>JAUBNY010000943.1:222350-250279 GCA_032275445.1 Crypturellus soui
CACAGAGAAGAGCCTGGCCCCATCCTCCCTACAGTCACCCCTCAGACACTTGAACATGTTGATCAAATCTCCTCTCAACCTTCTCTTCTCCACACTAAACAGGCTCAGCTCACTTAGTCTGCCCTCATATGACATAATGCTCCAGTCCCTTAATTGTCTTTGTGGCTCGAAAATGTGTGAAGATCTGTGTGAAGGTAATTGCTCCTTTACAGGAGAAGCTGCCTGCTATGCAGGTGCTGTCAAGGTGAGTGAACAAAAATTATTCGTGCAATTGGTGTATATGTTGTGTTAATGACTCTTTGTTCTTGTTTGGAAATTGGTCTCATGTTTAAAGTGGAAATTATGGTACTATTTGGGAATGTTTGGTTTAACAGAAGAAAGCAAGAGGCACAAGTAAATGCTTTTTATGGACTCACATGGAGGAATGTTTCCTCAGGTTTTTCCTCAGGTCTCAGCTGTATCAAAAAATTGCTCAGAGCAGTGGATTTGACGCATTGCTCTTTTCTTGCATTAACATCATCATAATTGTCCATTTCTGCAGTTTTATAGAGAGAAGCTGAAAACAAGCACATAAATGTTTTGCTGCCCCCTTCCTTTGCTCCTTCCTGGTCACCTTCTTTTTTCCCCTCCCTGAAGATTTTCCATCCTGCGCAGGGCCTCCCCTGGACTCCAAGGAAGCTGCCTCCATTTGCCCCCAGCTCTGATCCTACCTCCGTTTGCACATGTACATGCATGGAAGGTCAACAACAAATCCCTAAAAACCCTAAAATTAGCCTTTGGAGTATAAATACTGTGCTTATATGTTCTATATTTTGCATCTTTCCTCCAATCCTGGAGCTTGGTCCAAGAGCCATTGCTGTCTCAGTATTAAGTAAAGACAGAATGTTTCTAGAAGATGAGTTTGCGCCTGGTTACTTGGACCCAGATGTCTTCCAGCGTAGCCATCTGACAGGCAATGCTCATCTATTGCTTCTACCACCTCCATGAAGAGCCATATAAACCCTCCATTACTGTCTCTTCCAGCAAGTGTCATTGTTCTAAATCCATTTTAGTACAGATTTGAGTTAAATACCTTTTTTTAAAGGGAAGATAGTATTTTCAGACAATGAAAGAAGATAGAAATACAGATCAGCAAGTGATGATCTGTTTTCCTTTTCAATTTTTGCATCAATTTAATACATTAGTGTTCAAGTTTGTGAATAAATTGAGAATAAGTTTTAGAATTAGAAGAAATGTGGAAAAGATGCAGATTCTGTCTAACTTGTATGGGGGTTGGATGGGCAAATGATTGACTTGATCTCTTCAGTAATTATTCATTATTTATGTGCATATTTGTTTTAGATGTGTGAATTATTAGTTAGTATTGTACTGAGCTAGTCTATTGAACTGGGACTATAAATCTCAAACTCTTAATAAACACTTATTAAAAAAGTACAAGTACATTCAGTGAAGGACATAGTGTGTTGAAAAGTAATTCTATATTTCCTTCAGGTGAGGGAAACAAGTATAGGTAGAAGTTTGAAAAAGAATTGCGCTGTTTTTATTTATGAAGACTTTCTCAAATATTTTGCACTATATTATCTTGTTAGAAAGTAAAAATGCTAGAATTAACTAGGAAACAAAGTTCTATTATTTCTTTACCCCTAAAAATGAAGGACTTTGAGATACCTAATCAGAAGAAATAGCTGTCCTGTGGGCAGCAGTAGAGAGCAGAAGGTTTAGATAAGCATCCAAGCTGACTGTCGAGAGTTTCTGGACCTTCCATTTATTAAAACATATTAAAGTGATGTTTTATTCATGCAAATTCATTTTCTTCCTTTGACTAGTTACTAAGGGGATTGTAATGAGGGAGCCTAGGCCTGGGCTCATAGCATGCTGTTCTATTCATTCACAGCACCACATCCATAATAAATCAAATAATGATGATGTCAGATTAGTTTGATTAGGTATTTTAAAAACATGAGCATCAAAATAACAAAAGTCAGCATTTTAGTAGTCTGCTAGTCATCGCTCCTGCAAATTGCTACTTATACTTGCATCTATAAAACTTTAAAAGTTACTTGATTCCGCAAAGAAGCATCTTTTACACATGTAAAGCAAATATTATTATATCTTGTGGGCACCACTAAAATACTATTTTGACAATTGATTATTTTGATTATTTGATAATATTAGGTTGATAAATTATTCTGAACTGAATGACCAAGCTACCATGTTGTCACAGTATTTTGTTTACTAAAATAACTGCTATTGCTAACTAAATCTCTATTTTTAAAAGTATTTCTTCATTCTTTTCAGTTGTTAGCAGCTGTATTCAGACTCATTTTAGGTACTTGTGTGATCCTATAGCAATTCAAAAAGTGTGTGGGATTGAGTTTAGCCACATATGTCAAGGACTTGAAATTTCAAAAGGCAAAGGAGTGACTACCTTTTCTTAGTGCCAAAAGTGCGAGTTAGACACATGACTATTATTACTCTATATACTCTGCTCAATAAGAGCCTACTGTTTCCTTTGGTGTTTTCTTCCTGAGATAGGAAGGCATTGCTAACCTGGTGGTTAATCAAAATTAAATGCTTTCAGATGCTATGGCTGCCGTCCTTGTTTTAAACATTGTTTTAAACATTGTTTTAAAAATGAAGGTACGGGGAAAAAAATTGCTGTGTCTTTCTTGCTCACTTGATTCTGCTTTGTCTGCTTCTGCAGATTCAAACAGTTTTTTTTTTCTCGATTCCTTTCAGCTCCTATTTGCAGAAAATTATATAGTGCCTTGACTTGTGTTGCCTCACTAGCATTAACGAATGGACTTTCACGTCCCCTCCCTTTGTGTTTCTTGAATAAAATCTGAATAGTTGCAATTGCAGGAAGAGAAGGAAGTGCCGGCACGGTCCTGCCTCCTGCCAAGTGCCTCAGCCAGTGTGTCGAGCTCTGGATAGGGGTTTTGGAAATGACGGAGCTGAGGGGCAGCAGGCTGGAGGAGGGAATCCAGTTGTGGCCCTCGCTGCTGCTGTGTCCAAGGCTCGCTCACAGCGCGAGGCCGCTCTCGCTGCTGCTGCTGACTGTGCTGTAATGGATGGCAAAAGCACAAGCATGCTGTCTCCATCCTCCTGCCCTTGCCTGGGTCTACGTATCCTGCCAGGGACAAACAACAGGGCTATGCTGCTGCCCTGGCTCCTGGTGCGCTCCCTGGAGTCACGTAGTCCCATGTGGGTGGTAGCTGGAGAGAAAGGGAAAGGTAGGACAAAAGACTGGTAAATAGAACAGTGCAGTGTTACTTCTAATGCAGAAAAACGTGCTGCCTGCCTTTCCCTGTGAGGAGCGAGATAACCACATGGAGATGCCAAATGCTGGGCTCCTTGCCAAGACCTTGCCGAGGTCCCCACGGGTGGGTGTTGGGAGCCTGGAGCTGGGCTCAGCTGCCGCTGCCCCGTGTGTCCGCCGGGGCCCTGCTCCCATATGAGCCGTGGCGGGGGCGGTCCCCACCGAACGCGTGCCGGGCACCCGCAAGGTGCCTGCCCAGCGCCACTGGGCACTGCCGCCTTCCGTGGTGGTGCTAAGGCTCAACGCAGATCCGCTGCGTTTTTCATATCTGAGCCAACCACTGGTCTTTTTTGTTTCTTGTGACTTATAACAATGGAAGAACATTTAGTTCTTGGAAGAGCCCTGCAAAGCGTATTCTCAGTGCTGTAGGAACTAATGCTCCTGCCCCTGGGGACAGTGGTTCTGCTATTGCAACTGCAACTTATCGGGTCAGCCTTTTTTAAATCTGGTTATTGCAAGTTTTGCAATATGGTATCACAATTTAACACTCAACTTCCTTGATACTTTATCTGCAAGCTTGTAATATGTCTTTATCTGCAACATCCCTGTGATGCTTTAGCTTTAAGAATCCAATATGTGCTCAGAACTCTCATGCAACCAGAGGTGAGGTTGTTTGTGGAGGTGCCACGTAGGGAAAGGGAGGAAGAACAACACAGCACTTGCAAAAGGAATTGTGCTCAGGATGGTAAAATACTCTGTTGATGTTTTTGGCCTCTATCAGCTCTATAGCTGTTATTGGCCTCTCTGGCAAGTATATTGCAGTATTGTAGCCTCACTGATACAAAACTCCAGTTCAGCTCTTTTTTTTTTTTTTTTTTTAATCACAGTTCTATGTTCATGTGATGGTATATTTATCTCTTACTAAAGCTCCAAATGGAAATATCTACTGTAAACCGTCTCATCTGATGTCATTCATGTGCCAGGTTTTCTTACTTAGTAACTTGAATGGGTAAATTCTAGTGACACACTGAAAATCATTTCTTTATTAGTTTTATATCTTTTGGGAGTTGTACCAGTATTCTACGTGAAGGAAATCTAAGTAGGTTAAATAGAAGACCACAGAGAGTCAGCCATGCAGTAGTTGCACTGATTGGAATCTGAACAAATAAGAGAAGAGATACCGAGGCACATCCTTAGCAGGTGAAGGCATTCAGGCTATGTGCTAACCTGCTGGCCTTCCAAAAGCTTCTGAAACCTGTGTCCTGCAAAGATGCACACCGAAAATATTCTGTCTAGGAGTGACTGAGTTTCTGCTTCTTTCCAAGTGCTTTGATGCAGATGTTTTGTGAGCAAATGCCAGTACTAGTAGAAGCTTTGAGAATTGGCTCATGAGTTTGGATGCCTCAAATGCTCCTTGTATGACCAAGAGTTGCAGAGGTCTGGCGTTTCAGAGGGCAGGTATGCAATGAGTGCAAAACCAGAGTCTTTTGGCGGCACCTCAGGACAGATGCCCAAAATGACTGCTCCTCTGAGACTGAGGCAAGTGCTCAATGCTCCTCCAGCAAGGCTGGATGCTGGCCCGACTTCATGCAATGTCTGCCCCAGGTCTGTGCCATGGAGAGCTGGCCAGCTGTGGGAACAGGCTGGTGCCGTCTTACCGAGCACTGTCTCGCTTCTGCAGCATGAGGTGTTAGAGTAGGTGATTAAGGGAAGGCAGTTTTAATATCATTTTTAAATGATATGACAGCCAAAAAAAAAAAAAAGACCCAGCTGGTCTCCTGCTGAATGATGACGTGTGTGTTTTTCCTCTTGCCCTGGGAGCTCTGCATTCCCATGTGATGAGTAGCGGGTATCGGAGCTCTCCTGTAGCTTCTGCAGTGCCAGGTGGGAGCGCCCTGACGGCTCCGATGGCAGTGTGGCCTGTCCGGGCAAGCGGGGCCGATAGCAGCGTGGTACATGCAGCGAAGCTGCTGCTTCCTCTGCGACCCTCAGTGCTATGTCACTGCCGTGCCACGGCACTGCTTTGGCCCAGGCTATTTAAGTGTATCTAAATATTTAGAGAATGTAATCTCAGAAATCATTAACCTGAGTAGTCAAAGAGGTACACAAGGGTCTTATATAGCAGCAAAATTGTACCTTATGTCCTGTTCTCAGTATGCTTCCTGCCCAGTATTGGATGGCCTTTTAGCTTCACCCAAGCCAAAGATTTCAGACCATTCCTTGTGGCTCCAACATCTTCCTAAACAGAAATTCCCAGTTCCAAGTTTAGTGTCATGTAGGTTTTGTGCAGATCTACTACCTTGCACTTATTTACACTGATATATGTCTGCCCCCTCATTCAACTTTCTAAGGTCATTTTGGAGCTTCTCACACTCCACATAACCAGTGGTTAACTGAAAGAGCTTGGTTATCATCTGCAAGCCTAAGTATTTCACTGTTCAATCCACTCTCTTGTTCACTAATGGAGTGTTGAATAAAAAAATGCCAGCATTTCCCTCTGGGCGTTCCTAATCTGAGTCTTTTTCATCCTGAGCTGTGACCATGGGCTCTGCTCTTTGCTTCTTATCCGTTAGCCAGCTTTTAATCCATAACAGGACGTTTCCTCCACTCCCTGGCAGTGCAGGCTGTTTAATAACATTGGCTGGGGAATCCTGTCAAAGCCTTTGTGAAAATCCTCATCAATGCGGTCTGCTTGGATCGCCTTTATCCTCGTGCTCGCTGATACCCTTGAGAAGCAGGTTGAAGGAGGTGGGATTGCCCTGGGCGAGCACCACGCTGCCTTGGAGCCCTCCCTGAGCAAGGAAGTTGTCCGGGCTGCCCGCTGGTTCCCTGTCACGATAGCTGCTTGCAGGTAAGAGCCATGCACCGCGGCCAGCTCTGTGGCCTTATCCTGGGGTCCCTTCTGGACCCTCTGTGGATGCACAGGTTAAGGAGCATCAGCGTGACGAGAACCGGCACCATGGTGCTCTGGGAGATGGTGACAAGGGATGCCGAGGTGGCAGGCACACACGCTCCATCACTGCCAGCACACCCAGTAGCCTCCCTCCCCTCTCCCAGGGAGCACCAGTCGGAGCTGTGCAGGATGAACCCCTGTGCGGTGGGATACCCCTCCTGGCTGGCCCTGCTGCACCAGTCACGGACCTGCCAGTAAGCCCCTCGCTCCCAAATGGGCCCCTTGGACAACCCCGCTCTGTGGGCTGAGGTCAACGGCCCATAAGGCAAGTCCTGTCTGCCCTTACAGAAAGGACCTGTGGCCTCTTCTAGAAGAATTCGAGGGCACCTGGAGTGCTTGGCACTACTAGGGGCCACTTCTACAAAGGTACATGGGACTTTCCTGAAGGTGCTGAGTGATGTGTGAAGTGCCAAGGCAGGTCTGCAGTGGGTGGTTTCCTGCAGAAACACTGATCAGGTTTGCTCAAATCCCATCAGTGGGCAACTGTGACAGCTGGTGAACTCTGTGCCTGTGACCCAACCAGGAAATTCCAGTCAATGTTTTGGATTCAGGCTGTCGGGTAGGTCCTGTGGGCGCAGTGTGGACTCCAGACAATGCAGTTTTTCCATCTTATTCCAGAGTTGTTTTTTTGGTGATTCATGGTATTTGAAGCATCTAATTGGGAGTCTTTGCAGAACTTCCTGACATACTAACCTGGCATCCTACAGAGTACAAGACATGGTATTTTCTTGATGCTGCAAAAAGACCATTAGGTACAGGTCAAATCTGCCTGAGGTGTCCCGCATCCTTTTACTAGAAGCTTGTCTTTCTCTAAATCATGGAATCTAGAGGCTTTTCTTGCTCTAAGTCATGGCATCTTGTTCATTCATAAAAAACAGCTCTCCTGTGTTTGTCAAATAGTTCTGCTCATAACAGGTAGTGCCTCCAGTCAGGAAATTCAGTTTGCCAGTTGATGCAATCCTAACCTGGGAAGTCAGAGCAGAAATTGTTTTGCACATCGCTACCACAGCAAACAAGATTCCCACCAGAATCAACAGGCTGAAAAAATTCATGACAGGGCAGGTCGGAAATTTGAAGAAGGCAACATCTGTGCTCCTAGCTATGACTTAGGCCCAAAATCACGGGGTTAGCTCTCTCCTCCTCTCTTCCAATGTGAGTGCATGAAAGGAAAGGGGAAAGAAAAACCTTGTTTGGCAATTTGCAGCTTCACAGTTATTTGTTCTTCTCCCCACTGTTAATTTAACTTAGGAGAAAAGGAAAAAAAAAAACAAAGCAAAACTCTATAGTGGAGCTTGCCCAGTGTGTTGGCAATACATTGCATCAAGTTTTGCTGACTTCAGACAAGTGGTGACACCAGTGGTTTACTACCGCAGTCCAAGAGGGATTTCCTTGTGTTATCACATTGTTTTATGTTTGTCACTGTTTAAACATGTATTCAGTCTTACTCAATACAGCTGTCTATATTCTGCTTTTCCAAGGTAGTGTAGCTGCTCAGACAGCTTTCTGATCTGCCCGTGCTATTCGGGATGCTTATGTGGCTGGTGGTAACACCGCTAAATAAGATCTGGATGTTCTTAATGTGTAACCTGGAAGAAATGATTGTTTCATGCAGCCCCAGAGTGTGCTGCCTTTCCTCTGCTTACTGATGATCACCTTGTTCGCCAATGGAAAGCTAAAAGTACATTAAATGAGTGTATATTTTTGCTGTGTAAAAATCATTGGAAGTCTGGAGAGAAAGGATCTTGTTTCAAATTCAAATGTATTCATTTACAGATGTTATATTTCTGCTGTTATGTTGAGAGGTTAAACGTTATTTACTGATTCATGGTTACAGCTATTATGAGCAAATACCATGGTTCATCATGGATGCCATCTGAGGTTTCCAAGAGGTTTAGGCTTTTGCTAGTGACTTGGGAGTCCTACAGAACCAGTCCCATCTGGGTCTGTATTGGAGGAAAGGTTGTCCTGGCAGTGGGGCCTTGTGGGGCAGTTCCGCACCTTGCTCGTGGGGACACTGACTGTGTGATGCACCCGTGAAGAGGCCTGCTCTGAAGTGCTCCCTTTGCAGAGGAGTGCATGGGGACAAAGAGAGGCATGAACAATTTGCTGTGTTTTTCACATGTGCTTGAAATGCTGCTTCTGTTTTTTTCTCTCTCTCTCTCTGTTTTTTTCCCCTTCTTTTCTGGTCTCATTAGGAACTGTTTGTTAGCCTTTTCCAGGCACTTTTGGAGCTGTGCGTGGTCTCTGGGTACTCTCAGGCTGAGGCAGGGTGCTGCGGGGGCTCCCCTAGACAGTGGGGCAGTGCTTCCCCTTGAAGCGCTGCTCCTGCGCTGCGAGCCGGCTTGCAGCCTCCTTGCTGTCCGAAACCCGCCCAGGCAGGGTAAGCTGCGCTGCTGACAGCTTGGGATGTGTTTTCCTGCAGCAAAGCCCATAGGGAGTTTAGCCTGTGCCTGTTCCTTCTTTAACAGCAGATTTTCTCTGTCTATTCCTCTTGCTGCTTTGCTTCCAGGAGGGCACGGCCCTGCGAACTGTGCAGCACTGGTGGCAGGACGGTGCCACACACGGCATCCCGGGCTGTGCCAGGGCTTGGGGCACGTGCAGCTCCGTTTTGGCTATGCAAGCTCAGCTGGTGAGAAGCTGTTGGATCCCAGGAGGTGACTGATCATGGCAGTCACGGGGTCTGACATCCCACCCTAGCCTCCACTGTAAACTTCAGGGCAGGATATTAACTAATCAGGAGTCTGGGACTGGAAACAGGGAACATTTGGGAATGAATTTTCAAGCGGTTGTCACTTGCTCTTGGTCTCGTGAAACTTCTCAGCTCTGCAGACATGCTCATGAATTCAGCATCTCAGCATACGGTTGTTTTTGTAACCATAAATGAAACACTGAAGCCAAATTGTCATCCTCATTTGCCAAATCACTTTAGGGACAGCTTTTTCCACTCTTTGTAGTCTTGGCTCAGATCTGATGGTTTTGGACTGATGAAGGACAGTTTGCACCTCCCCAAGTTCCACCTGTCATCTGCAGATTCAGGCTTCGATTCATCTTTATTGCTTATGTTTCTGAAGGAGGAGCACACGCAGCTGCCAGCTCTCAAAGGCAAGAGGTCCGCACGGCCTCCAGCCCTGGCACAGTTCCAGCACCCTGCACAAGAGGAGCATCAGTCCCCAGCCTGTCCACGCTCAGGTGTTCCCACATGCTGGCCTGGACCCCCGGGGGCTGCCCTAAGTGGCATCCTGCCCTAAGTTGCAGTCCGGGGCATAGGGGCATCTCCTTGGGGATGCCCAATAATCTGCAGGGTTGTTTGGCAGAGCCACCAGCCTGAATGTAAATGAAGTGACTTGTTTGTAACAAGGTACCGTTGCAGCACGGTCTTGCTGAAAATTCCCTTGCTGCTTTTATATCCATGCCTGCATCTGGAGTAGTGCAGAATAGCTGCTGCTCTGCTTACGGTCTGATGAAGAGAGTTTTAGAGAAACTACTGTGGTGCTTTGCAAAAGTTGTGGTGCTGGTGGTGTCTATGCTTCATTCATTCCTCAGCTCCTCTGACTGCCTCATTGATCTGCTCTGTATCAGGCCTTTCATGAACCTGCTGCATTTCAGCATCTTTGAACGCAGCTAGAGGCTGATCTGCAATTGCGCACGTATGCATTGCTTAACCTGCTGAAAATAACCAGTCTTTTGGGATCAGATTTCTGCATTCAGCTTTCTGTTGATCTAAGAACTTGGTGCTTCTTCTACAAGGAGCAGGCAGAATTTGTAGGGTCCATCTGTGTATCCAGGCTGAGTATTAGCCTGATTTACACAGATCCTCTGCATTCCGGGATGCAAGGATGCAAGGATGCAAGGAATCAGGAGCAAATCCTGCATGGATAAGGAGTTCACACATGCAGAATTCAATCCACAATGGAGGAGACCCTCTGAAACACTAGCTCCTAGATCAGAGTGTTTAGTACAGTAAGCAAAAATCTGCTTTAAGCCCCTAAGTGTTGAGGTACAGAAGCAGCCAATTTATCACAGTCATTTATCTACTTTGACCTAAAAAAGTAATATACAATTTTCTGTGGAATTGGCCTGGCTTTTATACAGAGAAGGGAAGAACAAAAGGAGCTTTCTCTTTTCTTCCTCGCTCTCATGCAAGGCCTCACGTCTGCGCTGCGGGATTGAAAAGGAGGTGGCAGCGTGAGCAGCTACGTGGCCTTTCCAAGCTGTGTGCAAGGCCAGCTGCGGTGCCCTCGGACCTTGTGCTGTACATCCTGGGAGAAGAACAAGAACTGCATGGAGAACAGAGCTCTCTGCTCCACTAGCAGTTTTACTTGGTGATTCAAGGCAGTGAAAATAATTCCTTCTGCGCTAATTCTCTGTTCAGAGAGCGGCGATTTGGGGCCAGCCCCAGCACGGCTGGTCTTGCAGGGCTGCACCGTGTCAGCTGAGCTTCAGTGCTGTGTCCAAGGCCTAGTCCAGGAGAGAGATGTTTAGACTGCTATTCCTTTGCAAATATTGTCTCCATCCTTCTGACATCTGACCTTTGCATCCTGGAATTTCCCATGCTGTCATTAAAAGCTCAGGAAATTTTTTGGCTAAATTCTTTAGCTGAAGTTGATTTTTTTGATGGTGCGAAAGTGTTAGTTCTGGTGATATTTTTGCTGAGTACTTTGCTTTTGACATTTTCAAGTGAACAAGAAAATGCATGCTCTTTTTTATTTGGAAATGTCTTCTCATCTGTATGGTGACACTAATTGCAGTAGGAAAAGGTAAAACATACAGAATGTCTAAAATACAAATGGAAAAAATGTTCAGTGATTGATTTTCAGTGAAAATGTTTCCATTGACCTAGACCAAAATTGCTTGTGGAGTTTCTGTTTGTGAAAACTTTTCAGATTTTAGCTTTTTTTGCTTGGAAAACTTCATCTCAAAAGTTTTATGAGACTGGTGGGACTATCCTGCTGTCTTAGCATCTCATCCTCCTAAGAAGAGGTGCTGGCACAGAGCTCTTGTGGTGTAACATCTTCAACCTCGTACTCAAGCAAATATGGTCACGAAGCAGTGCAGCTTGCTCTGGAGAGCAGAGTGTATAGAAGCAATATGAATCCTCGTCACATTTTAATACATGTGAAAATATAATCGATGAGAAACAGGTTCCTGGCTCCCTTTTCCATGAAGCAGGAGAAACTGATGATGGTTCTGCATTTTGCTTTCCAGCTCTTGCTGGCAACAAGATTTGCATCCCACGAAGGCAGTGCAAACCAGACCTGCTCCCGCGCTCAATGGATCCATTTCGTGTGAGAAGTGGGTCTTGTCTGCGCCCAGTCAGACACTGGCAAAACAAGAGGCTGCTTGTTCAACAAGGGTGAAACCATGTCTGTTTGTTTTCCTGCCCTAAAATATCTCTCACAACTTATCTTGTGACTGAGGTCAGCCTCAGATAACTGAGTCCTTGTCTGTGCCTCGCTAGAGCGTGAGCGAGTGCATTTTGTGTCCCAGTCCCCACGGTGAAATTCTGCACTGCTCTTTTTTGCCTTCATTTCAGGTATCACTTGCACCGACTTCAACACTAAACAAATGCCAGAAGTCTGCCACTCCTGCTCTGTATCAGTGCTTTGGCACTGCAGGAGTATTTTAAGTGCAATAAAAACGAGGCATCAGCAAAATATATGGGCTGCTTTAACTGAGCCTTCTCTAGTAGGTTAATCTTTGATTTTTTAAACTTTTTTTTTAACAGTTATACTGAATGGAAAATATCTTTTTGATGTACCCTGTAGAGAAGTAAAGAGATTATTTCTTTTTGAATAGCAGACATCTAAGCAGAGTACACATGTGGATAGAGCCTCCCTAAGGCAAAAGTGCTCCCCTGAGCTAGGGAATGGCTGACAATAGAATTCACACAATAGAGCTGTACTATTCTGCAGTCCCTGTAACCTCACAGGAGATGGGTTTTTTTTTTCACGTGGTGAAAGCAATAGCTGTACAGAGGAGTCAGGGAATAGACCTTGTCTCCAGTTTCACAAAACACCATTGTGGGGTTGCTCTGGTGGCCACCATACTTAGCTTGGTTCGTGAACTTAGCTTGTGAACTGAAGAGTAGCTTTGTAAATCTATCCAAGCTTGAAAATAGCCTGAAGGACTTTTGCTGTCTGTGGATTTCTTATCCCTTATATCATATCCAGTTATCTGGTGTAAGGGTGCTCATGTGTTTGCTATGCCTTCGAGATTGTGGTCAGCAAAGCGATTACTTGCTATATTCTGGTTGATAGTACATTTTACGGGAATCTAGAGGTAGCCCGTGGGGAAAAGCTGTCTTGAGACTGGAATAAAAACCAGTTACAGCAGCTGAGGCTGCTCCTAAGCAAGTCCTGTCTTGGCATGCTGTGTAAAGGGGGTGGCTGGAGAGCTCTTTGCCCTGATTGTCAGCCCTTTTAGTGGTAGGCATGTAAAGTAATTGAGCAGAGATGCTCTAACATACCTTTAACTCCTGTCCCCATTCACTTTTTCAGATGTCCAGCTGGTCCTCGGCTCGCTGAGACTGGCTGCAATTTGCTCCCTATAAAAGCAGGATGACAGCAAGCTCCCTCACTCCCTCCGAGTTACGTGGGGAATGCGGTCCCGGAGATGTAGACCCGCTGATTCTAGGTTGAATATGATTGAGCTGCCACTTGAATAAATGATTTCACATCCTCTGAAACACAGGTACAGTCATCAGCTTGATCTCAGAAAGTGCAGCAAAGTCTCTATTAATAGTATAAATGCTGATCTTATGCTAGCTAGTGCAACATGTTCACGCAATATGTTTGTTGTACTATATGAATTACTTTGGTCCAGCTTTTGATATCCTAACTTCTTTTCTGATATCATGCTCTACCAGCCAATGTTGGAAACTTTTCTAAGGAGATGGAGTTTGTCAAAAAGGGGCAAGGTCTTTCTTGGTACTTAAAAAAAAAAACAAAGAAGATCTAGAGCTCAGGTCATCCCTCTCATTTTGTAAAGGAACAAGTGTTAAGTTTTCTGAAGTAATTTCTATTTTTTTTTTCAAAAAAAATCCTTTATTTCATGCAACAGCAGCTTTGATTTGCACAAGCTGAAAATGTCTCTGAAATGGGTTGTGCAGTTTTGCTCCAGAATTTTCTCCCAAAAGATGCTTAAAAATTATGTGAGGTTCTTGGGGTTTGGCCCCTCATTGCTAATGTATGAGGACTCTTCACTAGGGAATGTTTTCAAATGAGGAAAGGGAGTATTTCAAACCATCCTTATTATTATTCACAGACAGTTTGGAAAGACGAGTACACTGTGGCTTGCTGTCCAGAAGGGCACAAGTCCTTATTTTGCTTGTAAATTTGCCCAGGAAGCATTTCCCAGGACAGAAGCCCAAATTATATTGCTCTTGGCCATGATGTCAGAGTGAGGAAATGCTGAGCTCAGATGCAGGAAGCGCTGCCAGTGAGAACAGCCCTCTGCACCTTGTAGGACGATGCTTTCCTTGTCTTAAAAAAAAACAAAACAAAACAAAACAAAAAAACCCAGCAGAATATCTGCTTTTCGGCTGAACAGATTAATTCCCGAAGTCATGCACTCTCCACGTCTCTCTAGAGCCATACTCCTGCTTTACTCCTGATATATGTGGGGTCTTTGCCACGTCACCAGACTTACGCGGCTTTTAAATCTCTTCTGCACATTGTTCCCTGTGCTCAGTAAGATGCAGCTAGTGGTAAATGGTGTCCAAAGTCTGCAGGTTGATGCTGAGCTGGGGAGCCTAGCACTGCAGTATTCAGAGCGTGGTGTTCAGCAAAGGGATAGCTAGGCAAGGCCTGGATGGAAGCACATGGTCACCTGCCAGGTAGCTCCCACAAAGCGGCAAGGGGCAGCCCTGCACTACAGGGCAGGGCGCTTGGTAAAACACGAAGCTGCAGCAGCGTCGTGGGTGCTCTGGGGCCCCTGGGCTCCCTCTCTGGCAGTACTGCCATGATGTCTTGCCATCGCTGTGGAGCAGTTGAGGGGAGGCATCATGAGAGAAGGGCAAGGAGTGAATCTCTTGTTTCTCTACCATAGTCTCGTTTCATTCATTGTCAACATTATTTCTGATTCAAGTAGTGCCACGCAGTACATGATGGTGCAGATTCACTGGCACAAGGATGAAATATCAAGTCCTCCTCTGCCGTTGCTTGCTGGGGTTTTGTTACTCCTTTCTCCCGTGCTCCAGGCGAAATCCCACGCTGGCAAAGCTGTGCCGTGTGCTGTTGCCACAAAATGGCATGGCCGGTGTCGTCGGCTCCCGGGGAGCACTTGCCGGTGGGATCCCTTTCGTTCCCAGTTGTGCTGTACGTCACGGTAATCATTTGGTGGTGCTTGTGCCTCGGAGCGATTTGTTTTAAACACCGAGCTGCCTTGAATGAAAATGCCTGATTTACATTCAGAGGAGGCTGCCTCGCTGTTGATAAATGTTCTTGTTTCACCATGCATTGGGAGGGCTCAGCTAATTGTCTACAGATTTCATCTGGACTGAGCTCATCTCACCTATCCTCAGCTCAGCAGCAAAGAGCAGTGCACAGAAATGTTGCTGGAGACATCTTTGGGATATGGGTCTGGGGAAGATGCGTGATGGGGCATTTCTTGTGCTTCTCTTCACTGCGAGCCCCGTCGCTGCTGCCACGGATGCCCGTGATTGTGGAGGCATGAACGACGCGAGCCGGCTCGGCGGCTGCAGACCCCGAGGTCTCTGACGGTGTCGGAGCGTCCGGCTCACCCCACAGCACGGTCCCTGTGGCCGGAGGGGCGCATGGGGCCGGCCTCCCGGGCGGCGCTACCACAAGGGGCTGCTGCTGCGGGCTTGGCCTTGTTGGGAAGGTGGATGTGTATGCCGGTTTTCTTTACTTTTCATTAGCTCAGGAGAAGGAAGGGCCAGTTGTTGCAAACTGTGACTGGTGAACGCTGGTGGCAAGTGTGAAGCGCAGTGCAGTACTCAGCATCTCCAGTCGACTTTCTTTTGAATGGCTGAGATTGCATGTCCAAACCCAAAGCTCTGGAAATGCCAACTGCTCCCGTGGACAGAGCTTCTGCTGTGTTTTCAGGGTTATTTTTGAAACTGCAGGGGTCTTGTCCACCTCCTATGCCAATTCTTGACTTTCCAGCCTTTGCAGTACTTCTCTGCTGAATTCTCATTAATTCAGGACTAGGACTGAATTAATCTTTAACTCAGCTGATGCAAACGTGGGTCTTGAGCATCCCTGTGTCTCTCCCCACTTCTGTGGTTACCTATTCCCAGTAATAAAATTGTCCTTGGAGAAAATAATGGCTGAAAACGATGGAAGCGAGGAGTGCTGGCCTCATGCCAGGCGTGCGCGCAGTGCACGTGGCGGCGCGAGAGCAGCGACGTGTTTGCACTGGGGCTGCTGCTGTGCCGTGGCGAGGCCAGGCACCTGCAGCGGGAACAGCTGCATGATCCTTTGCCATTTGGAGCGGATTTTCCGCCCGGTGCCGTGACCACTCTGCCGGGAATACGCAGGCTGCCCAGTGTGCACAGGCCTACCCGGGGATGGTCGGAAAGGTGCCCGTGTGCTGGGCCTTGCTGAGCGGTGCCGCGGCGCCCTGCGACACGCACGCAGTGTGTCCTCCACCACAGGCTGCGCGGGGTCTTCAGCGTGGGTTGGGCTAACAGGCACAGGGAAGGTAACGTTCTGTTTTATATGGGGAATTTTTCCTGCTGCCTTTGGCAAGACAGTGGCACTACAGTATTGAATATCCTCTCTAAATTTAGTGCGGGGACCTGGCGTGCTAGTGCATTACAGCTTTTTGAACTGAGGCAAGTCATGTAATAGCGGAGCCATGCCAAGCTGAAGCTGCTGCTGCTGAAATAGAAGAATTGACTGTAATAAGTATCTGTACGTATTCAAAAAGTCAAAGTCACTGTCCTCCCTTTCTCATGTAAGAGGCAAATGCTGAAACTCACAGGGGAAGGCATGTTATCCATGCAAATCGGATACATGCCAGACTGGTTTGTATGCTGTTTTGAATGAGCAAATATAAAAATACATCTATGAGATTAGGAGATTTTATTTTATTTTATTTTTCTGTCCGTAAGACACATGCTATAGCTCCTTGTTACACACACAGTGGTGGGCACTGGCGACCTCCAGCCAAGGGCAGGCTCCCCCCTTGCCGCATGCTGTGCAAACATGTAGTAAGAAATAGCCTCTGTTCTGATAAATTTACTGTGTAAGTAAAGAAGGTCGGGAAAGGATTTAGAATAAGAGCCTAATTTTACAGCCAGGGAATTAAGTTACTTGTCCAAGGTCATGTCAGAAGTGTGTTGTGAGGCGGGAAGTGGGTCGGCATTGTGGGTGCAGCGGTTGCCTTGCAGGTAGAGCAGCAGCCTTGCAGCGAGGCACCTCGCTGCTTCTGCAGGCCCTGGAGCCTCTTGTGGTTGTGTCGGTGGAAACCGTTGATGGAACTGGGAGATAAACCCAAAGGGACAGGTGTGTACGGCATGTCATGCGCAAGCCAGGATTTGCCAATCCCTTTTCCAGTCTCTGCCTGGAGACGAATGAATGAGTCAGCAAGAAAGGTTTATGGCTTTTTACCAAAAAGGCCCAAAATACATAACGGCAGTTGTGGAAACAGATATGAGAACCAGTGTGCTGCCTTAGGGTGATACATCTGCATGTGGCAGCCCTGTGGGGTCCCTGGCCTGGAAGGGCGGGGGGGTGTCGTTCCCTCTGCCCTCATCCAGAGCTGGCTCCCTTCCATCCACGAGGGCATTTCTGGTTCCTATTGCCCTTTCAGTGCTGCCTGCACGCTGGGACAGGGCATTACACCCTTCTGCTTCATTTCTTTAGGCTTTTTTAATGAGTATGCCTACTGCTTTGCACTGATCTCTTAATCCTGCTTGGCTTCTCCTGGCACTGTCATCTGATCACACAGATCCAATCCGTACCTTTAATAACAGCTTTTATATACTCCGTAGGATTCATTCTGTTATAACTTCCATATAAAGATGTAACATGAATAAGTGATGGTGATTTAGGATAGTTGCTGTGTACACGGGTGTCCCCTGATGGAGAACTTCTGGGGCCTTGTCTCAGCACACTGACTATATACGGTAGTGAGCTTTTAGCGGAAACGTTTCTGTTCAATGTGGAAGGAAATTTCTGCAGCATCTCAAAAGCACTTGGCTGCAAACTCTGCCTTCTGTGATGCTTGTAGCCCGCCCTGCCGTTGCCAGGCCTGCGACCCTGTTGCCACCAAGGGTCCTGCGGAGCAGCAGATCTGGGGCTGACAATGACACGGTTTGGTGACCTCCCCCAACAGCCATAACCTCACAGCCAGCACTATCCTGCGTCACCTAACAGCATTAATCTTCTGGGGAGGGGAGCTGCTGCCAGAATTGCCTTCCCTCTGCTCTTGAAGACTTTGCTTCAAAATTAACTGCTTTATTCTGGGTGTTCGATAGGTGAGGCTCATGGCAATCTTTCTTGCTCACGTTATGCTGCCAGTCAATGAGATTCTCTACAAAAGAAAAAGAATCAATAACTTTTTTTTCTCTCTCCCAACTGTCATTTAAAGAGGAGGGATGAAAGATCTAACTCCTGGTGTGGATTTTGCCTTTGTTTTCGATTCAGGATCACAGTGGTGTAAGAGCAACACAAATCTCTCAGGCGAAAAGGGCCAAAAAATGAACTCTTGCCTCAATTTATCTTGGATTTGTAGAGGATTATATGACATGTGAACAAGCTGCTTTGAATCCAAGTTGGTGAAGTCCTTCATAGAAGTGTGTATGTCCTAGGTCCTGTTTCAATGTCAACATGCATTGATTTTATTCACCCTCACTGGTTCACTATTACTGCTTTGGTGGACCTGAATGTTTGTTCTAATATATGAGAGAGAGTATTTTTCTTGGTTGCATTTGTAGTATCCATTTGTAATTGAATTGTAACAGCAGGCTTCTCCAGACATCAAACAGGGGCTATCTCTGATCTCAAAAAGTGCCACGTCCCATACTCTCCTCCCAGCACAGACCTCTGCTCGCCCCTTGTGTTTGGGCTCCTTAGTCCTTTCAGAGGACTGAAGCAGTGCACAGTACCCAGCTGCACTGTGAGTAAAGCGCAATAAAAATAGAATTTAATTTAATTAAAAATTAAATTAAATTAAAATAAGAACTGGGTTCTGTTGAATCCAGTCACATGAACAAGAGTCACTTCTGCGGGAAGGAAGGCACTCACTCAGATATCTAAGTTTTGATTATATTGATGATATACTTGGTTATATTGACCACATATTTAATTTTTGATTTTAATTTAATGAATAGCCATTCCTGGCTAATAAACATACATTTCTGTATGTTTAGCCATATAGAAATAGGTGTGTGTGCTGAATGAAATATACTCATCTTTTTGGAAAGAAGAGCTAACACGGCAAATGTCTTTATTTCCAGGGTCTCAAAGTTCAGAGTCAGAAAGGTCGTACTGAAAACTAACCCTGCATTTCAGCCAAGATTGGGTAAATAATGCACTAGTCTGGGAGCACTTTTGTAATGGTGAGTATACTTGCTGGTCTACTTATAAAAATGAATATATTTCTGTGGACTATGTATTAACTATTCTGCTTTATGGGATAAATATTAAGATATTGATGGAAAGTCCATGAAAGAAAGTCATTGCTGTCTGCTGCTGTAGATTGGCTTAGACAAAAGTGTCAGGTTAGAAAAAAATGTGTAGATGTCAGAAATGTACATATATGTATATATATATACACAGATGAGAATTAATAGAATTTTTACATTCAGTTTGTGATACATACTTATTAGTTAACCATTTATTTCAGGATATTTAATAAATGTTTTAGCCATACAAAAATGCCTATACACACATACAGGGCCATGTAGATATAATATGTCAGAATGACCACCATGGCAAATAATTTAAGAAATAATAAATGCACAGTGTGAAACAAAAAAGCGTTTTAGAAAAATGATTAGTGTCTTCTATTTTTGCCTCTAGAAGCCAAACATTGCCTTGCTCTGGGTCTGTTTTTCCCAAAGGCTAGCAAACTGCTAATTACAAAGGAGGAGGGAAAATCTGTTTCCTAATAAAATTTATTTTGAAACCATTTTTAGTCTGAGCCTCCTCTGCCCTATCTCCACAATTTACTCCCTCCAGTGTTTCTCTATTTCTTCTTCTTTTTTTTTTATTATTTTATTGAAAAAAGTCTCTACAAGTCTTTCACAAACTAGTAAATGTTTCAGCAAAAAAAAAAAAAAAATTCAGGCTTTCTTGAAGTGTTGAAACATACTTACATTCAGCAAAACTGAATTAGATTAAAAACACAATAAAAATAAAATAGAAAAAAAACTTTAAATTTTCAGGGCTTCATCCTCATCAAGTTCAGCAATAGATTCTGGTGACTGAAATAGGAGCAGGCCCAGGAAATTAGATTATAACTGCGAATGAGGGAAATGTCTAAATCACAGATCCTGAGAGACAAATTTTTAGTCTGAAATGAATTTTCTGGAAGAGCGTGGAAAATCATTCCATCTGTAAATTAAAAAAAAAAAAGATAAAAAGAGAAAACATTTTGTAAGTAGTCTAATAAGCCTTTAAAACCCTTTTAAATTTTCTTGTAATAGGCCATGGAATTTAAAATGAGGTTAATGAATTAGGGACCAGTCTGGCCTCAGGAAGGACGTTACCTATGTTAGATGTCACTTGGGCACGTAGGCCGCGATACTCTGCAGCATCCCCAGGCATGGGTTGATTCCCCCAGGGACAATAAATGCCCAGTGAATAGGGAGAAGGAAGTAATTGCAGATCTTGACTCCTGAATGAAAGAGTGGCGAGAAAATGCCCAATACTGGAGTCATGTTGGCTGTTATTGCTAATTATTGTAACTGGAGGCAACAGACATGTGGAGATTCAAGTGCGATATGGAAAATGAAGAGTGTGAGAGAGAGAAACTCCCACAGGAGGAGCAGAATAGCATGATAGGGAAAAAGCAGGTACAAAAGAGAGCGTGATCTCTGAAGGTTATTAAGCAAAACTGAGGGAATGATTGAAGGGATGGAGCAAGACACTTTTAAGACACAAATGAATTAATTATTGAAGGAACATGCTAAAAGGAGGCAGGATAATATCAGAAAGCTTTCAATTATTTACACTGTGTGGCACTGAATCCATAAGCGGTGTCGTGCTTTGTCTCATACCGGCACTGTGCGCCGAGAGCAGTCGCTGCAATAACACCACCAGCAATTTGTCTCCCATCAAATTTGTGGGCATATAGATCCACTTCCTCATTTACAAGTGAGATTTCATGCAGGGAGTCCTTGCTGAAAAGTCACCTGCTGGGAAAATAGCTTCATGATCCCTGGTCTCGGTGTGCCAAGTAGAGCAGGCTGCTAATTGGGGGTTCCTCAGCAACCCCTTACTGCAAAAAATTATCCCAAGGTTTGTGGAATTCTGTTCCTGTGAGGCATAGTGCTGTTTATTTGTTTTTAAATAACTATTTTAAAGGTATTTCTCAGGCCCTGGCCCTGCACCCACCAAAAGACTGTTAGGTATGCTGTGGCTTGCCTTTCCCCAGGGAGAAAGAGGACCCTAAGCATACCCTTTGCGGCCTGTTCTCCCTGAGTGCCAGCTGGGAGTCCTGACAAAACAAGGAATCAAGCTTCTAGCTATAGGAATAGCAGCAAAAGATTGCTAGTGGAGCAAAATTTTAACCACAGTGCTAGCTTAAGTTCAAAATGCATTTACCCTTTCTCATTTAAATTTTTCAAGCCTGTATTCCTTCTGCCGAGCTTCTGAATGTAGAAGGCAAGAAACATTTCACAGAATTTCAGTTTGTCTCTTCCTCTATCCAACTGCGCATTCCTTTAGATCAAGCTTTTGAGATATGGCTGCAAATCTGCCCATTATTCTGTTAAGTCAATGCAAGTACCCACATCTTGGGTGCTTAACAGGAACTTCCCTCCATTTCTGCTTCACTCCTAATCACCAGTGAGGGGTAAAGACTCTGTAAAGAATTTTAATTAATGCTTTGTAGTATATGTGGGGCTGATGATGTGGTGGTGTCAGGCTCCCTACCCCTTGTCCTCTCATGAGTCTACCAGCAAGCTGCGCCCTGGCCTGACAGCACAGCACCCTTCACAGGGGCTAAAATACATACGAGACTAATTAAAAATACATGTGGGTAAAATCATAATTTTGTATAGATAACCAGGTTGGTATAAAGTCTACACAAGACACAATAATGACTTTGATGAAAGACCAAGTAGAATATTCCTCTACAGAGATCTGTAGCACCTTCTAACATGAAGATCTTGTGAATCCAGGAAGAAGATTTTATGAAAATACTGAGTGCCTGTGCGGAAACTTCTTTTCGGATAAACTAGCAAGTGATACAGTTTCTTCTCACCACACCAGAACTACAAAATTTGAAATGTGATTGCATACTGCCCTTGAGTCATAAGAACACCAACCTAAAACTATTTTTAAAAGCCCCAAGACATTTTATTCTGTACTAAATGTGCACTTCATTCAAGCAAATGATCCCTTCCTTCCACGCAGTGGAGAAGTGGGATTCAGCCTTCTGTGCTTGCCACCTTCTGTCCACATCCCCCGGCAGCTCTGGCTGCGCAGGCGCAGAGAGGCAAGCCCTTGCTTGTGTCAGATGTTCCTGTGCCTCCCCTCACAGAAGACGGTGGAAGCCCATGTGTGCTGGCTGTTCCTTGTGGGCGTCCCTTCTCCCTTGCTGCTCCAAGTTTAGTTTTTTTTTTCTCTCTCAGCTATTTCAGTGCCCTTTCCTTAGGAACGGGGCAGTTTTAATCTGAATTTAGCTGAAGTCATCAGGAAAAGAACTGTCTGAGGAGCTGCTTAAATGGTGCAAACTCATTTTCTGAACTGTGTGAAATCTTACTGACATTTCTAGGGGAGAGAAAACCGCTGAGATGAGAATCTGAACATGAAATGTTCATCCTGGATATTAAATTTTATTCGGAAGGTTACAAGCACTTCAAGACAAAGGTTTCAAGTTTCTGCCATGAAAACATTTCTGGTAGACTAATAAACTAGACATGCGCATGTGCCTCGGGTTATGTATGCATAGGCACACAAACACATGCACACTCACTCAAAGGATTACCTCCCCAGTTTGCTTCACACAGACAATGTCAGATTGAATATCCTGTGATGGCAACATGCCCACAGTTTTCCATGTGGATCGGGGTGGTGGACATTACAGCCACCTTCTACTGGTGTGAAGCATGAAGGAAGTGTATCTGGGCTTTATGAATCGCTTGGTGATGAGGAAGTTGCTTTCCAGTGGCACGTCTGCACTGCCTGTAGCACCTAGGAGGAGTACAATGTGAAAAATACCATGAAATGTCTTATAGCTTGTCTTATAGTGGTCCTGTATAAACACAAATGCTGTGGTTAATTCTCCTTGGAACAGCATCTGTATATCAGTCAGGGCTGCTGTTCCTACCAAACTAGTAAAATGGTGAATCAGCAACACACAGGAATAATTATAATATGAATTTTCATGAGCTCTTCCTGGAGATAAGGAAAAAACTGTGATCTTTTCCTGTTATATGTATCACACCTGGGAGATGCTGAGATTTTACAAGATTGTCAGGCTGTCCAATCCGATGCACGCATGGCATAGTCTTGCTGTGCCTTCCAGTGGAGCAGCCTTCAGATTCAGTAGCTTCAACAGCGCTTTCCAAGCTCCCTGTCTTCTCCTCCAAAGCTCTCCATCTCTGTGACTGAAGTCAGTCACAACTGCCAGCTGGGAATCATTCATTAAAGGAGTATGTGATTATCTTCTCCATAACAAATCTTTCAAGAAGACAGCGGTGGTATTTTTGCTTCTGCCATGGATTGGAATTTCCCTGCTTGTGTCACACCGAGGCCTCCAAGCACTATCTGGCTGGAAGATGGTTTCTTTACAAGCCATGCCAACTCATGCTCCAATACGAGCATTTAACAATGCAATGGAAGGATATCCTTGAATGGTTTTATCTGTGACTCTTACAAGTCTTAGAGGCCCCTGTACATTCCCACACTCCTAATAGTTTCCTTAAGGGCCATTTGTTGTCTTTGTTATGTCTTTGCCGAACTTTGGGGAGGAAATTAGGATGTGAAGACAGGTTGCAGCATCTGAAAACATACTTGTCAATATGTACTCCTTGCCTGATAATAACTCTCCTACCTGATTATCATTGTTGTTTCCAACAATATTTCAATAAAATATTCAGAGGACACTAAGCTCAATACGAAGGGCCAGAAATGCAGATAGGGGAAACAGTGCAGAAGTGTGCAGTATTCTTTTTATCTCCCTGCCTTTGCAGCATGTTTGTTCAAGGTTTCTGCTTGGCAGGAATTAATCAGCAGCACATGCAAAGTGATAACCCAAGATCACACCAACTCCCCAGCTGAAACACCTCATAGATGTGCTGAGAAAAAATATCTGTCGGTTCATAACTGCACTTTGACGACTAAAATCATTCTCATATCAAACCACCAGATTTGCCAGCTGTCAGGGACATGAGCCTCTTAATGAAGATAAGTCATGGCACAGTTATTGCATGTGAATCTCTCCATCCTGGCATTTGTTCATTTACCTTCATAATTTTTATGGCTTTCTGTCATGGGAGAGTCCTCTGTGAAAGACATGTTAGGCGAGCTCAGAATGAGCGAGGAAAAGAGAAAGTCATCCCCAATGGCCAATTTTTCAGCTCCTGCTGTAAAAAGAGGTTAATTCAATTACATTAAATATACGGCATCCAAGAGCAGGGGTCAAGATCAGTGATGGGAACAGAGTGGCAGGAGCTGGTCCCTTATTAGCCTGTCCTGGTAAGCGAAAAAAAAAATCCTGTGGTAAAGGCACAGGAAGAAGACAGAATCACTTCTGACAAGTAGTTGGGGCTGATCTACCTTGAAGATTTTCACTGTTTAACCTTCTAAAGTCATTTATAATCACTTAAGAAGCTCCCATCTCGCTTAGCTTCTATTTTTGGTGCTGCTTTTCAGTTACTTCCTAAACTGATGTGGTTGGTCGCTGCCCTTCTTGCCTGACAAGGTTTGCAGTCTGTCTCCTGCTTGTCATGAGGTGTTTTGTTGATAATTGTTACTAAAAGTAAGTGTTTCAAATTAAGTCAGAGTAATCTGTGGGCTTCCATCCTCTTTGGTAAGAATAAATGCAAATCCAGTAACCTTTCCTTTGGGCTTAACCCCAAAACTTGGAGTACCTCATAATGAAAAAAGCATAATATTCCCTCATGATTAAAAGCCAGACGTGCAAAGATGCTTTTCCTGTGCATAACTCATGAACTTTTGTGAATCTGTGTGTATTTAAGCATCTAAAAGACTTGCAAAATATAGCCAATTCTGCAGGAGACTCCAGTACAAATGCTCTATATCCTCTAAGAAGAAAGGAAAAAAAATATTTTCTGTGCTAGGTGTCTACTAGTATAATCAGTCATTTCTCTTGCTATTTGATCCTTCTTATTAGCTCTGATGGGATGTGTTGGAAAATTTTAGACTTCTGCTTGGAACTGACACCTTTCTAGAGAGAATTCTCCCATCCCCTTTTGCTTGCTAACACACGTAGATTCATAGCATCAGGCTGTTGCTACAAAATTTATTGCAATATCACGTTGCAAAGTGAGAAGGGTCTCAAGCGTGACCAGGAGGGCAGCCCAGGTTCAGTCTTGTTTTTACCCTAAAGGGCTTGCAGCCAATAGTTATTCTATACGCACTGGACATTTTTCTCTCCAGCTTTTGGTTCCACCTTCTGCCCACTGCTACTGTTGGAGCAGGAGCTGGCAAACTCCTTTTGCAGCGACATGATTGAAAGGAGACACCCGCAGGTTTTTTGCAGAATGTGCGTTCTGGAGATGGAATTTCAATATGTGCAAAGAATAGGAGTGATGTTGTCTTCGTTGAGGGATATGGAAAAACTCCCTGTATTTTTAAGTGGATGGCTATTTTAGCTCTGACTGCTGTCACTAAAAGGACTCAGCAAATGTGTCTCTAAAAATACAGAGATTATTTTTCAGCTATAAATAGATGCTGTGAGAAATGCATACAAACCTCACAGAGATCTTGGGGATTGCAGTCATATGCAGCAGCTTGCCTCTTGTCTCCATAAGCCATCTCGCCGTCACAGTGAGAGGTGGGAAGGAGCAGTTGAGCATCCATGGGGCTCTGCAGCCCTTTGCACCAAATTGTCCATCCAAGTGACCCAGGCATGCCAATAAAGTACAGCTCAGAACTCCCCCTCAGAGAAGATGGGGGTAAGCTAAGATCTGTCGTGTCAACCCAGAGGTGCCTGTCCAAGGATGCTGAGGACCACAAACCACTCTTCTCTAAAACTCTCCAGACCAGTGACTCCTCTTTAGCAGCAGAGGTCAAACAAATCCACGACTCACAACCTGAACCTCATTTACATCGCTGCCATCCTCTAGAAACGTGCATAGATTTGCAGGAACGTGTATCAGGCAAGAGGAGGAGCGGTGTCAATTCCTGAGCCCTCATGACACCTTCACGAAGTAGCAGCAACTTAAATTTTTGTCATTTCCTTTTCATTTCTTTAAGAGTTTTTAAAAACCCTGCCAAAGAACTAACAATATTCCTCATTACAAAAAGCAAAATAAGCTAAACCCCTAAATGCTTATCAAAATAGTTCGCTGTTTTTACAAAATATGTAGATGTGTCAGAAACTCCTGAAAGTGCAGAAGGGCCTTTGCTAATACATGTTGATTTATGCAGAAAGCCCTGGAATGGCCGAGCCTGATAAATCCCCCGGATCAATAGTGATCTTGGCTTGCCGAAGTCCACAGAGGATGTGTGTCTGGCAATCTGGAGCCGCTGACTCCCTCGGCTATTTCTAAACTGCTAGCTCATGCCTTTCTACCAAGGTTAGTATTTTTAGAAGTGCTCTGTGTTAGTCTTCTCACTTACCCATTCAAATATACTTGTTTTCCCTGGACTCATTGGCTGAACTGTAGTTACGGTTTTCACCTTTTAGAGGAAAAAAAAAGCCATGTCTCCTCTGGAGACACTGCAGCTTTCCTCCTGACATCTCCTGTCTGTGAGCTCAGAGCAGGCTACCGTAAACACAGCTCCTGCTTGCCCTGCTTTTGCTCATTATTGTTGTTATTATTTTGAATCCTTAAATTTTACTGAAAAGATTAGCTTGCAATGCCTTTCACTGAGAGAAGATGTTTCTACTTCGTGCTTAGAAAGATTTTAATTAAAGGGTGACCCAAACACCAGGGTTTCGCACTCAGTTTGCACCGCGCTGCTTCGCCTTACTTGGCTCACGGTGCTGAGGGGTCGTTAGCACCGTGCACATCGCCAGACGGGTGCCCACGATGGGGAGCCTGCTCTGCCCAGCAGTGCTTGGGCACCCCGGGCACGTGGCTCCACTCGCCATGGGGCCAGCGCTGCGGCCGAGGGCACGAGCGTGAGCTCTGCCACGTGGCTGCGGGCCTGCCTGGTTAAGATGTTTTCTCCTCAAGCTGGCTGTGTATTTTTTTCAGCAGTCATCGTCTTTTTTTTTTTTTTTTTTTTCATGGGTTGTTATCCAAAAAAGTCCTGAAACTTCTCATGAGAAAGGGCAGTTTCTCATTTTTTGGATGTGGCGAATCTCCTGCTCTCTCCGCTGGGGAATGAGATCTGTGAAACTGTGAGAAAACAACAGCAGTTCAGAGAGTGAGCTGTGTCACGGCAACCCCAGGAACGGGGCTGGGAGGAAGAAAACATCCTTTTGACGCGGCAGGAGTCCCTGGCGTGTCTGCGTGCTGGCTGCTCTGAGCAGCTCCCTTCCTCTGACTCAGAGAGCGCGGAGCAGAACTCCAAAAAGCGCCGTGAAAGGCAGCCGGGCTGTCACTGATGCAGGACGGAGGAATGCTTATTTATGTTTTTATTTTTATCTTGGATAAAAGCTGACCGAGGGGGTCTCAAGCATAAGAATTTTACACTGATTGATTGCAAAACAGAAGAGGTGCAAATGTGCCCAAACGTAGAGCCCTGGGTGGCTGGTGGAGTCAAAACTTCTCAAATGCAGGGAGGAGGAGAGACAGGCTCACCTGCTTGTACGCTCACCAACATGTAGCCTTGTGCAGGAGCCCGGGCAGGAGCTCCTTTGCCTCAGGAAACATCCTGGGGGAGGGCGAGCGGTGTAACCCCCACCTGCCTTGCGAGGGGACGGCAAGGCCATGCCTCATGGTGCAGTGGGTGATTAAAGTCTCCACAGGCAGCAAAGGGGAGCAGAAATTGCTCTGTAAACCGCCTCCTGTCATCCATCTATACAGAGTAATCACAGACCACTAGAAACAGAGTCGTTGGTGTTTTAATTGCAGCAGGATATGGCTTTTAAAGGCCTGAGTGCAAATATCTGAGACTGTTGTTGTGCCTTAGGTGGGCCAGGCTCCGGTGGAGCCTGCAGGCTAAGTGTGAGAGTCGATAACAGAAATCTCAAGGCCTGTTGTCTGGAGAAGCACAAGGCATGGGCCGGTCACAGAGATTTATGGTCTTATGTGATACAGGCCTGAAGCAAAGACAAATAGCTGCCAGCTGCCACAGAGAGTGGAAGCGTCCCCTGCTCTGACGGAGGTGGGATTTTCTTCTGATAACGATTCATAAGGATGAATGACGCATGAACACAGGTTTTCCAGTCAGCTATCTGATGCAGTTATCCGCTCTCCAGGGCTTGTACAGAACAATGTTGTTA
>JAUBNY010000943.1:250289-285085 GCA_032275445.1 Crypturellus soui
AATTAATTCCAGCACTCCCTCCAAATTTTTTTTTCTATTTACATACAAGCAGCCATTAAAGAGCTTATGGGCTTGCATCTGGATACTGCAGATACTCACACTGGTGTTTGGCTTCACTGCATTGCCTTCACTGCAAAAGACCCTCAGGCCAGGTGCAACATCTCCCATGTTTGCAAGTTTTTGTGAGACCAGACCCTTAGTTCTGCTAACTGCAGTTATCAGTACAGCTTCTGGTTATTTACAAATAAATATTAATTCATGCTTTTGTGGTATCTGTTTTCCTTTTATTTTATTTATATTATTTTATTTTTATTCACAAAACTATTGCTTTGAAACTCTGGCTTATTTTTGTTAATAATCCTGGCTTATTTCTAGTTTCTTACCCCAAGCATTAACTATACTATTTTTTCCCTTCCTTTATGTATTTGCATTCTATTTGTGTTTTAGGAGTTCCTGGTTCAAGTTCCTGTCTTGCCAGGCCAACCTGCTGTGAAGGACCCCAACACTTTTAACTCCTTCAGGGACCTTGGTTTCATACAAGTAGGCCTGGTGGCCATTTGATGGACAAGTTGTGATTAACAATTTTCATACTGGGGTCTTCATCACATTGCATAACTCAAAACGGATAAGGAGAGGTGCTCAAGAAAGGAAGAGCAAACTCGGAAGAAGGATAAGGCTCTGGGTCAGGTGTTGGCCTGACAAAGCAGAACTTCAGGTGGAAGTGATTGGTAGCATTAGAGTACAAGTGAGGTAAGGGGTATTAAAGCAGACTTGCTAGGAGCATTTGGGGTGGGTTTATGTCCTCTCTTCCAGAAGGACTGGTGGGGAGAAGGGTGGTGCTGAGTTATGAAAACCTCTTTTGATGGGAGCTGCAGGGCCCTGTGGAGAGGTAAGACAAGGTAGGCAGCCCAGTTGTTCTTTCCAACACCATTCATTGACACAATTGCTGTTTTTGTATTGCTGATGGTGTTCCCCTTAGCGCTCTTTGCTGCTTTCCAGGGGTCAGCTGTGGTGCCCATCCCTGTGGCGTGGCAGTGGTTTGTGGTGGGCACAGAGGACTGAGCTGCTGCCTGCCCAGGCTGCTTCCTGGAGCTGCCAACCTTGGGGACCTGGGAGCCCCTTGGGTAAAGCCTTGTATAGTGCCTGGTCTCTTCCTGTGCCTCCCTGAGATGTCTGCCCTGGTCTCTCTGGAGGAATGATGAGTTGAGAGGGCCTTTGGTCAAACCTGCAGCAACTGCTCCTATAGCTCTGTAACTAGGCCACAGGAATTAACAGAGTTATTTCTACCTCAAGAGCTTAATGCCTGGCACATCTTTAGAGAAAGACATGGAGTTTTGAATTAAAGTCAGGTGAGATAACCAGTCTAGAGAATTGCTTTATTGTTTAATTACCTTTACTGATTTTGAGTGCTGGTTTTACTTCTCTGAATTCACCTGGCTTCTGTGTCCAGCTGTCTGATCCTGTGAAGATTTTGTGATCCTGTGAAGTCTGCTGAAGAGCTCCCCGCTAGGAGGGACTCCTTGGTGTGGATGGTCAGCCCCTTTCCAGCCTCTCTGTGGCTGACCTGCCCAGCCTGTGCTTCCTCCGTGAAGAGGTTTCTCTGGCCCTTGCATTTCCCCTGTGGCTCTCCTTCGAGCTCTTCCCAGTGTTGCAGTGTGTCTGTAGCATGGGCTCCCAATAACAGCTGTGCAAATGCTGCGTCTAGTTGCAGGCTAACACCTCCCTCCTTACGATCAGTAGTTCTGCATTTATTTCATTTGTGTGTTTGCAGGGCAGGATCAGCCTGCTTGGCCGAGACCCCTCGTGAGTTCTTACTTCCCGAAATATCTGCTGTCTTTGTAGATGTCCTGTAGCATTCATTCCTACATGGATGTCTATCTATTCAGATATAATGCAGCACATGTTGCTAATATAAAGCTGTCCTACTGTTGTGATACAACTGTGATGGTAGCCATGACCTCATGAGCTGCCTATAATTCCAAAGTTTTTTCTTTTCTTCAAGTTTTAGCAGCTGTATCTTTATTAGTGTTTAGAGCAAGACATACCAAGTAGCACTGGCCCATGAACAAATTCCTCTGGCCCAGAAATGGCTCCATTTATTGTCAGTTTTTGTAACTCCGAGCTCTAACAGCACATGGTCAGCCAAGTGGATGCACAAGGTTATCTTTGGGCCCAGTTCGTGGTGGTGAGTAGGGTTTGTTCAGTTTCAGACTTGAAACCGAGCTGAAAGCTCTGTTGAAGTAATCCTTGGGAGCGATCCAGGACCTGTATATTTCATAATTCATTCCATCTCCAGACCATGGCCTGTCCCTAGTGCCTGATTAACAATAATGTTCCAGGAACTAGACTGAGCTCTGTATGGGGAAGACTAAAATAACGCAGGCCTGGCAGCAGCCGCAGGGTGAGAACGGCAGCTCGAAGGAGGAGATGGGCCTGGATGTGCAGGCTGCCGAGGCTGTGTGCAGGACAGCCCTGTGGGTCAGGCTGGACTTTGCTTGGCCTGCAGGTGCTGGCCATGGGGTGAGGGCTTTCTCTCTATATGTGGTTTTGGTTGGGCCATCTCCTGGGATGGCTGCCCCTAGGCAGCACCTGGGCAAGGCTGCTGGCTCCATCCCCCAGTGCCGTGACCTGGGCATGAGATGCCCATCATGGCTTCAGGAGAGCTTCCCACCATCCTGGTGGGGCTGGCACCTGGGCTCTGAGGTGCAGGCCAGCATATGGGTGGCCAGGTGCTTCAGCATGGATCAGCCTTAGCTTTAGCTTCACCTGAGGACGGGTCGCTGTGACCTGCACAGGCAGCAGCCTGCTTTGGGGTAAGGAGAGCACTAAGGAGAGAGAGGGATGGGGAGAACAAGCAGGTGGTGACAGCACAGTCTGCGAGTGGGGGAAGCTGCCTAGGTTCATGTGGTGGGACTGGAGCTTGCCAGGTCGAGGGAGCAGGCTAAGGGGTGAATGGAAGAGACTCCCTTGGGTGGGAGCTGCATTGAAGGTGTGGAGACTTTTCTGCCTCCTTCAGAGTGTGCCTCCAAACACCTAACACTCTTATTGGTGCAAATAAAGGTAATGAAGTCAAGGGAATCGCCTAGTAGAAAAAAAAAGGCATTTACCAGGAGCAAAGGGTTCCTACTGCAGCCAAACCTCCCCCATCCTTCTGGTGGGGAAAAGTGCTAACACAAAACCCCCAGGCAGAGCTGGGTCCTGGGGGGCGAGCGGGTGAACAAAGGGGACGTTCAGGAGGTTAGTGGCTGTCAGCTCTCTAAACAACCACACTATTGAGTGATTTATGTCTCCTCAGCTTTATTGTGGTGGAGATAATAAATTAGAAATAGGTTGCTGTGGTTTAAAGGTGAGCGATCACTCGGAGTTGCAGATCTTATGTTTTATCTTAATGTATTTATTGAGAACTTCACTGGCTCTAACTGTTTTGCACGTATCAGTGCTTTTTGTGAGGTTTTATCTTTTATATGACAGCTCAATTATCTATAAAGTCAATGCAAGCGGTTAGGGCTTTTTCCTCAGTAGAAAGCTAGCTCAAATGGTTATCAGTTTAGGTCATCTTACTGAGATCTGCTAGATTTTTGTGTGATTTCTCTTTCTGTCTCTCTCTTCCCGCCGCCCCTACCCCAACAAGCTGTGGAGTGACTACTTAAATACAGCTATTTTTGTCCTTTTTAACCTATCCTGCCGAGTTCTTTTGCAGTGCTAAGAAATGACGTTGCTGCTGAAATGAAACTCCAACAGTCCAGTACACTTGTTCATTTGTTTCTTACGGATGTAATACAAAGAAAAGGAATTTCCAAATAAAGCTTTGTATAGTCACCTCCATTCAACAGTGAAAGAGCAAGCCTGAATAAATAATAACAAAAAATGCCCCAACAAACCTCAGCTATTACTGTGGAGCATGTTTCCTAAAGGCTGTAAAATTACAAATGCCTCATTAAAAAGATATTCCATATCTCGGAGGCAGCATAAATAACCATATGATATGGCAGTTTCTATAGTGACTACCCGCTCTCGTTTGGAAGCGCAGCGAGCAGCCAGACAAAACGCCAGCGTCGGGCTGCGCGGCTGCCCCACGCCGCCCCTGGATGTGGGGATTTTCTGCCTCGGATGGGAGCGGCTCCTCCCGGGGAGGCTGCTTTGTGGTGCCTGGCAAGGACGGGGAGGCTGCAAGCAGAGCTGGTGCAGGGAGCAGAGGCAGAGAATTGGGTGGCTTGGCTGCCTTGCAGCTTAGCCAAGCAGCTGCTCAGAAGGTCCTGCAGCGAGCCCAGCCCTCTGTTCTTGCAGGGAATCATAGCCAGAAGCATTGGGAAGAGCAGCAGAAGTGTGCTGTTTTTGCAGGTCACCTGCAGCACAGTGATGGGTGCCAGGTGAGAGCATGCTGGTAACTCAAGGGCAAAGAGGTGAAGAGCCTCTTTCTCCTTAGTCACCTTGCTGCTCCTTCAGCATCTCTTCTCTGCTTCATCCAGATGGGCATTTAGCAGCAGCCCTCTGTGCTGCACCGCTTCATGGCAGCACTTTGAGCAAAACCACCCTCTCAATTCCTGCTGCAAGTTTTCAGCTTTTTTTTTTCTTTTTTTTTCCCCCCCAAATATTGAACCCTAATTCCTAGAGAACAGAGAACAAACTCAAAAAAGTTTATTCTTCACCCCCTGTTGCCACTCCTAGTGTGTCCCTTGATGCTCTCACTTAATGCTTCAAGATCTGCCAGAAAATTCCCCCTGGCTGGCTGACAAGCAGTGCATAGAAGCATTTTAGCCATGGGTGGGGGGGAAAAAAAAAAAACCTCAGTGTCCAAAGAAGTGTGATTCACCTGCCAGTGACAAAAGCTTGCTTCTGTGGCAATGCTGCTCCAAGTATTTCCCGGCTAGCTCTGAGTAAAAACCTCACCAGTGCACAACTAACTCGATTTGTTACAGCTCCCCTTCTGCTTGCAGAATGGTGGTGAGAAGATCTTGATTTCCTATCACTGAATTTCTGTTAAACCTCTTTCTGAATGCTGCGGATTTATGGCAAGTCCTTTGTTCTTAGGGTTCACAGCTTAAGACTGGAGGTGCGCTGACTGGAAGATTCAGGCACACGGTGTCTTGTTGCATCTTGGATTTCATTTTGGATTTCATGCCTTTTCTAGATGGGCACAACTTGTATGCAAAAGCTTGTGGGATGCATTTGTTCAGAGTGGGGTGTCTTGGTTATCAAACATGTGAATTTAAAGTTTTGTTTCTGCAGGCTCTGTGGAAATAAAATGAAATTGCTCCAATAATCATGGGAAATGAGCCTGATAGGAAAGACTATTTCAAAAAAATAGAGAAAAGCATGCCCTGCCTTTGCTGATGATGCTTTAAAAGATACTAACCACGATCTGTTCATACTAACCATGAACTGTTCTGTGGTAATTAGTTTTACTGTAGCTGAAAGATACTCTGGTACTAAAGCTGAGTATAGCTCTGCTGTGTCTTTGGAAGGACAATCCTTTTTTTGGTATTTTGTTTTTAATGTGCTAACATTGTAATATGGAACAAGACAAAAGCTTTGAGAAGATTTATTTTTTGGTAAAAGCACTGTCAAAAGTGTTGCTGCTTTTGGCATACAATGTATTTATGTTAGGCTATAAGGCATTAACACAAACACAAATGCTCTCAAGTAGAGCTTAAGGACAGTTAAGCTAACTGCCTTGACTGCCTTTAAGTTGATTGTGATGAGTTGTGGATGAGATTCTGGTCTTGGTAGCAAACAGATTTGACCCTATGTGTTACTTTGTCTCTGGATCTATAAGCAATGCAGCTCTTCTAGAGACACTTCAGAAAAGCTTCATAAATGAATCTGATACTCATGCAGAAATAGTGAAGTATAATGAGACAGAGTGGTAGTTCAGTAGCACTCTGGAAATAGGATCTGCTTGCGCCTCAGACCTTTGGAGACCTTGACCAAAGCATCTAAGCACAAAGCAGCCTATGGAATTACCACAATTGTCTGAGGTGCCATGTCTGGACTGTCCCCCCAGCCATTCCTGGGAAAGCAAAGCAGTTCTAGCCTCTCTTGTGTTGGAATGGCTTATTCCCCTCTCGGAGGGGGCTGTACCTCACTGGTGTGAGCAACCATGCTTGTTCTTGGGACTCCTGGTCCTTCTTGGCGTTGACCTGGCTTTCTGCATGGTGACTCGAGTGGCATCAGGGTGAAGGCAGTGCGAGGTGGCTTTGCCTACACAGCTATGTGGTGCCCCTTGGATGCTGCTGCTAGTGTTAGCTTCCTTCCAACAGCAAAGGAGAGGCAAGCAGCAGCATTTCGCTGGCTCTTATGTTGCAGTTAAAAAGGAATTCAGAGAATATAAATAAGTATTTTCATACTAAACCATGCTCGTTTACTACCAGGCAGGGTTTGCTTACAAATTGTGAATGGATGTGGTAAGGAAGCAGTAAGCTTGTGCCTTTCTGAGGTGTTTGTCACTTCAACTGGGTTTGCTTGAGCACAGATGCTCTTGGGAGAGTTACCCGTGGGCTGCAGAAATGCTTGGACAAACCTTTTGGAAATTGCCTTCCCAGTCCATACGGAGCCCTCACAGGAGACAGAAGCGATGACAGGCCTCGTTGCTGCAGCTCGCCTGGCTGCGTCGTGTCCCCACGCTCACCGTCGCGTGGAGCGCGCTGCTCCGCCAGCCCTTCCCGTACCTGCTCCGAGCCGGGCTCTGCATCCGTCTGAGCCTCCTCCCTGCCCTCTCCGTGGGCAGAGGGCTGAGCTCTCCCTCCTCTCGCATCTTGCCTGGGGCTGTGCTAATATCAAATATGATGCGCTTCTAATGCTGAGGGCAGGAGTGACCTGTGGTGTGCCTTAAGCCCTTGCATCTCTGTAGGTCTTGAATCTGTTCAACTCTTCTCCAGGTAATGCTTTGCTCACTGAGTTTTCCACATCTTTCATGTTTCCCTTTGCAAGCACCAGTTTTCAGTGAGATCTCATTTGTCTCTGTAGTAGAACAGTCTTGCATCATTAACAAGGTTTAGTCATAAGCTCAAATCAGAAGAGGAAAGAAAAGATGAAATAAATCTTTGATTTCCAAAATGCCCCTTGGAGCACAGCCCTTTGCGCAGGCAGCGTGGTCCCGGTGACCTCATGAGTGGCTTAGATGAGTCGTCCCTGGCAGCCCCTGCCGTGGGGAGCAGTGTGTAGGGCTAGCCTGTGCGTACTGATGGATTTCATGTCGCAAGGCATTCTTTCCTGAAGCAGTGTTATAAGGGATTCTGTTCGCGATGACGTTGCATTACAACTGCTGTTGAAATATTCACAATAATAGCTCACCACGGTGTTTGCAATAGCAGTTAACTCTTGGAGACGGAAAAACTGTCCTTTCCCGAACATGAAAGCAGAGCTATTTATCTTAGCTTAAACAGAAAGATGCCGTAGCTGGTAATAAGCTGATATCAAAATGGAATTCCCAAACTGTTAATAAGCCATTATTTGAACAGCCAGTAGTAGTACCAAAAGTTGTATAAATATTGAATTAGTAAGGAACTTTTACAGCTACCCCTCTGAAAAATTTTGTTTACTTAATGATGAAACAGTCTTGTTTGTGTGTGTCTCCGCAGGGCTAAAACTGCTATTGATATTCATGGGCAGGAGGTTTGATTAGAGAGGTGCATCTGTCATTTGCTTTTTGCTTTTTTTATCCCTTAAAAAGCATGTCAGAACATTCTAACTGTGGGTTGAGAAGCAGAGATGCTCTCTGCCTCTTGATCTGCCCTTGTCCACGGCACATGCAGCCTGCCTTCACCCAAAGTCCTGCTGGTGTGCAGCATGGCCCAGGCTCCCGGCAGCACTGCAAGCATTGACTCTGCGTACTCTTCACTATGTTCCTGCACGTGCTTAAGGCAACAGCAGCAGTGACTCCTGAGGACCAGCTGCTGCTCTCGACGCCTGCTCCCTGGCGTGGCCGGTGGAGCGGGCAGCCTGGCTGCAGCAGGGGAAGGGGCTGGCGGCTTCTTCGCCTCCGTGCCCAGCCGTGCTCGGCTGCTGCTGCTGCCCGGGCAGCGCCTTGTGAAACTGCGGGTGCTGGAGCCTTAGCCCTTAGTGATAAACGCAGTAGAGAATAAAATGATTTAATTCCATGTTTTTGGTTGTTGGCAGAAATGTACCGTTCTCCAGAGGTGCTGATTATAGGACTTGCAAAGGAATAAGTGGAGTGAGACTCTGAAGCAATTATCCTATTCATTAAAGAGACGAATGTTCAACAAACTACGTCAGTCTCCAGGACCAAAGGCACAGGACATAAATGTTCAACTCCTCTGGCTGATGGTACCAGTACAATGTGAGACTTGGCACTTACTTGTCTTAAAAATAAAAGATAAGTGACTTGACAATCTTCATTAAAATACTATCCTAAAGCAAAAAAGATATAATTCAGACACTTAAATTGGTGATCTTGCCCCAACCAATTTCTCTGCAAAGGCCATCAGTTCTTTTATAATTTTCTAATTATCCAGAATATTTTGTCTGCCATGACTGTGTGTGAAATGTCTTTGCATGAATATTCTGCCTGGTGAAAAGCTGCAGATATATAGGTACTGTACTTCAGCTACATCTTTACTAGCTGGAAATAAATACATGCCCTGGAGTAAATGCTGTGTGGGATGAAATTTCCATGACCAGCTGTCCATGGCAAAATAGTTGGTAATTCTAATGCAACAAAACCTTTTGCAATGAGATTTTATTGTGACCAGACATCCACAGGAGTAATTGTATGACAGATAGGCAGGGAGAGGAGAGAAATCAAAATGGGAGCCTGATCTTGATGCCTGAAAGAAAATTCCTTTGTAGAAGTTAAATTGGAAAACACTGAAATGCACCATTAAATTTTAACGCTCCACCCTAATGAAAAAACTGCTGAAGGAAATTGCATGAGTGACTGATGCTGTCCTAACGCATCTCAACTCCATCAAGGCGGTGGGGTGGCCGGGAAGCCTGAAGTGTTGGGTCGGTGGTACCTGGCTTTGCTCACCGGTGCCGTCTCTGCGGGCTCTTGTGGCACCATGAAGGGCAGGGGCTGCTGTTAGGGCAGGAGTGAAGCTGTGGTGACAGGTTTCCTGCTCCCCTCTGGTGGGTGAGAGGAGATGAAAAACCCTCTTCATTTCCAAAAGCAACATTTATTGATTCTTGGGTATTGCATTTTACAGTGATCTGCCTTTTTTTCAGTTAATGTGACTTGAATCTGAACCTGGGAAAGTTATGATGGCTTTTTAGATCAATACAAGGCTGCCTACAGGCATGTCATTGATGCAGTGATCAAAAAAGGGAGAGAACGAGGTTGGCTGTTTTGACTACAGAACTGGTAGCAATCAAGACACTCTGGAGCTGCAGCCTGATTCCTCTGAGATGGTCTTGTTGGAGACTCCAATAAGAGATCATGAAATGTGTCAAAGCCTATGAGTAGTCTTACTGAACCGCAAACAAAAATTTTGAGCAAGGATACCACTGAAATAGCACCATTAAAAGAAAAACAAAAATGAAAACATCCCACCTTTCATGAGCACAGGAACAACCTGTGCAGGTCGCTAATGGAAGATGAACACTGGGGTCAATAACACACCTGAGTACTGGGGAGGATTTTTCACATAAATCTGCCATTGACGCACTTGAGAAATCCTATTTTCTACTGAGATGTCAGTGCTTCTGTGCCAAGGGATGATCCAGATGACTTTTCTAGGTCCCTGACAGACTTTTCTTTTGCCTTGAAGATGAATTGCAAGAGGTAAGGAGTAAGGATTTCTGTCCCTTTAAGGCAAGCTATATCATAATTGCCTATTACTGGACTTTTTTGAAAGATTGTGTCCCTGTCTGAGATGAAATCCTGAGAAAACTGAGTGCTCAAATGAACACCTAAGAGAGTCCTAAGGGCTCATTTTTTGAGGTATTTTTTTTCTTATTTTTTCCTTCTCTATTCTTTCAATATTGAGCTGTAAAAGTAAGGGCACTGCGCTCGGAGAGCATGCCAGTGTAGGAGCAGTGATTATATATGGTAGCTCTCCATGGTGTCTCTCACAGCAGGTGCAGTGCTCTTACGCTGAATCTCCAGCAAATGGCTCTAAGGATGAACTGCCCATTTTACTGAGATGTTGTGTTAACTTCCAGAAATATGAACCACAGTATTAATGTCACTATTGACTACTTCATGGTGGCTGGTCCCTTGCTGAACCCCGCTCCTAACAGCCTTCTCTTCTTCTCAGCCCCCTCTAACTCTAAACCTTGAGGTTCAGTAAATGTACTGCTGTTCCTCCCAGTGCCAAAGATGTTAAAACTTGCATGAGCGTCAATACTTGGCGTATGGATGGCAGGAGAGCATGAACATCTGCTGAACAGACCGGTAAATAAGTCTGTTCTACCGGCTTCCTGGTCTGCTTTCGCATTTCAACCCATAGCTGCTTCTCAGGCTGTGCTCGCAGGAGGGAGCTGCTGCAGGGTTCTGTGCTGCTGCATCCAGGCCTTGTCGCTGCACCTAGGCTTTTCCTGGGGGAATGTTGTAGGATACTGCTGCTGTGGCTGGCAGCAGCCAGAAGCGTGGCTTTGCTTACACCTGGAGCTGCTCTCCCGTGTGGGAAGATGCAGCAGCGCCTGTCAGGATGTGAAGGAATCTGTGGCCTTGGAGCTGGACAACTGCAGCAACAGAGGCCGTTTGCCAGCAATCCTGCTGGCAGGAGCGTGGCTGCCTTCCCTTGATGGAGGCCGCAGACTGCCCTGCTCCCCGAGGCAAAAGCAGGATCTTCACCACCGCCTCAGGGTCGTTCAAGTGGCTGGGAAACACTGCAGGCCTTGCGAGAGTCTCACTAGGGAGCTTTTGTGAACTGTTGGAATACACGCAAAATTACTTTCTGCCTCTGTTTTTTAAGGCATGGGAGCCCCAGCGCTGTTGATCTCCACTGCCAAGCACAGCTGAACCCTGGACTTTGCCCAGCGCCCTGCTTGTCTCTGATGTGCTTTATCCAGCACCTAGGATCCCCAAAAGGGCCCTGAACAGCACAGAGAGGAGGGGAACAGAAATGCATTTAAAAATTATAGGAAGTCAAAACAGCAGTGTGTTAAGGGAGCATCAGAAATGTCCAGTCCCAGGGCACCTTTGCTTTTATTTTGGAGAAGGTTTGAAACGCTCTTGGGCTGCTCCAGAGCAAATATCCAGTCTCAGACAGTTTAGGTTTTCCATGATTTTCTTCCTGTCCAGCAACCCACACGCAGCTGCAGTGGATTATGAAGCCTCAGAGCTCGATGCAGATGCCAAGCCCTGCGATTCAACTCCTTTGCCTGACAGTCTGCAGATAAATGCATTCATTTTCAGCCGGGGTCATAAGTTAAAGGGAAGCAGGAGAGCTATAAAACGAGGACGTATGCTCTCTGAAATGTTGTGACAGCGGCAATATAGAGCAGATACTGCTAGCGCCGCGTAAACATTGGATGCGCGCCCGGTAACGAAGCGCGGCCGGGAGAGACGACCTGCCATGGTGGGAAAGGGGTCCCAGGCAGTCAGCCCCTGCTTGGGCCCGATGTCTTGAAACCCTCGCGGTGGGGATTGGGCTTAGAAAGGACATCTTCCGTCTCGGTGCTGCCGGGAAGCACCAGTTGTGGCCTTGCTTTGCTCATCCTGCCTTCCCAGCACTCGTGGTAGGTCGTGGCCAGTAGCCCCAGCTGGTGGCCCTGGGTTTGTCTGTGCTTTGTGCTTGCTCGTTGTGATTAGCGTTTGTTTAAAGCTTGATCCGGAGGTGATCTACTGCTGTGAAGTGGGGAGCCGGCGCTGTGGTGTGAACGTTTGCACTCGGTTGCAGACACGTAGTGTGGAATTATTAGTTGTCCTGGGTTTGTAGAAGATATTGGTAAGTGTTCAGTGTTGTCCCTTCAAATGGAGGGTAATTGTCTGCTGTGTTTCAGCTGGGCTTAGTAATCCTTCGTGCTTCAGTCCGAAAGAAATCTAAAATGGCTTTGCTCTTTTGGTGCATAAATGACAGTCCAGGTTCAGTAGAATCTCTTATTACTTGTGTTTTGGACTAAATCAGAGCCTTCCTTTCTTGTTTTTACACCTTTCTGCCCCTAAATTGGTATTAATGAGTGGCAAAGGTCACAAATCAGAGAGATTAAAACTGGTCTCTGAGTTCATGTGGATACGTGTTGAGCTTCCATTTATTTCAGCTTTCAACATTAGTGTTTGTGTATGTATGTAAAGGGCAGCTAGTAAGAAACTAGCAATGGATGAGTCTGAAGATATGAATACCACCTGCATGTAAACGCATGACTTGCATTAGTTTCTTGTACTGGTCTGAAAGTAGAGGTTTCAAGGCTTGTGTGGAAAATGTAACCCTAAAGCCTGCAGAAGTAATGAGGAGCTGGAGACAATTTCATGTAATGACAATTAAAAACTGCAGAGTTGCCATGAAATAACATCTACAGCAATGAATTTGGTTCACATGAGGGTGAGCGATACCAACATCGCTGAGGATTTGCTAGGTAATGAATTTTGTTAATGCTGTTCACTGTCTTAAAATTAAAGATTTTAGTGTTAATTTTGGACTATGGTATTGCATGGCGGAAGGCAGTTGACATGAACAATGACTAAGCAGAAAGAATATCCTGTGATCCTTGAAGTAACTTGGGATCAGAGATGCACCACGCCGGAGCTGGCACTGGACATTACAGTGATCTCCCGTTCGCTGCTGTGGCAGGTCTCCTTTCACGGTGGCGGGTAACGGTCCTGACCTTGAAAGCAAGTGGCAGTGTCACAAAAATACAAAAATAGAAATGTCACAAAAATAGAAATGGAAAACCAAGAGTATCTGGTATCAGGTAGCTTTAGGCACATCAGCATCTAGGCCCTGCTGCTGTCATTGAATGAGTTTTGCCAAAGATGCAGGGCGAAGTGCCCCACCACCACTTCATCAAGACTCTCCAACAAGGCACAGCAAACAAACTCAAGAGTCTCCAAAGATTTTGGTGGAGGCCACTTAACACCAATAGAAAAAGAGCTCAGAATTTGGAAAGTCAGGTGTGATGCTTTGGAAATGAGAGGGGAAGAGTCTGAGAAAGGTTTAAAGCTTGGCTGGGATTAGGACTCATTCTTTTTTCCATTGCATGCCAAAAACATGCAAGGGCTGGCTGCTCTGGAAACTCCTGGGTGCCCCACATCAATGTCTGCTGGGAGAACTGCTGCTTTCGAGAAGGCGATAGCAGTGTCAGACTCAAGATCTTTCCTTTTCTTTAATTTGTTTTTCCAACTTACCCTGAGAAGCTGTTCACCTCCCGGTTTTATTTCAAGGGCCTCTATTATCCTGCTTAGCTGATCTCATGGTGCTCAACAGTCTCCCACCAAGGATTACAAATCGCTACTCAGCCAGGGTTGCCCACTCCTTGTCTTGCTCTGGGCTGCCAGGTTGTGATAAACATTTTCTGCTTTTGAGCAAGCAAACATCAGCTTTATTAAACAAAAGTTCCCTTACACATTTTGTCTTTAAATGGCATAAACAGTAGAAATCAAGTTAAAAGGCTCATTCCAAAGCAATGGCAATATGAAAGTAAAGATGTAAATGAAAAAGAAAATGAGGAGAAGAAAGGTTTGGTAAGTTTTGAAAATGTCCAGTGTATCACCAGTCTTCCTGTGCTGGCATTCCCCCTGCGGTAAGCATGTAAAGAAGTAGATACTGTTGGAGAAGACATTGAGGATGGTATCTAAGGCCTTTAAAAATGCTCCAGAGAAGTATCTATTTGTGAATGAGCAAAGAGGGCAGAGAGGGAAGCTGCCAGGCAAGAAGGGAAGGATGTAGAGAGCAAAGCCCTCGTGGAGTGTGCTCAGCCCGGCTGTGCCCATGAGCCGCCCTGGGCTGCTCTGGCGCTTGCAGGAGGGAGCCCCAGAAAAGCATGTGAGCGTATTGCAGGGCTGCAGGGATGGTTCTCTGACTGGGAGCCAGCAGCCCTTAGACGAGCTCAGCGGGGGTGACTGAGCTGGGCAGGGGATCCCCTTAGGGTGCCGAAGTGTGGGGAGCCGGGACCCGCTGCCCCAGGGAGAGCAGAAGATCTGCGGCAGGAGCTGTAGCCATAAAAGCGAGTGTGACATCATCGGCTGTATTTTTAGCCACAACTTATTTTAAGCAGTTACTTGCAAAGGTAATTTTAAGAGGGGTTAGTCAATATGTTTGTTTTCTTTCTGCTGTAAAGCTGAATAAGCAACCCATACATCAGGATGAGCTGGTTTTCCATCGGGCCTAGGAAAGGACATTTTCCCCGTAAGCAGGATGCTGATAATGATAGTTAATAACTGATTTGCTAAAATCTGAATTCAGATTTCTGTTGCTGGCTTTCTTTCATGACTGCCTGAATTTACACTTGCAACCTACTTTTAAAAGACTGTTCTTGCTAAAGTAGCCTAATCCATAGATACACCTGTGTATGTATGGATATTTGCCTGGCCATGGCACACATCTACATTAGTCTGTGTCATGTGTATGCATATTTAATAAACTACAGAGGAAGAATTGCATGTATATTTTTAGCATTACTGTTCTGGGGTGGAAGGAGGGTCATTAGGAAGCTATTGCACAGGAAAGGGCTGTTTTAGCCAATGGTTCATGCTCCTCCATGAAATCCAATGCTGTCCGCAAGGCGCGTGTGAGGGCAGGCCCGAGGGGAGGCTGCTCAGGCGCGCTCACCTCGGCCTTACTTCCTCGCCTGTCTGCGTGTTTCAGTCCACTGGTTAATTCTGCTATGGGTGGAAAAACATCAGCCTTGAGCACTGCAGAGCTGGTGTTGTGTAGGAGCAGCCCAGGTGAGCCACAGTGGGACATTTCAGAGTGTCTGGGGTGGTTACCACTGCTGCCTTGCATCTCTCTGCACCGAACTGCTCGCCCTGGATGTGGGTTAGTGGGGTGATGTGACACAAATAGGAATGATTAAGCGCATTCTTGAAGGGGGAAAAAAAAGTGTAGATAAATGAGGCACCGTTGCCTGTCCTGCTGCTCTACTGCATGCTCCCAAATGGGTTCAGGGCTCACAGGGATATGGGTTGTGCTCACATGTGTGTCCTGTGTTGTCCTGCAGGATCAAGTGCCTGATTTCAGGCACATCATCGCACAGAAGTGTTGAAGAAAGAGAAAACAGCATATATTTTGAAGGCTGCAGAATAAAATGCCTCTAGTATAGAGGATCAGTGTGCGTGGGGGGTGGGGAAAGTACATATCAGGCTTCCTTTTTTCTTATCTTCAGAACCATGCTGCAATTATTTTAAGTTAGTACCCTACATACAAGATGCAGGCTAAATGATCTCACTCCTGAATTTTTTATTTTGTTTTATTTTATTTTTTAAAGTGAGACAGTTTGTGTGCTGCTTTGAAGTTAAATCAAACCACATATAAAAGCCTGGCACACATTTCATTTGAATGTGCTCTCCTATGCTACATTTGCTGTAGCTTCTCCTGCAGCAGCGTCTTCTCCCGCGTCTACCAGCACGAATGTAGAGCAGCTCCGCAGGCTTTGATGTCTGCGCCAGGCAGCGAGCAGCTGACAGCCCCGGTGCTCGCTTGCTTGCCAGCTGTCACCGAGGGGCTGTTGCTTACGTGCCGCTAACAGAGAGCTTAGTTGTAGCAGTTGCAGGGCTGCCTTGGCCACCGCTTTGGCCTTGGGCAGGGGTTTTGCACGTGTAGGGCTTCATGTTTGTGCGCTCTCCCACATCGCTGCTGTGCCAGAGAAAAGGGGATTTCAACATAGCAGGCAGTTAAATGCATATTGACTTGCCTGATGGTTCACAGAACGGTTAAGGTTGGAAGGGGCTGCTAGAGATCATCTAGTCCCGCATCCAGGTGGGTCTGGAAGATCTCCAGAGATGGAGACTCTACAACCAGTCTGGGCAACCTGCTCCAGACTTCTTCCTCACCGGGAAGAAGTTCTTTACATGGAGGTGGAGCTTCTTGTGTTTCAGCTTGTACCCATTACCTCTTGTCCTGTCATTAGGACCTCTTCTCATCTTAACCTCCTAAATTCTGAGGAACAGGAATCTGGCCATCCTTCAAAAAGTCCCGTGTCACTTTGTAGCCCTCAGCACCCTATTTCCAAAGGTCCTGGCATATGGCTTTTCTCTATGCCGTATACCAGCTCTCGCTGAGCCACTACTGGCGGCTCGTTAGGGTGTCAGGCTGGCATTTCCACTGCAAAAATGGAAATGCTATGCTGTTTTGAACTGCTGGATAAGAATTTGACAAGTGGAATAAATATTAATGTTGAATCCAGCAACTGGAGCTCTTCCATGAATTTTCTTACTCTTCTACTAGTAAACTTTGTGTGTGCATTTAAATAATACATGCTCTAGAGACGGGATCAATGAATTAGTGTAGATCAGTGTGAGTCCTTAGAAATAGGCAGTTCTGGACAGCAAGCTGGGGCAATGACCTTCCCGAGCTCCAACACTCTTCCCTGGTGCATTTACATGCCCCTTGTTCTCCTCCTGTGTCTACTGAAAAACACTTTTTTTTTTCTAATTGATAAATTAAAAAGCTGGCCTATCTTTTTGAACCCCACCACTTCAGTTATTTTGCATTCCTTCAGTCCGGAGTGTGGCACAGAAGCTGTAGCTACTGTGGATCAATGTGTCACAACTGTGATGCAAAGCATATGTGCCTGAGCTTTGAAAGAAAGCACCACTCCTTTGTAAGATTTTCCCTTTTGCCATTCCTACCACTTAATCTTATTTATGTCCCATGCATTAAATATGAAAAGCAAACACCCTTTACTGGTACAGCAGAATATGATTTTCCACCTTTACAGTCAAAGAAAGTCTCCTATTTATTGGAAGACCTCTGTATGCATCTAACTTCTGACATTTTATTCCCAGCATTTCCAGATGAGGCAAAAATGTGAGTTCTAGTGAAATCAAGACGCGTGTATGTTGGCAAGTCAAGTGATAGACTTTGCTGTGTTAGTACTAAATGGAATGGAGCTATTGAAGATTCTGTTAATAGGTTACTTCTGAGTGAAGGAAAACAAAGTTCTGGTGCATATGTTAATGAATAAATAAGAAAAAAAAACACAAATAACTTTGAACTATCACAAGACCTTGTTATCTAATATGAACAAATAGTGAGCTCGCGTAGCATCTGTGAGTTATTTGTTATGTTCATTGACAAGCACTGTATATATTCATTCCAGTACATATATGCAAGAAACTGCTAAATGACATGCAAAAGCTCAAGTAAAATGACAATGCAAAGACCATGATCCTGTCTTAAAATTATGTGACTGGAAAGAAAAAAGGGCCATATAGCAGCAGGAGTATGGGAGCATCTCTTCACAGGACCCTAGATCACAGGCTCATGACTGCAGGGTATAAAATTCAAAATTGCAAGGAGTGACATGCCACTATCATAAGAAATCCCATCACTGTCCTCCTGGGATATCATTAAACTGATTAAGGACAAGATCAAAATGGCCTGGATAGGCATTTCCAGGGTCATGTAGATGATCCTGCATTTCAACCTCAGCCAGATTGTAAATTACAGAGTAAGTGTCAAAAAAGACCTTATGGTATCATAACTATTATTTGTATGAAAGCAACTTTAAGACACTTTATTTCTGTCAAATCCTGAGTGCTGTTGAACACATATATCAAGTGCATAGACAGCCTTAAACCATATTTTAGTCAAGTTATCACTGGCATCGCACACTAATTTTGGTTTGTGTAGGGAAGGAAGGGGAAAATGATTTAGGCTGGCATAAGCAAAAGCAAAATGATACCCATGTCATGTGTCTCTTGTTTGGTAAGTTCAGTGTTGCCAGAAGAAAGGAATAGAATACTTCTTCTCTGTTTATATTGCTCCTGTTTTTTCTAGTTTCTGATGCTAGTTCTGAGAGACAGAGTATTGAATGGCTATTTTGGATTTCACTTTCTGGTTATCAAATGCTGTGCTCAGGCAAGTAGTTGCATAGGTGCCTATTAGTTATCACACTGGAAAACAGAAGGGAAAATACATATTTAAAACAGTTTTGAGTCTATGTTAGTCCTGTATCCCATAAGGAGGAAGATTTCAGTAAATGATCCTTTGCAATGTCCTTGCCAAGCTGCTTTCATCTGAATCAAAACAATTCAATTGATCACCCCAGCATTATTGTTATTTTCTCTAATGGACCTGGGGACAGGTCTGGCCCTCATCTATATCTGTACTTACTTAAGCCTACAAGAACTGTGTTTCCAAAACCCAAAGCTGCTATTTGACTGAAGTTGACTCTTAGCCAAAAGTTGATTCATCAAAGTGGTTGCTCTGCTTTGATTAGGGAAAAAAAAAAAAAAAAAAGGAAAAAAAAAAAAAAGAGAGCCACTGTGTGAAACAATCCAGGATCAGGGGTCAGAAAGAAAGAGATTATTCATTCTTTGTTGGGAATAAAAGTGCCCACGACAATAGAAAAAAGAGGCCGTATGGCTGCTTTTTTGTCTGCTCTTCTTCTCTAGTTCATCTGGGGAGAATTTGGCCCCTGACTATCCATTTAACTCAAGAGGCTCCAGGAGCATTGCAGAAAACAGCTACTTGGCCCCAAACAGACAGGATGCTCCCGAGTGATGGTCTTTCCTGGGAAAGCCGACGGGTCTTGAGAGCACAGATCTGGGTGGATGCTGAGCTTTTCCAGCCTTTTGCCGAGTTGCCTGCAGTCCCTGACTGTGGTGTGAGCACGCTGCTAGTTGTGCTTAGAGCACGCGAAGCTCTGCAAGGTCATAGCTGTCCGTGTGCTGCCTCTTTGGCATAAAGTGAGGCGCAGATCCAGTCCTTGATGTGTTACGTGCCAGGTAGTTGCAGAGAGCTGACGCTGCGTAGCATGTTTTACCTGCTGCCTGCTCTGTCGAGGGGATGTTTTGATTATTCCTTTTTTCTGTGCTGGCTGCAGTAATCCAAATAAAGCCGTTCAGATGAAAGGCATGTGCGAGCGGAGGAGTCACCTAATGCTAGGTTTCATGGAATAACATAATAATAGTGTGGTGCAGCGATTTCTACTGCAACTGGCGACTGTTGAAATCTGATGAGTCAACTGTTTTTGGTGAAGCCCGATAATAAACTGAGGACCACCCTAGCTGTAGAGCAAACAAGGAAAATCTTTCCTCTTTGGGCTTTATGGCAAAAACTGCACTGCTGAAAGTGTCAGACGAGCCTATCTTTATGAGTTTGTGATTGATGTCGCAAGTGCTTTGCTTTTTATCGTGTGGAAACAGATGGATGATACTCCTATTTACTAACCACTATGAAGGAACTATGAAGGAGTTTCTTTAAAAAGCTCCCTAAAAAGGTCCCAGGTCCAAGATCTTTAGAGAATTCCACTGAATTAAAAAATTCGGAAACAAGAAAGGAAAGAAATGTTAGTTTTTTTTAACTACATATTGTTTTGTCCTTCTTCAAAATTTTGTCTGATTAATGGACTTTTAAGATTTCTGCTTTGCTGTGGAAGTGGCTTGTCTGTGCTCACACTCCAGGGGACCTTGCCCTTGAAGTTACCCTTACGCCTGTCTCATCAGCCTGGCACCGCGCTGTGCTCAGAAGCAACCTGGGGCTACCAAGCCCATGTCAAGTCTCCTCAGCAACTGGAGAAGGGGCCAAAATTTACTACTGCTGCGGCACCTCTCAGAAATTTTTACCAATGGTAAATTATGCTTGAAAAAGTCAAGAGAAAGGGCTGAGGAAAGTAACTCTTGCAATACTACAAGTCTTGGGAGAGTTTTTTTTTTTTTTCAATTGGAAGTATAGGATATTGGGAAGTTAGTCACTACTTGGGCTCACTTAAATGAATTTTCCCTAAGAGAGATTTCACAGGGGGTGAAGCGTGGTCTTTTAATGGAGGTGGTTTTAGCTTATCCTCAGTGATAAAACCAGTGCAGGTAAAGTGGGTAGGAGGCAATGGCAATATGTGGTCTGTCAACTACTTTTATTTTCCAAGAGAGAGAAAAAAAGTAGTGATTCACTGTGTTGTGCTCCAGAGAGAGGCTGAAGCTTGGCTCCTTGTTTCCTTTCCCTAGCAGGTCACAGACAGATGCTGACAGCAATGAACCGCCTTTGGCTGCCGTTTGGGCTGGCGGAGGCTGAGGACTGAGCGCGCTACGGCAGCAGGAGGTGGAAATATGGAGGAGTGCTTAGCGGGCGAAGAATGAAAGGCAGGGATATGTCATGCCCGGTTTTGTGTGCAACTGACAGTGGGATGGAGCCTCCTTTGATTATTTTGATAGCTGGATGCGTGTGGCAAGGATCAGATCTCAGGGTCCTCCACCGCACTGGTCCCGTTAGAGCGAGAGAGACAAGGAGGACCGAGGCGGCCTGGAGTGCTGCTCTGAGACGAGCATCCTTCCTTGCGTGCATTTAAGAGATTACTGCCCGTGTGGCTTAGCTGATTGTGAGCTTTGCTTTATCATCGCCACTGAGCCTCCAGCTGGACGCGGTCCTGGAGCTAAAAGCCTGAACCCGCCGGCAGGGCCCGCTTGGCCGCAGCCGCGCGTGGCGCAGCGCCTCTCGGGGCGGCCGGCGGCCGAGCGCTCACGGGGCGGCGTTTGCCCTCTGCAGCTGCCTGCACGAGGGCCTGGAGTGACAACCAGCCCCGCAGCCCATCACCCCACCGAGGAGAGCGGCGCGGTGGCAAAGCCCTCGTTTGTCTTCTCCTTTGCTCTCCTCCTCCTCCTCTTTATGCTGTATGGAAAGCTCCAAGGATGGCACTTTCTGGAGGAAATAGACTTTCTAGAATAGAAAACTAAAACCCTACTTTGTGTTTTAGATCAGACTGTCACCTCTGTTTGAACTGATTCTTTCACTTGATAGATTTAATTGACAGGTTAGTGCTGTTTTGCCCCAATCTGTATGTTGATTCACAATCTCGGCCTGCGGTACCCATCTATTTTTACTACACCCCAGTTATTGGTCACTATTATACTGATGGGCTTTTTCTTCTGTCATGTAATAATTTTACTAGACATTAAAACAAGTGTAATACAAGCAGACTAGCAGGGGGTGAGGTGAGAAGCCAGACAGCACTTTCTGTCCTCAGCTGGCCCTTTGGTGGATTCCACCTGCCAAGGCCTGTGCAAAAAACAGCCTTTATCAGGGCCAAGCAAGCACCTCGCCGCTGGAAGGGGCCGTCACCCTGATGGGCAACCAAGGGCTCCTTAGCACATTACAAGTTGTCTTCTGCCTCGCATCTAGTTGTAGATCCATAAGTAGTTACATTCCTAGCTGGGCTTCTGTGAGTCATTGGCAAGTCTCGATCAAGCTTGGCAGGGTGAATGTTGTGGCAGATATCATTAAGCTTCTGAATATATTCGGAGCGCTGGTGGCAGGGCGGAGAGCACCTATCTGGCACATCTGTCAGGGGGAAGGCAGTAAAATGTGGCTCCTGCAGCCCACTGAGCTCATCAGCAGCCGTAGCCTGTCCAGCCGTGTGCCGGCTCTGGGTTAGCCCCAGCAAGTGACGCCACAGAAGACGTGGCGGGGAAAGCTGGGCTCGTCGTAGCAGAACTGGGAGGAAGAGGGAGCTGAAGGCCACTGCCAAGGACCAAAGTCCTGCTGCTTAGAATATTTAACAACCTTTACACAGAAGTGTCTGCTCCTGGAACCTCATTATATGATATTCGTGATATGGGCATATCTGCTTTCATTTAAAACAGTTTCCAGCGTGCATGATTTTGACAAAAGCTTGGAAGCAAGACCTCTGAGGTTTCAAAAGGCAAATTAGGAAAAAAAATAGTTTAGAGTTTAGAAATAGGAAGCCATTGATGATAGAAGCAAAGAATACGCAAGTATAGCAGTAGCGAAAAAAAAGAGAGTTTCCGCTTAACATTCATATTCATTATTTTTTCAGCAGTATTCCCTCTGGATTTTGCTGCTTAATTTTAGTAGAAGAAAAAATTTTGTCATGAAATTCAGATTTAGAAACCCCATCAAACTGAGTGGCAAAATTCTAGGGAAAGCATTGCTGGCAGCAGGAACCATGTAGAGTATTTATTATCTCTGCTGACAGCAGAGTTTAAGTGTGAAGTTCTTAGCAATACCGTGGTGACAGCTGAGCCAGATCCCCAAACCCTGCAGGTGCCAAAACCCCAAGGACACAAAGCAGTTCCCTTGGTCCCTGGTATCTCCTTCAGAGCCGTGATCCTGCCAAGGTTTTGTTTGAGACTGTCCATGCTGCACACAGGATTTTCTCCCTTGAGCTCCCAGGCTCCCTGACCACAGAGACAGTTAAACACTGAGAGCAACCCTTAAACAACCAGGGCCAAAGTCAGCCACCAAGTACTTGCTGTATGGGAGATGTGGGTTAGATACCAGAGACTTGGGGGCATTTCAGTTACCTTGCATCATGTAATTAGTAGTGATTTAAGTTTCTCTACATTTTATTTGTCCACGGTGGATCTATATAGCATATCTATTAATGATAACTTAATGCTGTGTTTATAGTGCTTATTGCTGTTACAACAGATTTACAAGACTCCAAGGACAAAAAAAGATTAGGGAATGCAATGCAGGAGACAACTGTGTTGGTAGCAGGATATGTTGGATACATGGTCTTTTCTGCTTCCACGGTCTCAAATGGAAATACACATTTGCATACATGTGGCCAGGCTGGCACTGCACAAGCTGCTGAAGAGCAAACTAAGGTATGTGCAGGAAACAGGGTGCAGCCTGGGGCACTGGTGGTGGTGCCTGAATGTAACGCGCTCGGCCTGGGAGCGGGTCTGGGCTGACCTTGACGTGGGGAGCCTCGAAAAGTGTTCGTGTTGTGCTGTGACCTTGGAATATGTACCTGTGTCAGTGTACGTCAGCAGAACTCTCAGAAGCAAAATAATAAAGCAAAATAATGCCATGAGGTTAAAACACCTTCCCACAAACTCTGGGGAATTTATTTGAAGATGACTTGTCAAACAGCTGCCCCAAGGGGTCTGGCTTGGCCTCCTGTGAAGCTCAGCAAACTGCTGGTGAGGGGTAAGGAACCCAGGAACTGTCAAGACATAGCCTGGCTGGGTAAAAAGTGACTAGTTTGCTGTGACTAGTCGTTGTTTAGAAGCTGAATTGGAAGTTAAACCTCTGGTCTAGTGGTATAGCTGTTCTGTTATGTGCTGCTATGCTCCTACTGTTGGGTTGATCAATAAATTGTTTCAAAGAATCTGCCTCGTTCACCAGCAGCCGCAGACTCACAAAGGCAGTCATGCTGGTGCTGAGCAAGGTCAGGCCTCCCGGGTGAGGATGCTCAGTGCTGTAGTTCACACCGAGCATAAAAAGGAGAAAGCAGTCGGATGAGTCTTCTGATAACATCACAGACAGGAGAAGGATCTGAGGTGCAGCGTTTTGGCTGACCTTGAATTCTGTATAAGATCTCTCCCATTTTAGAGGTGTTATTAAAGAAAATAAGCTTCATTTTGACTGATTGTGCATAAGTGCTTCCTGTGTTTGTCTTAATACATTTAATGAATTTGAATTCTGAATTGTAGAAGACAATACAAATCATATGTTCCAGTGTTGGTGCTCGAAGTGAAACTTCTTGTAGGGCCTTGACTTGCTTAGGAAAAGAAAATCAATTTTCCCTCTGAATACTCTATTTGAGAATACTTGTGAGCATCTTAATAATGTCCTTTGTTAATGATTTTGACTGTGGCTCGCTGGTCTGGAGAGCTCTGAAAGTTTTCAAAGTCCCATCAAGCTTTTTTTCATTGAGAAAGTTAAAATGCACGGCACAGTCTCCTCCTCTTTTGGGCCTGGGCTAACATTTCCCTCCATGTTTCAAGGCTGGGGTTTTAGAAATTCAGTATGTTCAAGCTGAAAGCATGGTATGTTCTAAGTGATATTCATGCACTGATTTATTATTGTTCGCACGGTTGTGGTCCCTTCCATTATTTAATGAAATTTTGGTTCTACTACCAGCGAAGCTTATCTGACGGGAGATGAACCTTCTGTAGAGTGACTGGAATTACAGAATGGCTGTGTGCTGCTGGAGAGGCAGGTGATTACCTGGTGAGAACAAACATCAATATTATAGGATGAGATCATGGGGTGCCATCTCCCAGTATGACATGGAAGCAGAGGAGAAAGGCAAAATAAATGAGCTTTCTTTCAAAGTAACATATAAATTGATTTTTTTAGTTCCTTCTGACACCCTGGAGATCAATGGATTTATCAAGAAGCAAAATCAAGAGGTTTGTCTGTGGTCAGTATATTAGCTACCACTCCTTCTCCACCTTTGCAAGCCAACCAGCCTTAGAGAGCTGAGCAGCAGCATCCATGACGCTGAGCGCACTGCCGCTCGTGAGTGGAGGGAAGGGGAGATCCTGAACACCACTTTGGAGCTCCTGCTCCAAACTACCATGTCCTCTTCGCCTGGCTCAACAGGAAACAGAAAGAGATTTGCTTCCAAACTTGGAAATCCAGGTTTGATATCTTTCTTGGTAGTATAGTATAAGATAGTACAGTACTGGGATAGTATGACTTTTCCCAGTATTCATAGTGTGGTCTTCAAACTTGAAATTGTTATTATTGAGAAATCTATGGCTAGCCAGTGCACGTGAAGGCAATGTAAACAAAAACAAAGCAGGGACAGACTTCTATGTCAGTAAGTCTGAAATGAAGACAAGATATGCAGCTAATGTGGTATGAACTAGAGCAGTGCTCAAGCTCTTACCCTGCTCGTGTCCTGAAGCTGTCGAACCACCAGGCTTCAATTCTCCCCTCTTTGGAACAAGTGAGACTTTTGCAGTGACTTCATTAGTCATCAGCAATGAGCTAAGGCTTGAAGAGCCCGCATATTTGAAAATGAAGGGAATAAGTGACCACAGAGGATATAAAGGGACACAGTGTGCATATTAATGCTATCCTATTTTCTGGAAATGTAGCCTTGTAAGACAGTGTAGGTCAGCTGAATACAAATATACTCAGTATTTTTTAGGATATCTAGAGGCTATTCAAGGCAGTCTATATATTATTACTACCCAAAAGGAATGTCAAACATTCATTTAAATAATGTAACTTGTGGACACCTTGTTCCCTAGATACACTATATACTTGCCCATGGGTGCTGCCTCATTCTGGCCCATCACCGAAACCTGAAGTGCTTGGAGTGAGTTTCAGCTTATTATTAACACTCCCAGCTGCATTTTAGAGCTCTGCTTTGGACGTAATGGCCTATCGCTATGCCTTGGGCCATGTGTTTCTGCCTGTCAGTCATTAAACCACAGCAGTGTTCACCCCTGATCATTATTACTTAAGTCAATACTGGTCTCGTTATTAAGCAGATGAGCTTTTAGCAAGGTGGCTAGAAGATGATAACTGCATAGCTGCTAGCAGAGCAGATCCTTTCCTTCTACTATCCCTGCTCTGTATAAAAATAATTCTTCCAGGTGGTTCAAAGCAATTGGCCGCGTGCCTAACAACTCACCTAGGCATTCTGGGACGGCATAATAAAATACTACTTGTCATGCCTTATTGCTTAATTACTGTGATCGCCTTTCAGCATCTCAGTAAACTCTACATACTGCATAATGAGGTTATACTGAGCCGCAGGCGCGCGTATCGCGAGCACAAAGAGAGCGGTACCCCTGCAATGCCTTGGCTACCCAAACACCGCCAGCCTCTCCCGTCTCGTACGCCGTGCCTCGGAGAAAAAGAGAATCTGTTTACTGTAGATTTCTTTCAGCCTGTCTGGAGTTTAAATTCTCTTAAATATAAGCTACTTTTGTTAATATTAGCACTAGATGCCTGGACGGTATCCAGAGAATAGATGAGCAGATCCTGCAGGCTGGGAGGCAGCAGCAAGGAGAGCTAAAGGGGAGCGGTTGTTCTCCCGTGCTGTGAAATCTTGCCTTTGCTCGTTTGTGAAACGACAACATCTCCCTGCCTTTTTTTTAAGTCACTGGTATTAGGGAGATAAGTGCTAAGGTAAAGAAAACAGTAAGGAGTAACATTAGGAGAAAATTCCTTAAGAGTAAGATGTGCATGTAGGAAGCTGAGAGCAGGGAAAAAAAATGTAAATCCAGAGAGGGTGATTTTGCCTCTGATTTTGCTCTTCTGTAAGAACAAAATATCTTCTGGCTAAATGCAGCCTGCAAAATTGAAAACATCTAATCCCTAGTGCCTCTACCTTTCTTACCCCACAGATTTTGCAGAGCTTTCCAAAATTAAGCATGTTACTACCTGTGGTTTATGAACAGGAAAACAGGAAAATAGCAAATATCAAGTATGTGATTCTATATACATTGTTTGTGAGAAAGGTAAAATTCATTGTTTCTCTGAGCAGATAGGCTGCTTTCATACTTTGCCAGTTACCTCAACTTACTTTACTCACTAAAATAGGATTTTATTAATGTCTATTGCCATTAGCAGCTCAGAGCAAACTCAGCTCTTGGAAGATGAGATGGATTGTATTGTGATTTATTTATCATCAAAAGAACTGTTAATCAAATTTTCAGTGCAAAATATCACTGTAGATGCATCAACCCAAAATAGCCTAGCTTGACTTTCAGTGTTTATTAGATTCCAGTGTGCATTTTCAGTGTTTTCAGAGTGCTCATGCTCAGGAAAAAAATAAATAAATAAGATCAAACCTTACGAACAGCTTTTGGACAACAAATTGTCTGGAATTTTTGAAAAACAATTTGCATGGAATGGAACTAAGGTTTACCCCTAAGCAGAGCGCGAGGCGATGCCGAGGTGGAGCTGTCCTGGGTGAAGGTGATGAGCGCCTCTGCGGACACGGATGGGAGGGCAGGGGATGGAAGTGAGCTGGAGGGATCGCTCCCCAGAAGGATTCACGTTCGGGGAGATCACAGTGTACTTGGTCAGGAAAATGCTTAGTCACAAGTACAGTCCCCATTAGCTCTCAGACCTGGAGCCAGAGCATGTTAGCTTTGCTCTAAATAAATAAACAAAAAGCAGCAGTGCAGCATGCTGTACAGCAGCCCGAGGGGGCGATGCTGTCCTCCTCCCTCAGACGTATGGTCCCACTGACCGTACCTGCGCTTTGTGTGCTCTGCAGGCCCAAGGACACCTGCAGGTGCCTTCTCCAGCCTCTGTGGAAGGTAACCTGGGAAATCCAGTCTATCGTTGGCAGGTTTAAAATACCTCTGTGGGAACCTGCACCTCCAGCAGACAGTCTGTGCACTGGGGGGAAAAAGAAAAGCTGAAATTAGATTGAAATTGTAGATTGCTGTTCAGTCAGTCTTTAAATCTTGGAGCTTGTTAATGAGAATGGTCTGTCATCTTTCACAAGAGCCCAGAGGAGAAAAGCATGCTGCTGTAGAGATCCTGAGAGCCAGGAGATGGCAAAGGCCCTGATCACAGGGCCACGGTGGGGTGGGTTGTACCGCTGTCTTCATGTTGATCTCCACCAGAAGGGCAGACGACTGCTCCTGCAGAGTCCTCCTGCTTTCCTGCAGGGTGAGACGTGCCTCCTCTGGGCAGTGCCTGCCCTGACGTTTCCTCTCTGCAGACCCTGGGATTCCACGGGGCAGAGAGACAGAAGTGACACTGTGCTAGTCAACTCCTTCCCAAACAGTGACTTCTCATCCCACAGACCTCCTGAGGAGAGAGCATGGGAAGAGAAGGGGTCGGGTTTAGTGCTTCTTTATTTTCCTCCTATTATACTTGTCCCGATGTCTTTCTACAGCTGTCTGTCTTCTGTGCATGTAATTACTTTCCAAATGCCATGACCCTCTTGCTATTCACTTGGAGTATAAAACCCAACACACAGAATCCCATAATGTTTGAGGCTGGAAGGGACCTCTAGAGCTCATCCAGTCCAACTCCTCTGCTCCAGCAGGGACGCCTAGAGCACGAGGCACAGGGTGGCATCCAGGTGGGTTTGGAAGATCTCCAGAGAAGGAGACTCCACAAGGAGCCTCTCTGGGCAGCCTGTGCCAGGGCTCTGTCACCCTCACAACACCTAGAGCTCCAATAACATAGCTGAGATAGAAATTCTTAGTAGTACTTTGTCCATTTTGTTATAATTCCAACTCCCTCTATACTTTTTCTGCCAGTCTTTTCCTCCTGTGTTCAGGACTCTTCTCTGTGCCTTAGGCCCTTAGCTGGTATTAGCAGTTTTCCTCTACATATAGTTTCTTCTTCTACATATAGTCTTTCTACCACACTCGATTACCATCTTAATTTAGTTTTGCATAAAAGTGACCATGGGCAATGGCTTACTCATCCCCTCTGTGTTTATTAATACCAAATGAGATTGAGACACTAACTGATCCTGAAGAAAATGTTGTGGTCAAGCTGGAAGTTTGAGCCTAGAGCTTTGGGATGCAAGAAGTGAAAAGGGAGCCAGAGATGCCTCTGGAGATAAGCAAACTTTTCATTGTATGATTTATTTACAATGGCTTCTGTACTATTAAAAATGGAAAATATGAATGTAGAAATATAACAACAAACTATTTTATGGTCTGTGAGTCATAAGAAATCATTTGGGCTCTATTTCTTGAGGAGGACAAAAGTTTGTGGGGCTGAACCTACCTAGGGGAAATCCTCCAAAGAAAATACGTGGTGCCTGGGGTAAGAATGACTGCATAAATTGTACCATTCCCTGAATTTATTAGTAAAGCAATTTCTTATCAGAGAATTCAACATACTCTCTTTGGTGGAACTATAATTTTCCGAGTGAAATGAGAAAAGACAGCTCTGCTCACTTGTTGCTAAAATCCAGAGCCTTTGTGTTACCCAAAAAGGGGAATTATGTTCTGCCTGTGGATGTCATTCCATGGTGTTGCATGGAAGAGAGGTATTTCTTCATGTCCTTTCACAAAAGGGATAAAAACAACTGCAGCATGTTGTATTTCACCTCAGAAAGAGCAGCATTTCAGGACTGGACAAATTTATTCTCATACATAGAAAGTTATAGTTGTAGGATTACTAGGAGGAGAAAGAGGCTTTACATATATGAGGGCATTTAAATATGCATTACTGTGCCATATAATGAAAACCTAGTTGTTGCTATCTTGGAAGCATGTATATTGTGACCGCAGTAAAATACCTCTGATTTGGCTAATGTAAGTTTTGCCTGCCTTGGGCTTCCAAGGCTAAACTGTGACTAAGCCAATTTAAAACTAAAATTAAAAAGTTGCCTTTAATAGCTAGAACACCTCTTTAAGCAGCCACTGAAGTAGTCCTAGGAACAAGGGAAAACAGGCTGAAAACATCCAGGGAAGCTTGGGCTAGGCTGGGTGAAGCGGAGCAGCGAAGAACACAAAATGAAGAGGTCTGGTTGCCACAGCGTGGTTGTAGCCCTGCAAGGGCAAAGGGGGAGCCGAGAGACGCTCTGATGGGTGAGAGGCAGACGCTGGGCCGGGAAGCCCCGCGTGAAGACGCTGCTGTGGTCTTCCCTAGCTGCTCCCGAAACAGCTCTCGAGGGCGAAGCGCTCGGCTGGCTGCCCTCTCGCAGCCCTGCCGCCCCGCTCCTGCTCACGCCGCTGCGGCCCTTCTGCAGCGGGGCCCGTAGTCAGCCCTGCCAACCCACTGCCAAATACTGATGACTGGGAGGGAGTTATTTAAAAAAGAGATTTAATAAAAAGAAAGGAAAGATCAGAGGAAAAACATCCTTAAACCATCTGTACTTTATATCAGCTTGTTGGAACAGGCTGATAAACACTAGGCAAAAACTAAAGGGATAGGAAAAAAAAAAAAAGAACCAAAATGATACTGCAACATTGTACCGATAGTAATGTTGATCTTAAGCCACAAGAGCATATACAAGCAAATGGCAGGGAAGCAGATGGTTAGTCCCGTAGGTGGTCCGAATGAGCAAGTCTGGTGTTTTGTTTTGAGAAACATTTGAAATGAAGCTAAACATCCCCCATCTATTCTGTAAGCATATCAAATTTTATGGAAGAAATAGGTGCTTTTGTTCTGGTTGAAATGGTTAAATCAGATTATGTTTGCAATAAGACCACAAGGCATGTTAATAGGATGGCTAAAGCGTATTTCAGGCAATAGAAGAGTCAAAAATCACTCTCACAGAAAGAGGCCACATTTCATTGCAACTTATGTGAAATCTGGAGTCCTTGAGAGCACTGGAGTGAAAGGCCATATCAAGATCCTAGCAGGAGGGCAGCTTGTATGCAGTAAAACGTCTGGGCTGAGGGCTCAGGTTAATGCAGTGCCCTGGCTGCAGCTGCAGGTTGTGGGGAGCTGCTGAGCCTGGAAGTTTGGGGCTGTTCCCGGTATGAGGCCGCAGACCTATGCAACACACGCACCCAGCAGTGACCCCGCTTCCATGTTCCCCAGCCTGTCAGTGTACGCTGTGAAACAGTGATTGTAGCGATTTTGTGCCTTCTGTCCTGCCCGTGCAGTAGAAATACGGCATTTCTATTGCAGCCTGCTCAAGGGAACATGGGAATGGACCCTTATAAAATATGTGTTTTGAAATTCTGCAGAACTAGCAGAGCTCGGTAGCCTCGCTGTACTAAGGCAGGTCTTGCAACTAGATGGGAAGCCGAATATGCCAGTCGTGTAAAGTAACTCCTTGCTGTCGTGTCCCCAGGGCAGCTGTAGATGCTGAGCCTAGCAGGAAAACCGGAGCGCCCTGGGCGCGTTTGCCACCCGAGCAGGCAGGATGCAGCCGTGGGCGACTGCGGGGCGGCTCCATCGTCCCAGCGTGTTGTGGGGTTAACAACTGGCATGCAGGACGGCAGGGATGCTGCCTGACCTGCTTCCTTAAATCCAAGCTGTTTCCCACATCAACAGGCCGTTCCTCTCCTTGCTGCTCGGGAGAGCTCAAAACTGCTCATGCAGGTGCAGAGCTATTGTAACTCGGTGCTGATTCACAGCCTGTGAGCTTGGTGGGTGGTGAGGTTTTACACCAAGTTTCATGGTACAGTGGGTCACATTGCTTCCAATATCTTAGTTATCATTCTTCACTGAATTTTAAATGTCATCCTAAGTAGTAAACAGGATCTAATTTGTTAAAATTTCCTTCCTCTCCAACAATGGAGTAGAAAATCAGTCATTTTATTTTCAAAAGTATGTATTTTTCATAACAAATTTCAGAATAAATTCACTCTTTTTTTTCTCTTTTTTCTTAAGTCAGGAGGGATTTCTCCCCCTCCCCCCTTTTTTCTCCTGTTCCATATGGTAGTAAAATAAAGTGTTTTCCCACTTATTTTTTTAATGTGTAACTTCTGGTTTTTGCACTGAACAAAAATGGGAAAATAATGCTAAAGAAAAATAGTACTTTTTTTCCAAAGGGAAACTGAAGCAAAATGTTACTTTGTGTTATAATCTGTCACCTCAAGAGCGAAAGGTGAAAGTGAGAGAAAGGGTTGTTTTTAAATACAACAGTGTTACCGTTCATCACTTAAAAAAAAAAAAAGAAAAAAAAGCTCCTCCTTTTCTACAATGAAAATGGGAGGAGCGGGAAGCAGAGAAATACTGACTGAAAACAGGTATTTTGCCACAAGCAAATGAAAAACAGTATTGTTGCTTTTGTTGTTTTCAAAAAAAAAGAAATAAAATCAAAGTACTGTAATTTAAAATGCTTGAATGCCAGGGAACTAATTTTTATTTCCTATGTAGCTAAATGGCTAAAGCTGGCCATCTTAGACCAAGATCATACACGTCCTCTCTTAAAACCTCTTTCAAAACCTCTTTCCCCCCACGCCTGAAGCCTTAGCCCCTCGCTGTCCCCCGGGGGCGGCTGCCTCTGGAGCCGCTGCCCTCTGCCGTATCCCGGCTCCAGTAGGACGCCTCCGAAGGGGTAGTCCCCTAAGCCCGGTGCTGGCAGAGACACGTAGGGTCTTGGCTCTGCGGAGGTGCCTGGCAGGGGGTGTCGTGCCCAGGAGGTGCAGGGGGGCGAAGCCTGCACTGCGTGGGGATGGAGGAGCTGCTGCCTCTGGGGAAGGAGGCACATAGGATCACATCTGGGGGAGCAGCGGGACTGCGTTACACCGGGAATGCACCAGGTGAGGTCCAGAGCATACAAGGCTTGCTCTAGGCTTGGTGGCACCTTCTGCGTACATCTCCCATGGAGGCTGGCAAAGCTCCAACGCTGATGTGTTACGTCTCTTTAGCTTTCCTTACCAAAACCTACCCACGTCAGGAAACTTGCAGGGCAGAAGCACCACGGCATGCACACCTCGCTGTCCGTGCGCTGACATTCCCCTCTGCAAAGACAGATGATGTCGACCGCTTCCCTTTCACTAAAGTTCTTAAACGGTCTGAAGCAACACGCAGAGGTTTTCATCTCTTTTATGGCAGGGCTGACACCTGCCTTGGACAATACACCAGCAGAGAATTTATGCATCACTGAAACCTCTTTAACATGGGACTTGAACAAACTCTGAGTGTCAGTGCGTAATAATAAATGGCAGGCACCAAAAAAGATGTTCTAGTTTTAGACTTCAAGCACTCTATTTAAACTGTCTGTTTAGTTTAAAAAATGCCAGTTCTGCAAGTAAAATACAGCTCCATGTGTAATGTTTGCCTGCTTCAATTGTGAGATACCAGTTGGGTATTAGAGTATTAAAGGAGGAATTGCAAGGCAGATGAAAAGCCACGGAGCGGCGGATCCCCGTCAGCGAGTGTCTCTGGGTTGGAGCACAGCTCGCTCCCGCCGGCCACGCACGCCGGGCTCCCGGCTCCCACCGGGAAGGGCCGCGCTCCGTGCCGTGCCGCAGCCGGGGAGCTGGTGTCACCCGGAGGCGCTGGGCATCACATGGCGCTGAGTCAGCTCTGCCCCGCGCGTCCCCACGTCCCGCCGGCCGACCCGGGGCCTCGCGACACGGCGTCCGAGTGCGCTGTGCGGGTGAGGATAAACGACCCCGAGCGAGAGTCTGCGGGGGCCAGTCACAGTGCGGACACTGACCGCAGAGCTGGGAATCTGCCGCCTTCCTAGGCACACAGCCACGAGGTGAAGGCACCATTTTTTGCCTCACTCCCATCCCCGATGAACAGCATATGCTTGTGAATACGTGAAGGCGGACGTCTGCATCCTCTAAGAGCAAGGCCATTTCATTCCAAAGGCAGCCTCTTAGGGGTCCAACACGGGGAACACCTCCCATCACAGCATCGTTTAACTGTAATAGTTCACCTTCTACCATACCTTCTTGTAGCTGCAATGCCTTCTTCTGCAGCGCAGTACAAAACAGAGGACTACTGCAGCAAGCTGCGTGATGTATGTTTTAGGTTACCTGTATTCTGGGACTTTTTTCTTTGACACAGCATGTTCATTTCACCTTTTCAAATCCACCAGCATCAATCCACAGTTATACATGCTTCTATATTTCCTTAAAATAAGAAAGTGCTAAACAGCACATATAAAAAATTCTGTGTACTGGTGTGCATTTCTTGGAGTAATGTGTTTACCTTACTGTGGTTGTGGGGCGAGTACCTGTTTTAGTTCTATGTCTCTGTTTCACGACCCGTTGGGAAATCCTCTTGGAGAGCCACTTTCACACTCCAGACACCAGCTGGTGACTGAAACAAATGCCTATTGCAGAGCCACGTACTGCAGTGGGAAATACTTTGAAATTTGGATTCTTCCAGTGGGTGCTATGTGGCAAGTCTGGAGGATTCGGGGAATTATAACACAGACTATGCACCCGTGTTAACTTGGGTGTTAACTTGCAATTGTGCTTGCCCTACCAGCAGTGTCAGCTCTCGTGATGAACGAGCACCATTGCCCTTTATCACGGTGTCATCTCAGCTACCTGGCATGGCTGTAAAAATGCTTGTCTGCAGCCTACAGCCTTCACTGAAGAGCAGCTCAGAAAAGCTGCCTGGTTTGGATGCGGCATCCAAGCACATCACGCTGCATTAGCCAAGACCTTGCTCTCCACGGTGTATTTATTTGGAAGAAGCACTTGCATTCAAAACAGCAGGTGCTATAGGCGGACACAACGTTATGAACCAACACCTACAGCAACTGTGTTTCCATCTTTGTGGGTGCCTCTAGGCACTGTCTTATATGACAAATGACTTAGTAGAGATAATCCCACGTGTGCTTTAGTTAGAATGGGCCGAGCCCCCAGAAGCCGGGGACGCAGCCTGAGAGAACAGGACTGCTGTGTCAGTCCGTCCGGGCAGGCACCTGCGTCTGGCAGCAGGCAGCGTTTCGGAGGATCAGGCGGGAGCCTCCGCAGTCGCTATCGGAAGGAGCTGCCCGCAAAGGAAGCGTCCTCGCAGTCAGGGGCCAGGGGTTATCTTATAAACCAGGTTATAAAAGTTTATATCCCCTCCTAGGTCACAGCGAGATTTCTCCCACTTTACTGCAGCCACATGAGTAAGATGCTTAGTGTAAGCCAGCGCCTGGCACCTGCCAGCCGAGCGAGAGGAACATCTCCGAGAGGCTGGTTTATCTCAGGCTGCTTTATCCCATTTTAGGAGAGGATAAAACACATTTAGGAGGTGATTGCCTTTATCTCCTGAGTGGGCCTCAGATGCCTAACTTTCAGGTGGCGACTGAGAGGGAAGGCAGCCTTTGTTTTGGTAACTGTAGATGCTTTCCGATGCTGCCGGTCCCTGGAGTCGCTCCAGCGCAGCACTAGGTACCCGAACCGCTCTGCGCTTCTGGAGATGATGGGTTTCCGCAGCCCTGCTCTTCTGGGATGAGTCATGGGCCTGCAGTGTGTGCAGGGAGCCTCTGTGGGAAGCACGCTACTGGGAGAAACGCTTTTAAAGAGAAAACGGGATGACACCCATATTTAGAATGCCACTCGGCGGGAGGTTTTTAAAAGAGGGGGACTATAACAGAGAAGGGAATATGGCTGCTCCGGGTACCCCGCAGCCCTGCGGCGGGGCCGGGGCGGCCGCGCAGCCCCGCAGCGCGCGGCGGCGCGGGGGTCTCCGGGGGTC
>JAUBNY010000943.1:285883-337533 GCA_032275445.1 Crypturellus soui
GGGCTGCCCGGCTGTGCCCGGTCCCGGGCAGCCGGCCGCGCCCCTTACTGGGGCGTATTGTGTTTATTTTTGCATAAATCCACGTGTATTGAAATAAAACAGAAGTGTTTGAGACACAGAAGGCTGACATGCACGTGTTCAGAGTCGTTATTGTCCTGCCCTTGTTTACTTTTCCCTTGGAGGTGAGGAGGGGTCGCAAGTGAAGTGGTGTTTGTCAAACTCCTTAGTGGAGTCCCTAATAGGAGGGAGAGGAGGGGGGAAAGATTGCAGTACATATAGGGAGAAGTAGGAAAGCCCTGGTGCTGCAACAGGGATGTGATGCACAAAGGGAGTGTTTGTTGAGCCCTATAGCTTGCAGACTGCAATGGGGAATGTGGTTTTAGAGTATATATTTTTGTCCTGAGCTGATAAAAACTGAGATATGGGGAAAATGCCATTCTTTCAGAGGAGAAAGACCCTGCGAGGGGAAGCTGGTGGCAGCATTGCTGTGTAGGTGTGGTTCCTGCTAGGGCTTGGTCTGTGGCTCCCTATTGTTTCCTCAACCAGCCCTGCTTTGGTTGCCTTTCCTCAGGTTCTCCTGCATGATATTTCTGGGAAGGGACTGCCTGGTCCCAGCCGTGCAGCTTCATTGTGACCTGCTCATCTTTGCTGCTATTGTCTCCTATGGACAACAACTGAGGCAGATGCTTTGTCATTCAGAGCCTCTTTCAGCATTGCACCCTGCTGTCTTTTTTTTTTTGCCTAGCTTCTGATTGCATAAAAACAGATTGGGCTGCCTTCTACTTAAATTGTTAAAATATATAGAAAATAGGTGAAACCTCTGCTCTCAAGACATGTGGCGCCACCCTTTATCTGAAGAAAGGCTCCTTTCTTGAAGCTTCTATTGTATAGTCCCCACTGCGGATCCCTGCTGCTGCTATCTTCCGTTCACAAAGCAATCAGCCGCTTGCTGGGCTGGGTATTATTCACAGGGAATGCTGTGGCCTGTTTATTCTTCCTTCTGGATGAAAGTCATCTCACTGCTCCTGGTGTCAGATGATTTCATTGGGAGTTTGCTTGCTAGGAAGGAAAAAAAAACTCTATCGGATATAGAGGTGCATTGTTCTGGATGAGTACATTGGGTGTCTGAAGCTGTATGCATGCAAGGCAAAGATGGGCTTGACTCATCCTTTTCTCTCTGGAAAGCATACTGTAGTCTGGGAAAAATTGGCTTCTTTTAACTATTATTCTCAACAGGGTCTCAATTGTGTTTAGGTTTCTCAATGCCTCTGCCTCAGTATCTTCTCTGGTGTCCCTCATAAGCGTCATCACTGAAAACTGGATTCATGCGCTGAACTGCAGACCAACATGTCACAGCAAACAACATCTGCTGATAACGCCTCAGTGGCGTGATGCTACGCAACTTGGCGGAGTGCAGAGTCATTTCTTGAAGCATCCTGAAGAGGCAATGGCTTGGCAAGCTGCTTTTTTCAATAATTAAATTTGTTTGAGGAGCCATTTCCTTAATGGGGCAATCCTTTACCCTACCATCCACCAAAAATAAATAGAGGGAGCAGTGAAAAGAAAGCTTCAAGATCTTTCCACTGTCTTAGCAAATGCTGCTGGGTGTGCCCTGTCTGCTGTCTAGTCCTGCGTCTAGCAGTGCTGCACTCCTAAGGCTGCGGAAGGAAATTGTTCCCGTTCAGTCGTATCTCTAGTTGCTTCCATGCTGCTGAAGACCTACATCATTGGGTTGACCTTGGATTTTTGCTTCCAGATTTACCTTCATTCTTTCCCAAACTGACTGAATTATTTGCATAACTTCTACATCCAGAATGCTGAATCATGCAGCTACAGATCTGAGATATTTCATTCAACCCCCAATTTGAGTTTTTAGGACTCCTATTTGTGATTTCTCTTTTTTCTTTTCCTCATCGTCTTTTTTCTCTCTCTCTCTCTTCTCCTTTGAGTCCTGTATTTTGGATATCAACTGGCTCAGCAGTCTGACTTTGTTTAACAACAATTTTATTCCTGCCACGAACTTGATTTGCAACAAAAGCAGCCTAGGGGTGGTGGATCAGCCCCAGCCATTAGTGACATTGCTGAATCATAGTCCACATCACTTAACTGGCTGCCAGGAAGCTTTTTAGTCTCCCCACATGAGCTTGCTGTCAGAGACAAGTGAACTGTTATCTTCTACCTTCTTGAAGTTCAGCACTCATTTATTCAATATACTTCAGCTTCGTGATCAATATCAGTTTACAAGTGCTGGCTTTCATATGTGCTCTACATGCGTGCTATTACGTTATCTTTACTTTCTTGCTCTCAAGTATTCCAGCACCTGGAAAACATTAAAGCCTGCTGAGCTGCATTTGTCTGCCAAAACTATGCCCCAAAAGTGCACCATATGGCCAAGAGATTCTTGAGAAATGAAAATAAGAAGACTTAAAGAAGAGACTTGGTGCTTATGCCTCTGAACAATGATGAATAAGTCAGGAAGTGGAGGTGGCTGATTATAGTTCAGTTTTTTCCCTCTCTAGCAGTTATGCAACGTACTGACAATACTGTATTTCCAAATTTAGAGTTTAAAATTTCAGCTACTTAATAGCTGATAGCATAACCCAGTTAGAAGCATGTTCACACCATGACTGGAACACTGTCAAGGAAAAGCACCGGATGAATCCTCTTTGAAAAGCTTTTTGGCTCTTGAAATGCGGATCTTATTTGCTACTGAAATCTACAGTGGGTGACCTGCAGTGTAGGTCTGGTCTTTCTGCTCTTCCCCTTCTTCCCCTCATTACCTTTAACCCGAGAGCATGGCTGCTTCTGCACAAAACATCACACTTCTGCTTTACTGAAAAACACAAAAGATGAGGAGGAAACAATGAAAATAGTGAGTGGTCCAAATCCTGACAGTTACTAGCAGAAGAGTTAGTATGAGTTGGAGAGAGTATTTGACCATGCGCCTCTCCAGGCTTCTCCTTGGTCCAACACCTACCAAACTCAAAAGTGATTTGACTCACTTTAATGCAAAGGCATAGTCAGACATATGGGAAAGGGCCACTAGAAGCCTGCCGGCCCTCCTGCATGTGCCTGCTGATTTGTACGTATGTGCTGACGTTCCCCCTTGGGGAAAAAAGCATTGCTGAAGCTGGTGTTCAAAATGGCAGCAGTACCTGAACTCTACTGCAGCTGCCTGATCCTCATTTTTCAAAGATAATCAGAAAATTACTAAAAAAAAAACTTAAAGCAAGATCACATACTTTTATTTATGTTTTTAAAAAACATAATCATGAAATTAATTTGCGAGGAAACTAATTATTTTCCTTACCATGAATTTTTCCTTCCATTAAATTTCAATCCTTAAAGATCATACAGCTTATGAGCATGTGTGTCAAGTTGCTTACTGTACGGAGTAGCATTGTGAAGTTTAGTTTTCTTTAAAAGAAGAGAGATCAAGCGTAGCACTCTTAAATCTCAAAGAAAACTAGAGTTTTGATACTTCATAAATAAAAGATCACTAAAATTTTAATTAAAATATGAGATGCTTCAAAGCTTTTGAATAAAGGAGTCAGCAGTTTAATACTTTGTGTTTAAATATTAATTTGCAACATGCTCGATGATGTCTTTTTCCCTCATGGGGTCAAATACAATTGTTTTGCAGTATGACTAAGGTAATCAAAGTTACTTTTTCCTTCTCCAATTTTGTAGATATTGATCAGTGCATCAGTGTATTGCTACTTTAAAGTCAATTAAAGTCAATTTAGGGACATCAATAACTTCTCATAATGTGGCTAAAGAAGGCTTAATTATTTTTGGAAAAACTCAACTACTCTTGCTTTTGTCTGATCACTGTCCAAAGTGTTCCTCCTGAATATATACAAAGTGGGAGGTGGAAAATAGTTGTGTGTCTCGAAAAGAAGAGAAGCTGGTTTTGAAATTTAGAAACATGTAAATAACATGAATGTGAATTCAGAAGTACTCAGTGAAAACTTCCAGTGTTCATATATCAAGCTAGTTGTGTTTTGTATTTTGAATTTTAGGCATCCGATCATGGGACACAAACTTGGTTGAATGCAACTTGGATCAAGAGCTTAAACTTTTTGTGTCTCGCCATTCAGCTCGATTTTCTCCAGAAGTTCGAGGTGAGTTTCTTCATATTTTACAAGTTTGTCAAAGTCTTTTTCTTTTCTTTCTCTTTTAAAAGTAAAATAAATAAGTATGGACAAGTATGGCAGGGTCCACTTTTTTCTTCTGCAATTCTTCACAATTAGTATATTTTATTCTAAAATTATCATGTTTTAAATTTTCTGACAAAAGGAAATGTTTGAACTCTTTTCAAAATAATCACACTTCTAGTTTAGCTTCATGTATATTGCTATGATTACTTTGGCAGCAGATGTAAGCATTAGGGCCTCACTGAGGTTAAGTGAAACTTGGTTTCTGAGTGAGCAGTTTGTTTGTGTAACAACAGTTCTAATAGCACTGGAGGCCGAAGCTGTTCCTGATATGCCTGTAACGTGCACGCGCAATGTTCCTTCGTTCCCACTTTGCTAGACACCCTCCAAGAGGTAAGAGTGACTTACCCTCCAAGCCCCCGACTGATGGCGATGGTGCCTCTATAGCAATGGTGGCTGAGGTGGAAACTTGTCACTTAAGACCAGCCTTACCAGCTCACGTCCAAGGGTTGCTTGAAAACTGTCCTGTAGTGACCTTAGGGTCAGGAGCTGAGGTGGTGAAGAAAGTGATAACTGGTTCTCTAATAAATGCTTGCTGTGTTCGCTTCTCAGTGGTATGGTGGGGAACCCTAAGCAAGCATTTTTTCCTGTGCAATTCAGGCATTTCGTTGCAGGTTTTCTTCAGCAGGTTGTCTACCTTGGTGTATCTGCTCCAGGCAAAATTGTATCCCATATCATTTGTATTCCTTGGCTGTTCAGTCCCTCAAAATGTATGGATATTGGAAGTACTGTAAAGTAATCCAGTAGAAATCTTGTGCCTCTGGGCTAGTCTGGAGCATCTTGCCACCCCTATCCATGGGAGTCCCAAAGAGCAGACAGTTTTCTGGCCTTCCAGTTTATCTAAATGATGACTCATTCCTCCTTTGCTGAAAGGGCCCTTTCCCCCCTTAGAATGTCACTCCACAGTGTTGGTAGAGGCAGAACCGCTATCGCTGCTGTTATGTGAATATGACTGAAAACCAGCATTTCTGCTCAGATGATTCTGACATCTTTTCTTTCTTAATATGTAAAGCTGAGGGGTGAGCAACTGTGAACACAAGACCATTCTTTGTCTTTTATGAGGAAATTAAAATTCTCCAGGGCTGTCTGTCTTCTCCTCTCTTCCCTTTCTTTCAAGCCTCTCCTCCATTTAAAGGAATCATACCAGTTTAAAAAACAAACAAAAAAACTTGATGTGTAAAACTTAGTTTTATTCTGGTTTCAGGGAATCAAATATTTGGAAAGTCATTATGCAAATACTGAATGAACATGTGTGAAACTATTTTTGCCTTTCAGATTAAAAAGTCCATCTAGTCTTCTTGAAGTAGTATAGGTTACATTCAGTGGTGAATCATTATGGATATGAGCACATTGACTGATCTAACCTAATATTGATTAATTATAAATTCTGACTTTAGAAGTGTCACTTAAGTATGGTGAAGAAGATTATGAAATGTATCATAATACTACATTGTGTTTCTAGGGATAATGAGTATATACTGTTAACAATGATCCTGATGTCTCCCTAGCAGGATGGTATTGTTCTGATGGTCCTGAATAATGTACCCAACTGACCTGCATAAATAATAATTCTACAGCAATAATTATTATTATGCTGCGACATAAGTTACAGCAAACTCTTTGGATATGGAGAGAGAGAGATGGTGTAAACATTGCCAGATTTAGCAGTAGGTTGGGGGGACCTTTATAACTTTCCCCTTGATTTGAAAAATAGTAGAACCAATGAAAGAATATTTAGTGCGAACATTTAGGACCAGCATGTGTAGTTCCTGAATTACATGGAGGTAAGCTCAAACTAAATATATATCTTTCAGGTTGATTTTAAATATCACAAGGCAAATTCAACTTTTAAGTGACATGAATTGTTTTTTTTTACAGTGGGAGTGTTCTGATAATTGGAACCAGCATAATTTATCTTTAAAGAGTGTGAATGGTCAGTGCATCTCACTTCTAATATGCATATGTTTTACTTTAAAAAAATCAGTGAAAATTCTGTCCTTTCTTAGCAAAATATTTCACCATTCATTATTTTAGCGATTCTATTTAGACACTACCTCTTGAGAACATTGCATGAATTAAAATAAAGCAAATTGTGCTTTCATATAATAAATGGTATAAGCTTATATATGAAGCTCATATATAAGCTCTCTCCTTCAACAGAAGGATTATAGAATCCTCTAGGAATTTTTTGCTAGGAATTATATTTTTAGCTGTTTTTTATTTGTCTAGACTTGCCTGTTTAGCGTGTCATTGTGTTGAATTACAGCTTAATTGCATGTGATTGGAATTCATCAACATCTCTATGACAAGCAGTAATGAATGTGTTTTTCAGCGCTGCTCAATCTTTAAACAATAAGCTGCCAAAATCTATGAAAGAGCATTTAGGGAGTCTTAAACCTGAAGCAGGGGGGAAAAAGGGCATCCTGGAATAAAGCTAATCCTGGAATAAAGCTAGCCCTCTTGACCAGTTTCTTCTCTTGGATTATATGCACAGAAGCCCATTGGCATCAGAGTCTCACTGCAGAGATTAGAGGACGATGTTTTAGTCTCTATAGTTCTTTGATGTTGGATCTGCATGAGACTCCTTTGTCTTCTCCACAGTCTTGTAGGAAGGAGGGTTTTCTGCAGCCATACGCTAATAAAATTTCAGAGTATTTGATTTAATACAGAAGCATTGAATTTTGGTATAACCTGCAAAGCTGGCTACATTGGTTCCCCTATGGCTCTGCACGTGGAATACTGTGGAATTTGGGTAGCTAGGTGACTCCTTGTGCAAGGGAAGTATTCCTTCAAGATGGTAGGGTAGCTTGTGCTATGCGAGACGGGATGTGATTAAACAGTCTTTATTTGCAATCTTTTGAGACTGAACCCTTTGTGTAACTCGATCATTGGGACAATCAGCTCTTGAGGAAGGGCAGAGTTGCTTGCGGTGTCTGCACAGCCCCTTGCATAGTGAGTGCTGACAAAGCCTGTCTGGTCGTGATGTTTAATCATAACCATTGCCAGTGCAGCAGGTGTCTGTGTGCTGCTGGGATCGCTCAGGATGTGCACAGCAGCAGTGCAAAGGGCACGACTCTTTCCCCAAAAGGAAGCTTGGGAAAACAGGGCTAACCCAGTCCCTACATGACGTGTCTGGGGTTTATCAGGCAAGGCATGGGAGCAAATGAGCCTGTCAGAGCACTCGTGTGTGTTTCTTCGCTTGAGGATTTTGAGGTCTAATCCTTCCCATTCACAGTGAATAGCAATATACATATTGATGTTGGAGCATGCCTGGAGCCCCATCCCCTCTGCTCTTACGAAGACAAGGGGTTATCTTGGCAGTACTTTTGCATCCTATATTCTGCTCTTGCACAATTTATAGATAACTTTCATTGCCTGAAAATGGGATTTTGAAGGGAAATGCTAGCACATCTTTCCCGATACCTTGCAAGGTAGCTGAGCTTGCAGACTCCTCGGCAAGACCCCGTCTTGCAGGGATGCGGCTGTCGGGTGCCGGGAGAAATCAACAGCAGCGCTTATTAGCTGGTTGCCAAGGCAACGGGCAGCATGACTTAAAATGGGCACTCCAGTGCTTGCCTCTTTGTTTCCCCTGCTGTGGACCGAAGATAACTTCCATCTTATGTTAAAGCCAACTTCACAAGGACAAAATGAGAATCAGACAAGGAGTTGTAAAACACGCGTGCTGGAAATGGGCCTGTGTAGCTGGAAACGAGGCAAAGCAAGGGGGGAATCTTGGAAAGAGCTCTGTTGAAACTGCAGCTGTTCCTACCGGGTCTTTTTCAATTAAAATGTTTCAGCTGCAAAAAGCTGAATATGCTCCTTCACAAAAGGCAGAGTAAATGGATTTGTGGGGGCAGGGAACCACTAAGGGTCCTTCTACAAGGTGTCCACACCTGCTGTTTTGTCCCTTGCTTCCACCTGGGAACACTTAACTATTGCATTGGTGTGTGTTCAAGTCCTTGCCTCAACAAAGACTGTTTATTGAAAATGCTGCTCAATAGCTAGTCACCCCTCTGGACTGCCTTTTCTGAGCAGAAGCACCACTGAAGCCGTGCACAGCGGCTGCTGTTCTCCAGGGAACAATCCTGCAGGAGACACATTTCCCAAGTGAAGAGCTCCTGGGAGGTGTCTCACCACTTTGCCTGGGAGTCCGCAGCTGGTGTCTGCGTTGGCTTAAGGGCCTTCTTCCTCATCTGCACCCATAGGTTTATTGGCACCAACCTACCTAGAGCCAGGGAGCACCTTGCCAGCGTGCAGGATGTCCCTGGTGTCCCCTCAGCAGCCACCTGAGTGAGCAGTGAGGACGGCCTTGCACAGGGCCCTTCTGTGAAGGGTGACTCTTATCTCAAAAAATTGCTGTAACTACCAAAGACTTGAGCACTTTCCATTTGAGAATTGCCACTTTAAAAATTACAGGTAAGGGTTATGGGTATCCTGTGGAGAATCTTCTGATTTGTGGATTCTGGTCATGGATACCTGCAGCTCTGTAGTTGGCCCAAATGGTATCAACTCTTTGCCTTTGTCAGCAGCTCTGCATCCAGTTAATATGTCTGGTGGCTTATGTCAGTTCACAGAACAGTGGATAAAATCCTATGGGATTTAGTGCTATCCTACTGAAAACTGTAATTAAAATTCTTTGAGTAAGATGACATAGGTGCTTTGGCAAAATCTATAATTTAAAGTGAAACAAATAAAAAGGAATTAAAGCAAGGCTGGATTTGCCTTTTGCTCACACCTCTCTACAGCTGAGTAACCCGAGTCAGTCTGGATGCTCACCTGTCTGATTACTGTGAGGCCTCCGGTGTCCTGTATTGTCCTGTGGGGTGGAAGAGGTGGGTGCCCTGACTGAGCGCTGTCCCTACGTACTTAGAAATTAATTCAGCTTACAAACTCAAGTACTCTGGTATGCACATTCAGGAACTCTATAAATATAGTTCTATTGGAGACTGTGGTAACCAGAATAGCTACCAAGTGGAGTCATTTAGACTCGTCGTATATTTGGAGAGGTTAATTTTAGTTGGCTACCAGACTTGTTTTGCATTTTTAAAGTGTCTTGGAATTGTATCTTGGAAGAAGGCAAATGGAGGCAGAGCGGAACCTGAACAATGCTGAGCTGCCCCGGGCCGAGCGTGGTGTCCCCGGGATGCTGGTGGGTGCCGAGGTTGCGGGTGTAGAGGAGGACACCTGCGGCTTGCTCATATCTCGCCACTGTTGTGTGCAAGGAACTGGGGGCTCAGGAGAGGATTACTGCACAGCAGCTGCTATGTCTAGAAACTGTAAAAAGAAAAGAAAAAAAAACAAAAATCAAAAAAACTTTTTTTAGTAGTATTCAAAACCCCAGAGATGTACTAATAAGCGATTTTTATCTTTTTTGGTGAATAAATTATTGTACTTACATGACAATCATTCTGACATTTATTTCCACAGCTTTTTTTTTTTCTTTTTTCTCCAGGAATGATCTCAAAGAAAATTAGCATGAATTTACATTACTGCTAAAACACCAGGACACAGTGATGCTAAGCTGTTAATGTGAATCAGCAAAGTTACTGAAGGGTTATTTTTAAATGCCTTCTATCACAAGAACATACAATGGGTTTGCCTGTGTTAGAGCAGCTCATATTTTATTAAAATAGGGTTTCGACCTGTGTGAGAAGGGTAGCAGAGGCGTAGAATTAAATTAGTAATGAGTAATGATAGAATTTTAGCTCCATTAGGAAATTTAACCACCCCACCCCCCATTCCTCTCTATTAGGAGGATAATTTGGCATACCTAATGATATATTCACAGGAGTTATTTTGTTAAGGGTTATTTAGAAATGCTCACAGTATTATATTTCTTAATTTATCCCTTTTGAGAATTGTCAGTTTTTACGTGCCAACGTTTTGTCTTTGGATATCTAAAACTGAGGACTGGAACAAAATTTTGCTCTTGACCCTTGCCTTGTATCATCTGTGGGTGACCCACCTTTCATCTTTTCCTTCATGGTTTTATAATAAATATAAAACCAGAGCATTGTTGCCAATTTTTGATCTAGTTTCTGGTTGTCACAGGAAACATTTTTCAAATTTCAGTTGCTTTTTAAAATTTTGCTATGATTTACGCTTCTTACTTTCATGTGTTTGTCCATTACTTTCAGGTGAAGTTTATCAGTTACCTGAGATAAATGTTAAATGTTTTTAATCAAGCTTTACCATGAGAAAAGTCTTGATGCAAGGGCCAATGCAATAAATGAATTGGGCTTTGGATAAAGCCTTAAAAATTAGTGGGAATATTTTCTAGTATTTTAAAAGTAGATTCTTAACAGCAAATGCTGTGCCGAAAAAAGGAAGAAAAGGAGGATTCAGGTCTCTTCTTTGCTGAATGAAAAAGACACTTCATTTGCAGTGAGCAGCTCTGTGCTGTGCTGGGTGCTGAGGGCGACCCTGCCCTTCCCTGGGAGCAGCTACCTGAGTGGAAGGGGTAGCACGTGCTGTATCCCCCCTGCCATGTGCAGCCCAAGAGGCGCAGCTGCGACTGCGACATCAGCCTCGCAGCAGCATGAAGAGCTTCAGCTCTGCGTCTTGCAGGGGCAAGTGCAGGAAGGGCCCCAGGAGACACGCTAAAGTGCTGGCTGCAAGTCCAGGGGCTCCCATCTGGACACTGCTGGGAATATCTTTGTACGTCACCATCTCTATGAATAGATAAGGAAGATATTCAGTGTTAGGCACAGATAGAAAGCTGATTAGTTCTGTTAAGAGCCCCATGCTTTGGCATCACATCCCCATGTGGTCCCACCAGAAAGGCAGGAGTCAACACTCACATTTGACTTGCGCATTTGACTGCAACGTTTCCTGTTTCTGGTTGCAATCTCTTCCTAGAGTTAAGAAGCAAACCCGGTGCTCCTGATGCCTTTAGTCCAAATGTTGATGGCTTGTGGTTGCAAACCCAAAGATGTGCGGGCATGTCCCTTCTGGATCCTGCCTATTCTGTTGCCTGTAAACTGTTTATTGTTCAAACCTAGTTACTGATACAAAATTAAGTAAAAAATGATGACAAAAAAGGAATCTGATATAAATGAATATGTCCATAACTAAGCAATAACTAAACTAACTTGTCTGTGTGTGAAATTCAGTGAGTATTTTGATGCAGCTTTATTTAGTTTGGTCTTTTGGAGCTACTCTATAATGGTGAGATGTGTCACTCTGAGCATGTTTCTTGCATATCTGTACGTGGGAGATTCAGCCCACCAGGACTTTGAAAAGCTGAGAATTTTTATTTAATTAAAAAAAATCCAAGGAGGCATGCAATATTCTTAGTGGTATAACTGTAGGCTGTGTAATTTGAGTGACTTTAATGAGCTATAGAGACTTTCACTGGAAGTCAACTACCCCTACACAAGATGGGCAGCATTTGGAAGCTGTTTCAGTTCTATGACAGATTTGTAGCTCTTCTGGAAAATGTCCAACCTCAGCTTCATCTCCCATGTCCTGAGTCACAGATGGGCCTTTGAGTCTTGTATGCTCTTTTGGACAGGAAAGTCTCTTAATTCAAGTTCTTGGATAATTTCTTAGCAAGAGCAGGAGTTCAGGCTAGAATGAGCCCTTCAGAAAGACCTACAGAAACAACTGAAGTTGCCTGCCTGACTTTAATGGTGAGAAATTGGCATCATGGAAAGATGGCAGATGAGAGGGACTACCAAAAAACAAAACACAAAAAAACAACTCTACTTTAACATTTCTTGTTTAGGTGTGTGTTTTTTTTTTTTTTTTCCCCTCCTGGAAACTAATTCTGGGGTGAAGTCTGATTCCCCCTAGAAATAAATCCCCCTAGAAAGACCCCATAAATGGTCTTGCTTCTAATCTTGGGGTTTTGAAATGCCTGGTGCCTACCCTGGCATGGTGGCTTTATGGCCACCCAGGATGCTTTGCTAACATCAGACTGTCACAAAATCTTGCACAGTTCTCAGACTGCGCTGAGTTTACACAGGCTGAAAAGATTAATTCAGAATTATTTCCTATATGAATAGGACTTTGAATAGGTATAAAAGACAAAATCTGCAAGAATATATCCAGATAGGATTTAATGCTTGTTGCAGCTACTAATTTAATGACATTATTCATTATGCCATTTGTCTAGTTCTATTCATTTTCTTAAACTTATCATTACTAGCTACACAGCTCAGATTCTAAAAGTTCATTAGACTTTGAAGATTTGCATTTTTAAAATACTAATTAGTTTTTTGTGCATTTAATATTCCTTAATTTCATGAGTTTTAATCTTTCTGTCTGAATTTTTAATAACCGTTACAGAAGGCTATTATTTTTACATTTCAATCCTCTGTGTATAAGAAAGGCTTGAAATGGTCTTCTGCTTTAATCTGTTTCTATAATATGAGTTGCTGAATCAAACGAAAGGCAGTCTTGCCATGGCACCTGTGGAAGACATGGAAGTCGCTGAAGGAATTCCAAATAGAGACGGTGTATCTCCTATGTGAAGAACTCTGTAGAAGTAAGGAAGGGCTGCTTTGATCTTGGCACTGTCTCAATTGCACAAACAGTCTGGCTGCACTGACTCTATTCCTGAAGAGTCCCTTGCGGGAATAGTTGTTGTTCACCCACCGACCCTCTCTACCTATTAAACCTTGCAATTACAACAGGAATTACAATTTGCTTCCAGCTTTGGTGGGATAATGTCATTGCATGTCAAGTAGGAGATTATCATGTGGAAGGAGACCTTGCTGATGTTTTCATTTTATGTTAAACAGATAGACCTGGTTGTATTAATGGGCGAGGAGGAGATGAGGAGCTGTTTTCTTGCTTCAGTGCAGGGAGATTCCCTTTTACTGGGCTGTGCTGTACCCAGCGGGTCTGTGTCCTGCACAGCTGTGTAGCAGTAAGCGTGGGAGTGATGCGACACAAAGTGTTCTGAAAAGTCTGGATTTCCTCAAACAGTGTAGACTCGCTCGTCAAATCCAATCCCAATGTGAGCCAGGCAAAGGCAGCACCAGCCTGCAGTCCCTTGGAGCAAAATGATCATGTCCGCGATGGGGCCTATCAAAAGACCTTCAGGAGGGACTGGCCTCCTGGTCACATCTGTACTTGTGTGGCCACAGCCTGATGGCAAGATGCTACTGCCATGTTTCAGACATGGTTTTGGTGTCTCTGCAAGGACACGAACTGCATGGGCAAGACAGACCAAAGATTTTATCTATTACGGTGTCGTCCAAAAAGATTTTCCCCTTGTCCTGATTGGCTCTTTTGTCATTTCTTCCTTCAGCTTACTTCTAAAATTAGGAAAGCAGAAGATAATGGCATACAAATTGAGTGAAGTGCTGAGTTTTGATATTAGCAGATGTTTTCAAGACTACAGAGAACCTTACATTCATCCTAGATGACACTTATTCCTGTTCCTTTTCTTTTTCCTGTTCTTCCTCCACTCTTCCTATATGCCACAGTGAGTCAAGCTAAAATGTGAGTGGCAGCTTGTCAGCATAGGGATGTGCAGACTTGCTCCCTTTCTTGGTGCTGCACCACAGCTGCTCAAAAAACCCAAATTCTGTTCTTTTCGGAGATGAGTTTAGAAAAAGCTGTGATTATGATTTTACCTGCTCAAAAATGACACTTGGTAGTTCTTCCTCATTCCGTTTCTGGCTCCCATCTGCCATTAAACATATGAGAGGCTGCTTCAGACATTTTTTTAAAAAACATCTTTTAATTGCTTTTTCTGAGATATATATATTATATATATTTAATCATTCTGAACTGACTGCTATTTCTGTCTGTGATCAATACCACAATTAAGGCAGCGATCAGATTAGATTCAGACCAGGTAGATTCTGAACCCCACTGAATATTTACTCCCTGTCCTATCCCCTACTCGCTGCTGCAGGTGGGCCACTCACATTATTGGCTCAGGACTAGAACAACTCTATTTCATTAAACCATCTGGGTAAGTTAGTGGTTGGCTGGGTGCTGCAGGCTGGACCAATAAACGTCCCATCAATGATCCCTGGAAAACATATTTAAAAAAATGATAGAGGAAATCTCAAATTAGTGTAATTTAAGTGAATTTTGCCACAGTGCTTGCAAAACAATTTTTGTCATATAGGACACATTTTGTCATAATAGGGCATATATTCTCCTTCTGGATGGTTATTTATGATAAAATCAGGGATTCTATCTGATGAAATCTAGTGCCTATCTAAAGAAGGCTGCATTAAAGTTCAGAGCTATGGTTGCTATAGCTGGCAGCATAATAAACAGATTTACTGTTAATAGTATGATGTTTTTACAGATTTTTGTGTCAGGGACTTATAGTCTCACCTAATATTTATAAAACTCTAGAGAATTAGTTTTGAGATCTAGTGAAATAAAAGGAAACAGAGAAAAGGAAAATAAATCCATCTTGCAGATTTTTTAAAATTATTCTATCAAACATTGCCCTTTTCTAGTATAAGATTAATTTGTAATTTTCCTCAGGCTCAAAACTCATTCTGGCCGAAGTTTCTACATAACATTCAGTATTTTATTGTACAATTATGACCATTTGATTTTAAAAAACATAAAATAGACAACTACAAATTACAAGCTAACAGTCCCCTGCATGTAGTTTCTTGCCTTTACCACTATTTGGAAACAGCTTGCCTGGCATTTATGCACCTTTTTGCCAGAAGATGGCATTCTCAATGCCTGTTCTTACTGGAGTGCAATAAAAGAGCAAATACTAAAAGTGGTGTAAATACTCGCCTGGAGGTTTTTAGGTTGTAGTACTTAGTGTGATACAAATGTTTCTATTTCACCCTGAAATTTCACTTGGTGTTTAAATTTTTTACAACTGTTTGGAATGCTGTATTGACTGTGAAGGATAAATCCCTCATTGTGAAAGGAGCTCAGCAGAACCGGGGTGTTTTGTAGTCGGTGTAGGAGAAGCAGAGCGTAGTTCATGCAAGGTGATGACTCTTGCAATTTGAAGACCATAGAGTGATCATTTATGAAAGTGCTTAACACTGCATTAACTCTGCAGAGGGGGAAAAATGAGACCACTATAGATATGGATGTATCTGTGTGAAAATAAACATTCTATAAAGGTGTCTTTAAAAAAAAAGAGTGTTAAATCTGCCTTACAAACCTTTTATTTGGTGTGTTGTCAGAATGCCTCAAGTAGAGCTAAACTTCCCCTATTTTGAGGCTGTGATATAACTGCACCAAGGCAGGTAGTACTTTCTCCTCTCCTTTGCTGAACTTGCAGCGCAGTATGAAATAAAAATGTCGAGACTTAAGCAAGTAGATTATGACTCACTTGTCAAATTTCGTATATCTCTGTTTTTTTCTGCTATCTCAGGGGAAAAAGTCTGATATGACTTTGCAGTGCCATGTAGTTTGACAAAGCATTTCAATATTGTTTATCTAAAAATACTTATCCCTGTAAATTAAATCCCAGTGTGACCTTTTCCTTTTTCTTAGGGAGGAAAGAAAAATGCATGACTTCCCAAGTGACTGTAAAACAAATGATGCATCTTAAAGCAAGAGACCTGAAATTTAATTCTTTGCTTATCCCTCAATGACATGAAGACTCTCAGTGACTGCAGTACTCAGACTTTGCACAAAAGCCCTGATTTGGGTTATTTCCTTGCAGGGATGTAATTTCTGTTTATTCTTTTCATCTTGCTTGAGCTTCCCACCCAGGCTTGCTCTGCCAAGTGTGCCAGGAGGGAATCTGCCCTCATTGATTTGTGCTGCAGGTTCCTCATTAGGATTCACAGTGAGGCCACCAGTGCTCTTCAGATAAGCCACCAACCAGATGTCAGAAAGAAATCAACACGGGGATCATGCAATTTGATTTGAAAGGAACACAAAAGATGGAAATTCAAAAAAAGATTAGCCATCCCCCAATTCATGCAGCTTTTCCAGATTTCTAAATTGGATTTAAAAAAAGTGAGCACTGTTTTATGAAAGTGAACAGCCATGTAGATCTACAAGGACAAAACTTTTAGATAAATGTAAATATGGGAAAATGCACTGGAATATTTAAATCCACCTTCTTAACTTAATTGTGGGGGAAGTAGCAGGGTTTTGGACATTTGCTGAGAGCAGATGTCTGTTTCCACTTCTCAAAACCATCGCCAGCAGTTTATCTTAAATTGTGATTGCTGCATTTACTTTGCCAAATTCTGCTTCCCTTTGAACAAACGTAAATTCTGAGTAATTTTACTGACAGCAGAAGAGTCCCTCTGGATTTACCCTGTTATAAATCAAGACAACACTGGAGTGCTCCAAAGAATTATGATTTGTAGCTTGCGCACATAGTTCTTTAGAGGGGACCAGTTTTGGAGAGAGGTCTATAGTTTTCAGCAGTACCGCACTTGAAATGCTACGCTATAGAGTTACTTGTCTGGAAACAAGACCCAACAATTTTCTCATGTGGTTTCCCTGTCAGTTTGGGCAGCCCAGGCGTGGGCTGTAAATCAGCTGTCTCCCATTAGACCTGAGCCCCTGCAGGAAGTTGAGTGCTTGTGCAAAGTGTAATCCAAGTGGATGAAATATTGCCTGCCGCCTCTAACAAAGCCCCGCTTCACGCGGGAGAGCCTCACTTCCGTGCGCTGCCACGTGCCTCTGGAAATACGCCTGCTTTATTATCGCTAAAACGTTCTCGCTGGTCTTAAATCCAGAAGTGCTTATAGGGCAAAAGTTAAAATGCCACGGGGAGATAAAATAAATGACGCTTTGATTATCCCTCGGAGGCTGGTTTAGCCGCTGCCACAGCCTTCGGGTCCCGCGGGGAGGGCGGTGGCAGGGTCCAGCTTTGCCTTCTGCCCCGTCGGCAGCTGCCTGTCTCCTGGGGAGGGTTAATTAGGAGACCTCCCTGCTGAAGCTGGGCAAGGCAGTGCAGAGCCTGCCTGTATGGGCTTTGTTAGCAGGCAGAGGGGCTGCCCTGCAGGTCCTCCAAGCCGCGTGGGACTTGCAGGCGTTTTTGCACCCCAGCAGGTCTGTGGGGTCTCAGCAGCTTGGCCTCCCCGTTCGTATTAGCACTGTTTAATTAGGCAAGGAGTGGATGCTGCTCTTCCAGAAGGATCTTCCAATACAACAGATCAATAGTTATTGCAGAGATCCTTTCAAATTGACGCCTCCTCTAAGAGAGGCTTACTGGACTCCACAGGCCCTAGAGCTACCTAAGAAAATAATAAATCCTCTCTGGTGTGAAATGGAATATTAAAAAGGATTAGCAGTGACAGACCAAGTAGTCCCACTCATTTCCATTATGTTTATGTGTCTTGGTATTTTAATCTTTTCTTTTTTTTCAGTTTGCTAGAAATAGCTGCTGATGTGTTCAGAGATTACTTCCCGTCCCTTGGGGCAGCATAAACAGAAGGTAGGATCTAAAATGGGTCAAGATGTTGGTTAAACCCGAGCAGAAGTGTACAACAGAAGTGGAGAGTATATATGACTGTTCTGGGAAGAGTTTAAGATTGCTTACGCCCATAAACTGAGCCTGGTTATCTAAACTGGTAGTGAAAGTCAACTTGAATAGGCAAAATACAACTGCTGTGGCTTCAAGGTTATCTTCTAACAGCTCATGTGAGTAGCTAGCATGACCATGGCCTTCCAATAAATGTCGTAAGAAGATGGTTTGTGTGATCAGGTCACTGTTTACCTTGCTTTTCCTGGCTTTTGTTTTGTTTCATACATGTTAGTGGTGTATGCAAAAGACTCTTGTTTACCTGCAAGGGAGCTTGCTGGGACAAAATGCAAAGGATTCACAAAGGATCTGAAATAGAAGCCATAAATCAAAAACTTTCTGACAAAGGAAAACAAGATGAAAGGCTTTAGGATGTCAACTAATAAGAAGGAATTTTAAGATTTGTATAGAAAGCAAACCTTTTTCTTCTCCTAGTTTTTGTGCAATTTGGATTCATTTACATGACTGAGTTTGCAGAAGTTTGCTAATTGTGTGCCTGGATATAGTCCTCATATATTATTATATTCTAGACATAATATCTATAATTCCATATTGTATTAAAAATGCCATCTTTGAACTTGATTTAGGAATTTTGCAATAACATAACAGCCATCTGAAAAAATACGCAATAAGAACAGCAGTAAGTTAAAAAAAAATCTAAGTTGTAAAATATGAGTAGTTTTTCTAGTTAGCATAAATAAGCATAAATTTCCCTTTGCTCGTGTCCTAGAGTGTAAACTGAATTTGTAGATTAATAAGTCTATTTAGCTAGAAAAGATTTGCATCAAAAATTGCTTCCATTGGGAATTGGTAAGAATTTTGCTATTGGCTCCAATGGGTGTAGGATCAACCTCCCCATTATTTCTTAATCCTGGTCTTCATGTGTAAGTACTTTTTGTTTTAATTAAGGAAATATGTTCATTTGGATTTGTATTATTTAGAATTACACCAGGCATAGGTCAGTTGGTTAACATCTATAGGAGTTCCCCTTTTAGTTTAATTAGGAAATTTGCCAAAATCTAATATATATATATATATATATGAACAATAATATATTTATATAAGGCAACTCTGTCTACAGTGCAGATTAGTGGAAATTTCCAGTGGAAATGCATCATATATTAAAACTCATAGAATTTCCTTTCCCAGAGAAGAGAAAATACAATAAATACTAAGCTATCTTATTCTCTGTGGGGAAAAAAATAAAGCCATGTTGTATTACATTCCTAAAACATCTCCCCACAATGTTTATTTAACAGACAATGATACTAAAAGTGTAGTTGAGTTGTATTCATTTAATATTCGATGGGTTGGAATATTTTGCCAGTGATGACACTTTGTCATTCTAATGAAGTATAATTCACAAGTGTCTCTAATTATACAGTCTATCTGTAATCAGCAAGATTTCCAAAGGGGGAGTTTCACATCTAAAATAACATTTTCTGCGCTGCATAGTCTAATTTCACCTGACACTTTGCTAGCCAGGGCACAAGCTTTCTGCAAGAAGCAGCAAAGTATTGCTGGCCTTCTTTAGACAAAAGAAGGTGGAAAATTGAGTGGTTATTGATCTCCTTCTAAATATGCTAATGAAATATTACATCATGTAGATTGACCTACTGTAGATCTTAGATACTTATTTTATTGTTTTAGTAATTTGGTCTATTTGTTATGCATGAAAAATGCTTTTGATAACCCATGTTGATCATACTTGCTAATGAACCAATGGCTACAATTATTGCACTTAACATAAGGATATATCTTCAAAACCTACAATGTTAGAAGCTGATAATAAGCACAGAGAGTAGCTGAAGACACTGATTAAATTAATCACGGTTATTTTGTCTACTGCTAAAGTGCAGGAATATGGATGTTGCTGCTGGAAAATGCTAGAGCATTTAACCTGTCACTGTATATCCTGGAGAAAAAAAGAATCAGTTCAGCCATTCTGCTTTAGAAATGTTAGTAATGCAAAATATTTTCTGTGTTATAAAGGAAGTAGGTATTCACTGTGTTGTTCAAATCAATTTATTATGAATCAGCATGACATATAACACTATGAACTTTAATAATACCCAAGGACATTCATATGAAAACTGCTCATTTAATTTTGACTTGATTGCTTTTTCCATTTAAACTGTAACAATAAAGAGTAAAGCACAAAGCTCCGATAGCTTGTGAGGGTCCTTTCCCAGTGCTCTCCACCTGATTTGGAAAGATATTTCATAGACAGCTTCAGATTTCAGCATCAGCTATATTATGTACGTACTTTAAGAACTTTTTTTTTCAAATATGGACTGCTAAATACTTGTTACTACTTCTGCCAAAGCAAGGAACTTGTCTCCATGGGTTCAGGTGATTCTTTAGGCAAAACCTCTGTCTACAGAGATGGTTAAAAGCAAAGGGGTAGCAAACACAGCTTGTCCAGGGTTGGTGACTGCGGTTGTGCCCAGCACGGGACTTGCCTCCATGCAGCTGGAAATGGGGCACGCCGGAGAAGGACTTGGGAGATGGAGGCTGCTGCTGGGGCTGCTGTGAGAGCCCGATGATTAACAGACCAGCATTAACGTAGCCTCTCGCCTGCTGCAGACACCGTCCTTGGAGGCAGAGGAGGCCTGATGTGTTGGTGACAGTTGCTCTCGGGGGAAGGAGGAGAGAGGCTGAGAAATACATCAAGGGGAGCGCCGGCTGGATGGGCTGGGTGTCCCCGCTGGCTGTGAAAGAATAAAGCAGCAAAGATTTACTGCCAATCCATCATCCACTAATACACAGTCTGGAAGAACGACGTTCAATTTTTTTAGATTTACTTATGTCCAGTTTTCCAATTTCATTTTTGGAAAGCCTATCAAGAAAAATATTTGTTTGTGGCTGCTGGTAGCAGAAGCCCCAAAGGGAGGAAGGCTCTGCTTCCTTCTGGGCCGTTTGGCACCAGAATGTCCCCAGGCCCCTCCTGCTGTGGCAGAGGCTGTGACCTGCTCGCCTGTGAGCAACCCCGGTCCCTCAGTGCGGAGAGCAGCTGAGCCACGCGCCCCCCATGGCCCCAGGCATTTAATGAAAATCCCAAGGGATGCTTGGCCAGAGCCCTCTCTTTTTTCACAGTCATAAGCTGCTTTCTTGGTCTCTCAGTGACGAGCGAGAATAGGCAGGCTAGAGCTAAACTGCAAAAATGCCAGTCCTAGACTTGCCGCGTCCCTTCATCCTGCAGCCACCTCTAGGAGAGATTTAGGCTAACAGTGCCTGCGAAGAGCAGAAGCGGGTGGTGAGAAGGACTGGAGGCAGCTTTCCTTTCCTGGGTATCACCCAGGGATTTTCATTCCTCACCAAGGAAAATGTTTTGTCTGAAACTGCAGTATAGCTAATATTGTCTTCATCTTATTTATTTATTTATTTATTTAAAACTGTAAAACATTTTCTTGATTCTAGATATTCTAAAAGAAGAAAATGAAGAAAAAAAAATCCTGTTTTTTTCCCTTACATCAGCCCAAGGGAAATCTAGCTGTTTCTAAGGTAATACAGATTTTCCCCTGGAGGCAGTACTTATTAATAGCCTACACTGAAATTCAGACCTGGAAATTGCTTCTGTGTTCTCATGAAAAAAAAATCAATGAACTGCATACCCATTGTTGCATTTGCTTTTCAGGAATAATTTTCAGGTTTACTAGTACTAAAGGAGATTACTTTTTAAAGCATTCCTCTTTTAAAATATTACTAGATGAGTAGCTTTTCAATAACCAGGCAACCTTCAGACCAGTTCTTGGTGCACTAATATTCTGTGGTAGAGATAATTCCTTTAAAGTGCTATTATTGTGTTTGTTTGTAATTTTTCATTATTTCATTCCTTTACTAATAGCTTTCTTCTACGTACTAACCTGATAATTAGGGAGAAATTGCAGTTAATCATAATGTGGTCACATAATTCAGAACTTAAACGGTTGGTTTTATTATGAAGAAATCTGCATTTGTCAACAAAGTGATAAAATGCAGAGCTAGGGAATACATACCCAATAGGGACACCATACATGCTGCTCCTAATCTTGTAAAGGAATGCTTACTCTGCTCGAATAATTAGTTGTGTATGTCTGGTCTGTGTTTAATCTGCATTAAAAACCTAAAAGCCAAATCTGACACAAGATGCTTTGACAAATGGGTTGGGTTTTAATTTTTCCTTCCCCACCTCTCTGCCAGAGCACGAGTGAGGGGAAGCCAAGCCTTCTCTTTGCTCCTTGTTTAAGCAAATCTCCATTCTGGCCTTCCAAAGAAAGGAGAGTGGCAAAATTGTCTCTAGCATCAGGGGAACTCTAAGTAGTTTGTGTGCTGTTGGAGGTAACCAGGCAGTGCTGCTGCCAGCTCCTGTGCCTCTGAGTAGCTCCGCCGACGTCGTGTTGGTGTGGCGGACCCTATGTCTGTGTGGTGATGGAGAGGAGGGCCCTCGGGAGCAGGGCCTCCCCCGGGAGCACCGCGGAGCTTGGAGGGCGCCGGGGCAGCCCGCGCACCCTGCTCGGCGCCAGCGGCCCCAGGCCCCTCGGACGCTCTCCCGGCAGCAGCCGGCCGCGCTCCTCGGGGAGCAGGGTCCTGGCCGCAGCACAGGGCTCCTGGAAGCAGCGGCCACCAGAGTGCTGTGAAAGCCACAGGGAGATTCAGGGGAAGACTGTTAGCTAAAGGAGGTCATGTCTTTTCTCTTTATTTGCAGCAAATCAATAACAATTTGGACACAAGAGATGTAACTTAACTCAATATTTTTCTGAGCTTTCGTTACTCTTTAAAAATAGTACAATAGGCATTTTTCTTTTTGCTTTTTTAAAGCAAAGGGAATTAAAAAAGGCAAGTTATAAACCACTTAAAGCCAGCAGCTTATAAAGAAAGTGCTGACAAGGTCTTAGTTGTGTTTATATTACCGGGCCATTCCTATGATGAGATTTCAACCTAGCTTAGATAGGTACGCTACAAAGGAACTTATGCGATTAGATCTCTGAGTAAAAATACACCCAATGTTCCAGGAGAAAATATAAGAAACTATTTTTTTGCCAGGAAATTGCATTATGGTTATATTGGATTCTGTGAATTTCCTATGTCAGATCAGAGGACTCTGAAGAGATGTCATGGAGGCTGTATTTTTTGGAGAACAAGAAAAAAATAAAGAAAAAAAAAAACAGCCAAAGATCTAGACATTATCTCCTCTATGCAGAGAGTAGAGAGAGCAGCTCATGCAAACCTCAATAAATCTATTCAATGTATTATTATAAAAGATTGCCAAGATTTTATAGAAGAACCAAAAGGTGTCTTTTCTCATGCAGTAATATGATATATAGTGAACATAAGATAACAGTGCCAGAAATTCAAGCCGTGCTTCAACGCTTAAATATATTCTTATGTGTATCCTTGGCTTGAAAAATATTGAAGTGTAAGCCTTAGCTTTAAGCCTTAAGTTGTAATGTTCAGTGTAACAAAGGTACGTGAGAAAGCTAATTCTTGTTTGCCTAGTTCAGGCCCTAGGGCTGGAAAGGAAAGAATTTTAACTTTTTCTTCATTTTTGTCCTCACAGTTTGTAAGCATTAATATATTTCTGTTGCCTCTGTTTGCTGAAATACCAATTTGTCATTAACAGTCATTTTACTGTCACTGTTACACACACAAATGTTGATGCAAAACAGGAAACCTGGATGAAAGTGAGATTAGATTAGTTTGGTAGTAATTTGGTTTATTAATTTCCTATTGTGTTAACACTGGAGAGACTAGCCAGCTCTGTATTCTCAGCTGAAGAAATCAATGCTGATCTGGTGCTCTGCAAGTCAAGAGTCTGCAAGAACTGAATAGGTGATTAAAAACTCCCTTTCCTGTGGCTGAAAAGTGAAACTTTTATGGCATAGTATATTTCTGACTTGTCGACTCAAAGATGTTTGCCTGGCCCTGATTTTGTGGTTTTGGGGTATTTTCCTTTTATACATCCTCAAACTGGATGGAAGATGATACTGTTTTCCTTTTCTAAGTACTTTCTCTCTGAGCTCCTAAAATGTCAGCCCCTTGTGGTTTAGCAATCCTTTCCAGATGTAGTGGAAGATCTATGAGGAGAAGCGCAGAGCTTACACTTTGGAGGCCCTGTCCTGTCCAACTGACCATAAGGTCCTTTTTCCTCTCCTCAAGAGCTGACCTATTATGTGCTTGTTGCAAGGTGTAAGTAAATAAATTGAAAAGGAAGATTAAACCATTAGGAATTGTCAGATCTTTTTGTTATCTTGACCTTTTGCAAAAAAATATTAGAAGGTACCTTCCTCTCTAAATCAGATTTCACCTAGTAGTAACAACCAGACAGAAGAGGTCTTCTCTTCACCTTTGTTGAGGTCAAGTGGAAATAAAACAGCAAGAAATAGAAAATAATCATTTGATACGGCAAAAAAATCTTGAATTGTTTAACTCAAGGTTTTTCCTCCTAATGTTTTCCCCATGACCTAGGACAAAGACAGGTGCCCTTTTCTGGTTGGGGATTTTAGCAGTTGGCATTCAGCTGGTATTCACTGACCTTTTCATAAGGCAGTTAGGAGAAGAAACAATGTCAATATCCATTAAAATACACATGCATATGTATATATATATTTCCACTGGAATTGTGTATCCTCCCCTCCCACTTGTCACTCCTTGGATTTTGGACTCATGTCTCCTGCATGAACTGATCCTAGTCTTGTGTTGCTGGAGACTCCTGCACACCAGTTCACTTATGTGCCTGAAACAATCAGTTGTGTTTCTGGCATGTCACAACTATAGCAGCATGTTAAAACATTGTAAACAATTTATTAAATATTAGAAAAAAACAGTAAAATAGTCCTGTGCTGGAGCTGTTGCTTCCTTTTCTATCGTAACTTCAGGGATCATGCACTTATTCAAGGGACTTGAGAGCTGAGTAAGTGGTAGATCTGGTAGTGCTTGAGACAGCCCTGAAGGAAGCTAGAAGATGTAAGAATGGTACCAGCCCTTAGGGACAAGAGCAGAAGCCTGACAATGTAGTGTTTTTTTCTCTTTATATATGTAGCAAAACACTTCCTCTACTGTTGTTCATTTTGAAAGCAGTACGTACTTTTTATGCATTCATTTGTGTGTCGGTGGATGAGCTGTGTGCTGTACAAGAGCAGACCACAGAAAACAGACATGAATTAAATCGGATATAGTAGGAGGTAAAAGAGGGATGGGTAATAACTTTTTATATTTCACTTTTCTTTAAGTTGTCAGTGGATAAATATCTGATATGATAGGCCTTGTCTTCAACAGTAAAAGAAAGCATAAACTAGAGTGGCAATAGGAGAGGAGATTTGCACATCTACGAGAAAAAAGCACTCCTAAGAGCTAAAAGGTGAAGATTTAAAGCAATCACCTGCATCTGATATGCATTTCTTTAAAATATGTATTTTAAACAGTAAAGTAAGCTACAATAAAAGTTAATACGTAAGACAAATTCGTAAGGAAGTGAGAAAGTCTTCTAAAATTTTGAGAACCATTTAGGTATTACAGTAGCTATACTGTAATGCTGAGCTTCCTTCTGGCCTTCTTACTCAGGTGGCAGGCAGTGTTCTTATGGATTCGTCTGGATCCATAAGAACTTCCTTCAAAGTTTTAAGCATTGCTTGTATTTTAACATAATCATTTTACAGAGATCAAGAAATAACACTTTGAAATATGGATTTTTTCTAAGCTTGAGAAGAGCTTGAACAAGATAATAAAAATAAGACACACATGATATTTCTGCAGGGCCTGGATCTGAGTTAGTAAAATTAGATCAATATCATCAATAAAAAAGGAACTTCTGGGTTATTTTTAAGCATTGTACGGAAATAGCAATTTTTCTTTATACTGCTTGCCACAGCTATTAATCCTCTGATGGATAAACTGGAGAGCTTTTGCTGGGACTGCTGATGCTTGTGTTTGTTGCAGAAAGTCTGCAAGAACTGCAGAGTTATTAAAGACATTCTCAACAAGAATTTATTAGGGCTATTGCTAAGTGCATGCTAATGACAGAATAACTCTGAATTCCCTGTTGCTATGCCAATTCACATCAGATGGAATCTGAGCCAGGGGATAATTTCTATGCAATTTGTGGTTGGGATATAGAGCTATACGAGTGAGGATGAATAATGTATGTCTGCGTTCACAATATTAAACCAAGAACTAAGCCACAATTAACTCATTCTTGAAGCTTTGGGAAAATTCCTGTTGCATTGCATGGTGAATGTATTAATTCCTTGAAAATCTGCCAGTGTTAGGCTTCCTTGGTATTGTTAATTAGCAAGCTAAAATATTTTTGGCAGTGTGAAACTCCTATATTTTTATCTTGTAAAACATATTTTCTAGACTACTGTTTTTAATGGCTCTGTTTCTTTAGTGAGGAGGTCCAACTCTCACTGAGGTCAGTGGAAAAAGTTCCGTTGTCTGAAAACCAGTTGGATCTGCCCTTACGTCTGCGTAGCTTAGGATTGCTTTCTTCTCTTTCCAGCATTTTTGATAGATTGTGCATGGGAAACAGACACAGCTGAACTGCTATCTCTGCACGTAATAACGATATCTTATATTCTGTAGTTTTGCAGTTTTCATTACAAGTCATGCACAATAGCCTCAACTGGAGTGAAGCCCTCATGAATAACCTTGTGTAAAATGCAGGTAGTTTCAAAATGATTATTAAACAATTTCACAAACAGAAATAAAGAGAAGAAACAGGCCCTTGTGACCCTGGTCTCCACAGTAAGTTTCTAAATTCTGAATCAATGTGAGGGAGGAATTACTTGGTAGCGATCTGGGAATTGCAAATCAAACTTCCAGCTGGTATATGCAGACCTTTACAGCATATGAAGCACCAGGTAGAGCAGAAGATACTTGGGAAATTAAAAAAAGAGGGAAAATTATTGAACTTCAGGTTCTTTTCTATTGCACTGTTTTTCAAATCATATTTTCATGTGATTTAAGATGGGTAACAGAGATGAAAAACTTTTGAAAACTAGGTTACCATCATCCATTAAAAAAAAATCCTTTTTAAAAAACAGCTTTTGACACACACATACTATTGATCTTATATGAAAAGGTATTCACAATTAGGTACTGTGCAAGTCTTACCAACTTCCCTGTGTTTCAGTATTTCAGCAGCTGAGCTGGGCTGCCCAAAAGCGTTTGTTTTCTCTGTGGAACTTTGATTTGTTTTGTAGCCCATTGATGCCACTGAATCTTTTTGAAATGCAAATAATGGCAAAACCGGTGGGTCAGCAGCTGCGTCTGGGCACGTGGTGCTCGCGCCAAATGCTCATGTGGCACCCGGGGTGACCTGCCATCCTTGCAGCCCTGAGGGGCTGGGGAGAGAATAAGGCAAGTGAGTTGCCCCCATGCCAGGGAGAGCCCTGAAAAGGAACTAAAACAGAGGATTTTGACCTCTGCCACTAAAAATGAAAAATGCTAAAGCTGGTTACAGTTCTTGGCTAAGCATATTTTGTTTGGAAATGCCCTTTTCAATAGCATTCATGTTCTCATTTAAAATGCCTTTAGAAAATTTTCCTTAGATACAGGCATTTTTCAGAGAGAGAAAACTTGTGTTTAAAACTTATGTGTTAAAACTTATCTGCCTTCTGCTGCCCTCACATTTTCCAAAAGCATTGATGAGCACAGTGTAAAAATGCAGAAATGCAGAGAAATATTATCAAAAAAAACGTTCTCTGGGAAAAACAGGATTAGCGTTATCAAGGACCTTCCTACAGATAAGCGTATTTCCTAAGAGGAGAAAGCGTTTTTCTCTGGTTTATTTGAGAGAGGGTGCACAGCCGGGAGCTGGGCACTGATTTGGTGATGGGTGGTAATGCTGACGGTGCCTCAAAGTGCTACCAGGGTCCCCCACCAGCCAACAGGCAGCTATTTGCTTACCATTTTCCTGATTCCGTCCAGGTTGCCATGAGCTGGGGACAGGCAGCACTGCCATGGGTTTGTCTGAGACTGTCTGAGGACAGACCTGCCTGGCAGGTCCCCTGGCCCCTGTCACACGCTGGGGATGGTGTTTCCAAGGAGGAGAGAGACAAGCAGTAGGCTGCACAGAGCCAGCAGGAGCTCGCGTTGAATCACAGGGTCGAGGGTTTGCTGCAGCCAAAAAAACTGCAGGGTTGTACCCAAGCTAGGTACGGTTGCGTAACTGAAATGAACACATTGCTTAGTATGTTATCTCACGCCAAGACAGGTAATGAGAATTTTTTTCTTTGAGATTAGATTGAGAGAAAGCAGAACTCTTCTGGACTGTGAGTGTGTAGGTGACAGCGGATCAGCCTGTACTTGGAGTCTGGCAGCGGGGGAAGATCCGTTCTCCAGCGCTTGGAGAAGGCGGGAAGCGTGGGCTGATCAGTGTGCGGATCTGAGTTCCGGGAAACAAGGATGAAGCACAGTCTTGTGGGTATGTTAGTAGATAGGAGAGGTCAAAGTTCTGATATAGGATGCACAGAACTCTGTCAGTGTGATTAAAACTTTAATTTGGACTTACTAATACCTTTGTAATCTTAAATATATGCTTCTCCCAGATGTGCTTTGCATACACAATTTGTGTAGAAAAAAAAATGCTTAAGAAAAGAGCATCTGTGCTTTGGTGGTGTAAATGAGCCATTAATATTTTTACAATCTACCTGGAGTGACTTAGTACTTCTGAGAGTTGCATATTGTAGGAAAAGTATTACAACACCAACTGAATTCTCAGGATCCCTAAGCAGATCATGAAAGCAGTTTATAACATTCAAAGCAGAGTAACAAGGGATGACAGATAAATATATTAAAATAACAGCAAACATGCTGTGGCTTGATGATGCATGTATAAAATATAAGGCCACTTGCTCTGACCTGAGGGAGTAGCATAGATATGTTTACAGTTGTGTATCAAGATTTAATATTCAGTAATAGCAAATAGATGAAATCTGTATGCTGTGAGGAATGGGCCAAAGAATGTTTTTATTTTGTAGTAACTAAGCCAAGGACAATTTGTAGATAACTGTGCAGATTTCCTTGAGGTTCTTTGTTTATTCTGTGGCATCTGAAAGAAAAGAGATTTCCTGCAATTACAGTTGTCTTTGTGAGGGCACTTACAATTGAATATATGAGTAATAAAAGTTTGGGTCTAATAGACATCCTGGGCGATATTTGTGCTCAAGATTGGACTCTAGCCCATGCTTTGTAGTCTTCTAAAGTAAAGCCAGCTGTGAGATCTGGGTGGATACAGACTTCTCTGCCTGATGAAAGGCCTGGTCCACAATATTTGGAAAAACTAGACAAGTTAAAAATTGGCAGAAATCTGGAGAAATTGCTCAGGCCATCAGTTTGGGAAGTAAAGGATGGTAGGGAGGAGGCCACAAATATTGTTTTAAAAAATAAATCAGATTTGTTCCCATGCTATTGGTGATTATTTAAAGCAGTGGGAAACGTAGGGTTGACCATCAGGTCAGATGGGAGAAGAGATGGTGAAAGAAATTTGCCACCTCAAGAGATGCCTGTGATGCTGCATGCAGCCCAGCGCATGTCCACCACCACCATCCCCACAGGACATGCTAACACGGGGACTTGTTCTCCCTGCGAGCACCGCAGGGCAACGAGACGCGGGTTGTGACGAGGCTCCCCTGCAGCCGGTGATGTCTGCTCACCTTGCTGCTGGCCTCGCTGCGTTTCTGAGACCCCCAAACCTGGATATTCTGTTCTCTCCTTGGCCTGGAGAGCTGTGAGCAGCTTTAGGGTAAGTGCTGAATACTCTGTGGAGCAGGGATTGTTATAAAGATGCATGTTTTCATTTTCTTTCTTAGCTATGTGAAGGGAATAAATAACACTAATAAATAAATAGCAGTCATATCCAGTTTTGACTCAAACACTCACCTAAAAACGAAGACAATTTTTCCCAAGCAGTGGCCTATTAACAGTGAATAACAGCCTACAGGATTTAGCCCCCACCATTTAGCTTGCTCCACTTGCTCTGTAGGCATCTACACAGACCACATGCAGGATTATACCCTATTATCTGAATCAGGATTTTTTTTTCTGCACTGAGTTTTGCCCATAGCTATAGAGTTCTGCTTTTTGCAATTCCAGATCCTGCTGAATTTGTGTTCATGCAGGAGGAAAGGGAGAGGAACTCTACAGGAGTTTTTCAGGCCTACCAAGCTTAAAATTAAAATATTGGCTATTTGTAAATGATCTATAAGTATGTCAATAAAACTGTCCTTATCCTGTCTACTGAATTTGCCATTCACCCTCAATTCTCCTCCATATGAGACCTGAGATTTTTTTTCTGTATGTTCTGTATATCACCTTTTAAAAGACGTAGTCTCTCAGGATCTGTTTTCTCTGGCTGTCATATTCCCTGATTGTTTTCTCAAGGGAAGTTCAGTAGGAAGACAAATTCAGTAGTATGACCCTTGGCTGTAGCTAAGAGCCTGCAGACTTGAGGGCTCCTGGAATAAGGTTTCCAGGGGCAGTCAGCGCACAGAGATAACGACTTGGATCAGGGTGGGCTGGGGAAGGAGCCAGAGATGTGGAGGGACCATCAATGTAATGGACTGACTCTCTTAAAGAATCCAACTGTTCAAAATGACCTAATTTAAACAAAGCCTTTATGCCTCTGGGATCTATCCAGTATTACTTACAAGCTACCACTTCAGAAAACTTGTGGTTTGGAATCATTATGAAATCCCCATAAGGCATATATATACAGCACTCTTAAAATACAAATTCAAAATATTGTATATTTTTTCAGTGTTTACATGCCAACTGTACCCCTCATTTCTCTATGTCCATAGCAACATGTTAACTAATTTAATATTCTGCTAACTTATGTCTAGATTTCTGTTTTGACATATTTGTAAGGGCACGTTGTTCTCCGGGGATCTTTAAAGTCTCATCTTGGTAGTCCTTTGTTGGAGGCTACTTGGTGTCAATTGCCAGAAGTAAAGAAATAGAAAGGAAAATTGATTAAGAAATCTGTGATCACTGTTCCTCCTGCTTATACTCTAAAGCATTATAGCTGGATGCAAGTCAAAAATATTAGTTGTAATCCTGAGCCTACTGTAGGTGAGTAGGTTTCTTACTTAAAGAGAAGTATTCTGTGTTTGTATCTTTAAAAGGGTCTGTTTGAATCCCGTAACTTTTGTGTTTTCCGATAGAGAAATGAGAGTCCAAATGACAATTTAATTTTCCACAACATGATGTAATTTGCATGATGAAACTTGCTTTAAGAAATTACACAGTAACTGCCTGCAACTGGTCACTTAAATGGCCTTTCTGTTCAAACCAGCGTTAGAAGCACGGTCTGTGGGCCTGGTCATTAGCTGCCGTAAATGAGCATGATTTAACTGATACACAGTAAGTGAACCTAGTTAAAAGTATCACCATATAAATTTAAGAATAATATGGGTGGCCTCTATAGATCAGATAATGATGACCAGGAAAAGAAACATCTCATTTGGTTTTCAGCATCGTGTTTCTGTTTCGCAGATGTGTTTATTTTCTTGGATCTATGTCTTAGAGAGTGCTTAAAATTAGCCTTGCAGCAATTTTTCTTTTGGAAAGTATTAGGTGAGACTAATCATATGGTAACTCAAGCAGACTAGCCTGTGCAATGATTGCACTGAAGAGCATCATGATACGGTCATTCCTAAATAAACATTTCTGTATTTGAAACGATGCTTTAAAAAACAATGAAAGAATAGAAAAAAAGAAGAGTTTGATGTATCTGTGTAGTTAAAATTTCTTTGAAAATGCTCCATCATGTAATTACAAATATTCAGACTGAAAGTAAAAACACATGTTGTTCTCAGCGGGGGAGAAAGTGTCAGGAGAATAGAGTCGCAGCAGCTTACAGACTAATCTGCTAAGCAGAGACGGGTCCCTGTGTGCGTTGTGGAAGCAGCTTTCCCGTTGCAGGGCACCAGGTGGTCACCTATGCTTGATTTAAGCAGCAAACACTGCCGCAAATGCTATTAGCAGTGTGTAATGAGATTAACTCCCCACAGCACTTGCAATATCCTGGAGGTTTTTCCTAAAGCAGCACAGGGCCAATCATCACATCTTAAACAATGAAGAGTTTAATCTTTCATTGTTGTGTGCTCATAACTCCTGTTGGCATTAATGGGAATTAAGCATGCGTATAAGGGGAAGAAAAGACCTAAAAGTTTTAGTAATCATGGGGTACTAAAGACTTCACAAAGGACCTGGCCAAAATTGTATGAGTATTCCCACTGAGGACAGTAAGTATTTTCAGAGACTTGTATTTCTGAGGCATAATGGATGATCAGTGGTTATTAAATATCAGTGAGATCTTGTGAAAAGGTGAGCAAACTCAGCTGGAAGAGATGGAAGCTGCGGGAGGGCTCATACTTGGCGAAATGCTCTTCCTTTCCATGACAGTGTGAGCCTTCACTTTCTTCCATTTTAAGGTCACTGTTTTTGATACGTAGTGAGTATTTCAGTGGACTTCTCTGAGTGTGCTGAACTTCCGTATAGTCCGAGACAGTTGTCCGTGGCCGTTCCTGTATGCGCAGGAGAAGCTGGTGGGCACATGAGGAGCCCTGCTGGAAAGGGTGCAGAAGGTGCACGGGGGAAGAAGAGTGGGAGAGAGAACAGGTACTAGAAATGATAGCTCAAACATGTTAAGGATGATGTAACTTTTCAGAACTAGGTGTGTTCCTCACCTGTTTTTGACTGCAGGCCATTGACTAGCCGCTGGAATCCACCCACTTTTGCCATGCAGATGGCCAGCGCTTGTCTTCGGGCTTGCTGGATCCTGGATTTAGGATTCCCTCACAACCGCCACTAAAGTGCCGCATTTGCTGAGGGACCCAAGCGGCTTTGTGTACTGTGGGGCTGTTGGCAGGGGTGGCCCAGCCCTTTGGTGGCCTTTTTGTATTTCATGAAGAAACTGTCACTGTTGCCGTCTTCAGTGGCATTGTACAGAAGGGTGAATCCCCACAGCTCCAGCACGGTTTGTTGGTGGTGGCTGCTTTGCAAGGCCTGGGCAGGATACTCATCTAGTTGGGTGTAGGAGAGATGCACGAGCACCATGCACTGCCAGCACCCTCTGTGACAAAGCAGAAACAAAGGTTTTAGCTTAGGAAAACACACAGGTACCAGATACTTTAAGTTGCAGGTGGCAATAGATAAGGAAATTCTGAACAACTGTGTGTTCTTTGCAAAAAGAGGCAGCTTGTGAGAATTTGTACAAGTGAACACGTTACCTTCATCTAATTTGGCAAATACCGGAGCATCGAGTTAGAGCAGTTTGATCATCTTGTTATGTCATTTCAGGCTTCCAGCAGAAACATGATTTTAAATAGCTCTGGTGGGCAGTTCTGTTAAAGGAATAGGGTGTTAGGAATAGGGTGTTACAGGGCAGTGTGTAGTGGTGTGTAAGGGTGTTGTATTGCACTGTTGGAGGGTGTTGTATTGCACTGACTCTTTGTTCTGCTTATGGTGGACTAGGAAGAAAATCAGACTGATTTCTAATGATGGGTCTTCTCTTTCTTGTAGCATATGAGTACATGTGAGCTGCTAGGTTTCCTTGCTCGTGCACAGCATGGTGGCATTACAGGTTCCACCACTGATTAGGGAAGTTGTCTTGGAAAATATAGGAGTTTGCATGTTAAATGAGATTGACTTTTCAAAGTAGTATTTGGAAATGGGTTTATATTTCCTGAAGATCCTTGCCTTTTTTCCCCCTCCCTGTTTGTATTTGATGTTCAAATTACAGGATCACGTTGTCTTTTTCAGTCTTACTCCGATTGCTTGTACTTAAACACATTATAGACAAATTTAGGAACAAAGACTAGAGGGACCACTTTATGGCTTGTTTTAATTTGAGAAATGAAAACTAATGATGCTAATTTTCTGCTGAAACAGCCACCTGGCAGGTTCACCTTGTTATTTTCTTCTGTATGAAAACCCGGAATTAACTAGTTTTACTTGCCTGTATTGTAGGCAGAGGCAGCTTGTTTCATATTATTTTTGCAATTTGTGTAAAACCATAACAGGGAGAATTGCCCACATCCCACAAAGTGTCAGAGGATGAAGGTGTTCTGAGGCTTTCAAGTGGGTCCCTTGCTTGGCACAGCAAGATCTCCGCCTTTGGCAAAACAGTTGCTCTACTGTTTGAGCCCAGGGAGCCTGCGCTCCTAGAAGATGACATTGAATTCAAGTCCAGCAATTGATTAGTAATGCTGCTTATCTTTGCCTTTTTTTCTTTTTCTTTCTTTTTTCTTTCTTTCTTTTTTTTTTTTCACTGACTATATAAAGCAAAATGGGAGCTTTGGGGAAGCTCTCCCATGGAACGGGGAAGCTGGATGGCTGCCAGGGGAAAGGCTAAAGCCCAGTTCTCATTAAAGGCTTACAAACAGAGACCCTTGTTAGGTTTTGCAGTGGTTGCAAGGGCTCAAGTGTATTCCACAGCTGGTAAATTAGTTGATAGCAATAATACATGGTTGGCAGAATAAGAAGTCTGTAAATGCACATAAAACTGAAAGCAAGCGTTCAAAATGTAACTTCACCTCTGTAGCACAAGTGTTGTATTTGTGTGATTTGCTCATTAGGTAAAATATGTTTAAGGAGGTATTTTGGCAAACAATCTGGTTGTGAGTTGAAGAGACCTGGGATTTTTATGGTACATAGTGAGTGTTTTATATCTTTCTAAAGGTATATATAATGTTTTATAAGTGGTAGTTTGCAAAACATTTTTTTTTCCCAAGAAGATTGTTGTGAGGTTTTAAAAGGATTCAACCACAAATAATGTTATATTCTGCAAAGTTAAGCAGCTAATCTAGAAGGCAAGCCCCGTAGCACCAGCCCTTGGTGCCTGCCAGAAGGTCTGTTGCTCCTTACTCTTGGGCTGCCCTGCCACTGAAATTCTCCTTTGCATTGGACTAGGAGGAAAGATAGAAATTATGTATCAACTGAGAAACTTTAATATTGTAGTAAATACATATCAAAGAAAACTGCTTAAGGGAAGAAATGGATTCCCCCTGTCTGAAATCCCTCTGGGTTGTTTTGACTTTCCACAGAGGTGACAGATGAATTTACAGCTAAACTCCATTTGCAGTAACAACCTGAAGTTGGAAAGTATCCCCCAGAGGGCATTAATTGGCGCTCTAGGCTTAGCTTCAGCTGCCACAGTGATGGGAGCCCATTAGCAACTAGATTGCAGCAACTGGGAAATGTTACCAGAGACCTTCTGAAAGGATTAGGGTTCAGAGAGTTTCCCTGAAGGGAAGGGGGGAAAGACTGAAAATGCATTCAGGTGAGATGTCTGAGAAGCAGGTTTCTGAGGGAAAAAAAAGATTTTTTGGAATATTTGTTCTGTGCTTAGCTCTTTGCAGTTACTCACTTTTCCTTGGTGTTTTTGTGTGGTATCAGGGAAATGAATCCAGGGAGACGAGTTCAAGCCCTGAACACAGAGGGCTGCAAGGAGAGGGGAAAAGTCCCTCAGCAAGGTGACACAGCCCAACTCGTACCAGCCTTTGTGGCCAGCAGCTGCCCACCATGAGCTAGTCCGCCCTGCTTGAGCAATGCCACCGGGGCCGAAGGACAACCGGGAAGGGAAGGTTTTGATAAAGACAGCACTGAAAGGCAGGTGAAGTACCTTTTAACTGAGGTTTCTTGAAAGTACAGTAAGGATCTTGGCTACTTGCTTCAGTCCCAATGAAGAGAAGCACAAAGCTGGCATTTCCTACGTAAGTGTTGTTTTCAACAGCTGCAGCAGGTATTTATAATCCCAGAACCACTTTCATTCCCCATTGAGCTCAGTGGTACTTGTGCCTATGGTGCTCCCTTGATTTTGAGTTAGACACATATATGGGCCCAGTCATACTTTGTTTTAAGAAATAATTCAGATAAATCTGATTTTTACTTTTTCCCCATAAAGCAGCCTTTGAAGAAATCCCCAGGCATTTTTCCTTTGATGAAGAGGTTTGCTTCGCATATCTGTACAACCCACTAAAATAGTTTACCCTGCAGTATTGTGTTATGAATAGTCACACTGGTCACTCAGTATAACCAAATATAGCTTCTGCTTCTAACCATTCCTGTGACTTGTAATCTACGGTGCTGTTGGATAAGCACCGGAGTGTGATGTAATGACCTCTGAACTTACCGAGAAAGTAGTAGTTTTCCCAAATAAGACCAAGCTGGCATGTGAAAGAGATCGGATTTTCCTTTTCTGAATAATTGAGCAGAGTTAAAATATTACTTTGTTGGGACCTATACAATAAATTACACCGCAACCAGGTTGCTGTGCACATGGTTATTTTAGTTGCTGTTTCCAAAATGTTTTCTGGTGGTGAAGGCAGAAATTCCCTTGTTTCCCGGACAGAGGGGATATTTCTGACGTTGCGCCGCTCTCTGTCTTTTCTGCAGTTAGCAGCGTTCCCAAGCGCAGCCCCAGCCCAGGACGCTCGGTGACCTTCACGAGGGATGAGTCAGCTCTGCAGCACTGCAGAGCCCGCGCACGCTGCCTGCGAGCTGCCAGCTCCTGCACGGCCAAAGCTGGCGCTGTGCGCCTGCGAGCGGGTCTGCACCGGCGCTCCGAGCAAAGACCTTGGATCTGCCAAGATCTCCAAAGGGTCAGGGAGAGGGAGTGGTATGAGGCAGCAGGAGGGTTGCATCCGAAACGCGCAGGGCTGGCCAGGACACGCGTGCCGTTGACTTTCCCACGCGCTGTGAGCAGGCAGGCTGTAGTGCGGAGATGCGCGGTGCGAGGTGACCTCCCTTGCACGCCCTGCTGCGCCAAGTTTCTGAAGTACCACATTGGTGTGCCTTTGCTAAGCAAATTCTCACTGACTTTAGTGGGTTCTGGGTTTTGTTTGCCATTTGTGGTTAGAGTTTCAATGTATGAACTGGTAAAATCATTGTTAGATTATATAGATATCTTAATAACTGGGCAGTGATTTATGGAAATATTTCACTGTTGAATACGTCTTGCTGCCCACTAAACACTGCAAAGTAGTTAAAGGTGACTTAAGAAATCCTTGTAAACAAAAAAAATCCATTATGCATGTATTCATAAAATATTTAGTATTTTCTAATGCACTACACAGTGATGCACCTAGCAGAAATAAATGGATTATGTAGCCACAGCACTCTGCCTGGCGTCTGAAGTCTCAGGTTTCTGCTTCTGTCTGACCTTGGATAAGCTGTTTCTTTATATGGTGTGGATAAAAGTCCTTTTCACACTTACCAGATTAGTTCTAAAGATAATAGTCTTTATGAAAGTAGTTGTTCAGAGATCCCAGGGAGTTTAGATATCTACTCTGCAAAACTAACATATGGAAATATTCCTAAGCAAGATTGAAGCATGCATTTCTGTAAGGCACTCTTAACTCTGGGTATTTTGGAGGAAGATCCTATGTTTTGTTTGCAGCTCCTCCAGGAAGCAGCCATTGCTCTTCCCTCTCTGCCCAGGTATGAAACTGCCCTGCTCTCCAGTCACTCCCTCGCTATTTTATGCCTGTAATTACAGGACATCATTTCTTGCACTCTACAAAGCATAATCCCAGCTGTGCCAGTTCAGCTTTTTCTCCTTTGCTTGCCACTCTGTTACTGAATTTATGCAAATAAATTTATGCAAATAGTGGCAGAGCAACCATTAGACATTGCACAGGGAGGCAAAACCACCTGCCAGGAACCAGCTCTCTCTGCAACAGCTGGTTGGGAGAGTAGGTTGTTCCTCCAGAAATAGAAAACCATAAATATTGGAAAAAAACGTGGTTATCCTAGGGTGGAAAAGTAATCAAAGATGTTTAATCCCCTAATCAAAGTAGAATTTCAATGAACAGATGAACAATCTCTCTGTCTTAAATTTCTCCTTAAATATTTCAATGTCCCTTGTAAAAAATATTGGTTAAGAAAACTAGCAAAAAAGAGACTTTCTTTTTTTTCCAAGAAGAGATTTGCCTTTTTGTCTGTCTGTAGCATATTTTAAAGCTATTTAGCAATAACTTGAAGCTGAATATGTTAGATTAGTGCTCTTGGCTGAGTTTTGGATATATTTTTTCATAAGCAAAGTCAAGGGGAACCAATTTATCCAGAGCATGGGATTGCACTTGTGTTACAAGTGCAGTGCATCAACAGAGATATGCTCTTGTTCTCTTTTGGCTGAGATTTTATTTAGCTTTCCAGCTATCTTGGCTGGTCACATGAAGTTGGCAAGCGGTGTAAGGAATCAATACTTATTGTGAAAAGTTGATACAATTAGTCTGGTTAGATCAATGAGGTGTGTGAAGGATTGTGATTCAATGCACTGAATTTAATTCAAAAGATTCCAGTGGGAATCACTCCCTGTGCTGTAGAATCCCCTGCAACTGCCCCGTACAGGGCTGGTTCTACCAGCAGCTCCCAGCACAGCTCCCTTCACAGATCTGCAAGGAGCAGAGGTGAGTTTGGAGGCAGAAGATACCAGTGCCGCTCTGCATATTGGCAGCAGCGGGTCTCCTTGCTGTCCCTTGCTGCTGTTCAGGAGCTGCAAAGGAGGTCGCGTGGCCTGGGAACACGTACAGGGACAGCGCTGAGATTGGCCTCAGCTTCTCAGGCTTCATCAGCATCTTGTGTCCAGCCTTCCATTTGCAGGGCCCTGTGACTTACCTGGACATATAAACCCAAATGAAATCTGACAGATATGGATTTACCCAAGAACTAAAGTAAAATCATATCCAACTAGTCTTATTTCATTAAATAAATGTGCATTTAAAGATCTTAAAATACAGTATGCTGCAGGGTATTGCCTTTGAGAATTTCTAGTTGATAATTGTTGCAAGACAGATGTAGGTTGAAAAATGTTTAACAATCAGCAAGCTGTGGCTGAATGGTGTGAAACTTGAATATGAATTGCATTTATGCAGGGAGGAGGAGGTAATTTTAGAGATGTCCTTTTGGAGGTTATGGAATTTATGCTTCTTGCAGAGTCACAGCACAGCCTGCAGCTCCAGCACAGCAGACAGCAAGAAGGATTAACTTAACATTTTACAGGAGACACATAACTCTCTATAAAAGCATGTTATGTTGGATTTGAATCTGAAGTAACAATTGTGTTCAGAGTGCAAAAGGTTCCAGTAAGTGCAAGGAAAGCAGTAATACTTTACAGTCAGTCTCAGTCTGCCAAGTCTTTGTTGCTGTCAGAGGGCTCAGAAATGTTTTAGTAGAGTTGACTTTTTGTTCACAGCTGTCACGCCAACTCAGCATCCTAGCAGGTACGGGTTTTATTCTCAAGCAGAAATGAGTAAAGTACTGTGATATTCACACATAAGTATGTATATATATAAGTTCTTGGTAGAAAAAAATGATTATTTTTTCCTCACACCTACCTTAAATCTAAGAAGTCATTGAGTCAAATTGGACCTTTGAGGCAGTGAATACATCTTCTCTGATGCAAATAGAGGTATGCCTGTGTTAAGTGTGCCTCACCGCGCCAACAAGGTATAAAAGTGACTGATTAGCCTCCACAGCTTCCTGGCACGTCCTGCAGGCTTCTCAGGGTGTGCCTGGAGGCGCTTTTTGAAGTTCTGCTCTCACAGCCCCATGTCTGAGAGTTACCTAGTCATTTCTCTGTGCAGTCTTCAATTCTTTTTATTCTCACTTGCACACAGAGAGCTCCATATTTTTATGAAGTCATAATTTGCTTTGGTAGCTACATGAATTTGGTAGCTACATGAAACCTACTACTCTACCTAATACTGTAGAATTACCTATTTCTCCAATTTACAATTTAGTTCATCAGGAAGCGTGAAGTACTCTGATGTACAGCCCAGCACAGAAGGGAAAGGAATCGGAGTGCTGCATATCATTTGCACAAGATTTGTTCAGAAAATTGATAATCTGATGCTCAGATTTGTATCAGCATATATAGCTCTTATGAGATGTCAACCAGTGGCTTAAATACCCTAGTGATAACACACAACAACCATCCTAATCTGATAACAAGGTTAACAGGTCCTTTTCAAGGGCCAATTTCAAAATCCTGACTGGAAAAAGAAGTTAAAAACACCAGGAGTTTGAACCTATTTAAAATTTAAGGGTTATTACACTATAGTTTACTACAAAAACATGTTTTTTTCTTTTCAAAAGGATTTAATACTTCAGGTAGATTATATGCAAAAGATGCAACAACTTCTCAGTATCACGTACGGGTAGAGACAGATGTAGTCCTGCTAGTGGCTGACGTGCTCCAGTGCTGTCTTTCAGCATAGTCAATTCTGTCCCAGCTGCTCCAAACCGTGTTCCACCTGACACCTTGTTCAGGGGTGGAGATCTTTGCTGTGTGTCTCAGGCCCCATGGTACTTCTGTTTTTGCAAGGAGATCGTTTCTTCTACTCAGTTAAATAAAGGAGTGCTTGACTTGCTCCTACATAGATGACCAATGCTTAGATATTTGAAAGCTGAGAGTAAAATCCTTCCTCTCTTCCTTTCCTCCACTGTCCTTCCTTCTGTACCACATCTTCATTGCCCAGTTAGAAAAATGTCTTCTGTGATTGTATTTCTCTATTAAAGTCATTTCAGAGTAGAAGAAATAACTCTTGAAATGCATGTTTTGTGGTTCATTTCAAAAGGTTTTTCACCTCAGTGAGCGTAGTAATCCATGAACTCTCCCGCCAGGGGCCGCATGGATCGATGCGATCCAGGATTGCCGACCACGGGGCGCTTCCCGCCATGAAGGCTTCGCTCCCGTGAGTGCGAGGTTTCACTAGGCATCCTGGCATGCAGAGCCCGACCTGGTCACCAGCCTAGCTCTCTGGTCACGGCCTCTGGAAGACAAATGAAGCTTTAAAGTTCTTTCCAGTGAAACAACAGATGCCTAAAATTGCCAGAGGCTTGTGTTTGAATGTGAGCTCAGGTGCAAAGCAGCCTTCATCTTCAGAGAGGAGGCATTGTCCCTTTCTGCCAGAGTCATCACAGAAGCAATTCGTCCTCTTCCTCCACACATGGGCTGTCCTGAATTCAATTGTTGTGCGAATGGCAGGCTTAGGAAGGTTGCAGGAAGGGCTGTTGGAAACCCTTTTTTGGCTAGCTTATTGCCACTGGTGATCCTGGGCTAACCAGGGCTTGTTTTCAGTCCCTAGCCATCCATTTACATTTTACGTTTTCACAACGCGAACTGCGATACGATCGTTGTTGTAAGTGTTCATCAGGCCTATGCTGCTTGATTGGCCTGAAAAGATCAACCTTATGAGTTACGAAGCTTCAGCTGATTCTGTAGAAAGTGTTGCTAGCACCATCCTCATCTCAATAATCCCAGTGTAAATGACATCGATGTTTGGCTGAGTGGGTGAGTGGTGTGATCCTGTGGCCATAGAAACAGGGATGATACTCATGGGATTCACCCTTTAAGCAACTGTCAGAGGGTATTTACTTCTCATTTCTGTTGGACTGTTTCTGAACCAAACAGCTGCCAAGGCTCTTTATGAATATCTGGTTTTAATTTGAAGATTTATTTAATAAAATCAAGGATGAGCAAATACTTAGATTTCTTCCAAAAAGAATTAATCTTAGCTAAGGAATTCAAGAAATAAAGATTAATTCTTTTTGGAATTCTTCTAGGTTGCATTGAAGTGACTAGATTTTGCCCTCATTTGTTTTCCATAAGTTTTAGCTAAGGAATTCAAGAAATAAAAACTTATGGAAAACAAATGAGGGCAAAATCTAGTCACTTCAATGCAACCTAGAAGCATCTTCCTTTTTCACTCTGGCACTTCAGAAAAATATTTTAGCAAATACGTAAAGATTTGTTGTGATGATCAGTAGAGTTTGTTTCAGACAAGCCTAAATCTTCTCACGAGATTGAAGTTCTCCAGCTCCACATATTACTTAATAAGTTGCAATTTCTTTCTGGTTTTTGAAATGCTGTTAGTGCTTTCTGATCATGCACTGCTCTTCTTTGTTTCTGAGCCATAAAATTGTTCCCATGGGAGTGGGAGCTTTTCCTCCATTCTGACTGGGTGTTATGGAGCACTGCTGTGAGCACTAAGTCCGTGCTGCTATTACAATGTTATTGACAGCTTTAATGAAGGATGTATTTTTTACTTCTTAAGCAGTGTCATAGGACCATGTGACCAAAAGCGGCGAAGAGACCTTTTTGTAGTGTGTGTGAGATGGAGGTGCTCCTAGTGGCTCACACTGGCGCAGCTCAGTCCCTGCATCAGCACGTGTTCGCACCAAGGGGTCAGTGAGGGAGGAAGTCAGTCCCACACAGTACAGCTCGGAGTAGATGAGCAGTAGCTCTGAGTCGCTGGAAGTGCCCTAGCCGTGGTGTGGGAGCTGGCTGTTGCCCCATGCAAGGACAGGGTACACAGCCCTGTACTTGCTGCCCCGCCACAGGTCAAGCTGCTCAGATAGGACTTGGAGCAGCTTCAGTGAAGCCCAAAGTTGGTATTTTGTGTCACACATCTTTGTTTATCTTGCTGGAGGAAAGCTGCTGCTCTTTCCTACCTTTCTTTAGCATATTAAATCCTATTGTATAGGCAGGCTTTGTTTGACCTGAAGCAAAGTATTTATTCCTTATCACAAATTTTTACACAAGAAGTTTCTATGGCATCTAAAGGGTGATGATTTCTTTCATTTCCCTCCCAGCACTAAAGATCAGATTCAGTAAACTCCGTCTAATCTCTTTCTTGGAGGGAAGCCTGCAAAATAAGTAAAATATCAGATCACAGGGCATCTTCTGAAGGAGTCTATGCTAACAGAGCCATCTGGGCCTTTTATTGAATACAGCTATATATCTGCATTCCAGTCAGGCAAGGAAGCAGAGCTATTAAAATAAATTGAGTTACAAGGGTAATACCAGAACTGGATGTTGCAAGGTGAGACCTACCCTCCCCCTCTGTCATTAATAGACAGTCTGTCTCTTTCTTTCAATAAAGGAAAAAACAACACCAAAAAGAATAGGTGCTAAGAAAGCTGGATTTCTTTGAGTGACATAGCGTACTAGCCAGAAGCCTCCACACATTGTCAGGGGCAAGGCAGAGCAGACAAGCCCATCTCATGTTTTACATTAGAGCGCTCTTTCTTCCTTCACCTTCACGGCCAGAGGTTCACACTTCTGTCGGAATCTCTTCTGAATATTTCTTTCTTTCTGCTGCTGTGAAGACATCTTTTTTTCCTCTCTCTCTTTGGCTTTGCTGTTCTACCCCTGTTGTTTACTTCAAAAGAATAATTTTACTAGTGACCCTCATTTCCGTGTTAGCCACCTACTCCATGAAGGCCCCTCGCATTGCATCCCTGCAGCGATGGGAGACACGCACAGCTCTTCCTGAAGCCGTTGGCGCACCCGCCACGCACCAGCCTGAAGGAGCGAGCAGGGAACAACGTGACGCATCTTCCACCCGGGGCAGAAAGCGCCTCCCGCGGAGGGGCCGGCAGCAGCGCCGGGGCTGTGGGAACGGCCTGGGGCCCGCGGTCTCAGGCTGCAGCCGCCCTGCCCCTGTGCTCACAGGAATGCCTGCTCTTTTCATGACCACCATTATCGGCGGTGCTATTTTAAGCTTTTTTTTTTTTTTTTTTTTTTACAGTGGCATTTTTCTAAGTTGGCAAATAGGTGACTCGTTCTGTGTGCCGTGTACTTCCTTTTAAGTGCAATCAATTATTTTAATTAATTAATATTACACCAAGCCATTTGCTTGGAAGAGGCAGCACTTCTGGTTTGGGGCTAATTACCAGTGCGGGTTCCTGCATGACAATGCGGCTGCTAATTAATCTCGCTGCAGTTCTCACAGAGAGAGACGCTGATAAGAACTTGCCAATTACCATAAGAAAAAAAATGTCAAGAGTCCTGTTGTGTTTTTCTGGCATCCGTTCCCAGTCAGATGAATATCACTATTAAATACAGAGCTAGACTAACTACCAAGTAGGGAAGCCAATGGGCTGCGAGGCTGCACCAAAAATTATCCAGACGTTATTCATTTAGGAGCTGGCCATATTTTGTGTGTCTGCGGGCTCTTGTTGTACAACATTGCCTGCTGCAGTTTTTCTTAGAGGCAGAAAGATCAGGCGGTGCTGTAGAGGGATGTGACAAGTGTCCTGCTGTCATGCTAGGGAGTTTCTCACAGCCTCCTCGCAAGGCTGGAAGTGGCGTTCTGGCAGAGCGGGCACCTATTGCTGGAGGTTAAGCAGGTTACGCTGGTGCTGTGAGGGAGCTGCTTGGTTCCTGAGGATCCTCTGAGGTGAGGCTGAGCTTACGCTGAGCCCCACTCACTGCGCCGCGGTACCAGGTCCCTGGATGGCGGCGGTCCCCTGCTCCGGCCCTGCAGATGGTCCCTGATGGCAGTGACAGATGGGGCAGCGTTAGGCCCCAGCACTGCTGCGCTTCCCAGGGGGGACGTGTGCTGCCCCTGCTGGCTTTCCTGCTGCTGCGGATCCTTGGCTAGTGGCTCCAGGAGACGCTCGTGCGAAAGCAGCACGGCGTGCCACGCAGTCCGGCAGCCCCGCCGCAGCCCGTGCGCTTACGTCCCTCAGCACCCGCGGCCTCTGCTGGTGCCAGCGCCACCTGTCCTGGCCCACACCAGCTCAGAGGGACTGGGAGCTCCCTGGCAGGAGGGCAGCGCAGGCCCCGGTGCTGAGTTTCATTACCTTGGACTTCTAAAGGGGCACTTTTCTCTGCTGTTGATTTCTCTTGCTGTGTTGAAAACACTGGTTTAAACAACACTGAGTTGCTGGTTTGGTTTAATTTGTTTTCTTCTGTCCTCTCTGTGCTTGCAGGTCAAAAAATCCTTCACCACAGAAGTGATGTCTTAGAAACTGTAGTCCTGATCAATCCCTCAGATGAAGCCGTTAGCACTGAGGTAAGTCAGTCAGAAACATTTCACTGGTTTGTTGCAAAAACTCCCATTATATGAACAGGATGAGAACAGGTCCTAGCAGGGGATGGAAGGACGTTTTAGGAGGGAGCGCCACAAAAACTCTCATTCTTTGATTTTCTTTCTGATTTCCCTGCCTCGTGAGAGAACAGCAAAGGTGAAGAACAGACAAACATGTCTGTTCTCAGCCCTGCTTCCCTTGTAACCCACTGACTACTTTTCCAACAGAGTGGAGGCAGCTGCAGTGAGGTTGCTTCTGCTTTTCTTCTGCCCCTCTATTGCTTGGTAGCTCAGGATGTCCATTCTAAATGTGGAAAAGTGCCTACAAAGAAAGCAGGTCACAAATATGGATATTTGAGAAGAATTGCTATCTGTACGATGGTCACAGAAATCTGTCCAGATCTCTGTGACCTACCTGTTCCTCAAAACAAAATAAATGATGTGGTAAATGGGCTGTGGGGCAGCCCTCAGAGAAGGGCTACAGCTCCTCATGAACTAACCAGAAGAGATTCAAAGAACTGAGCTTTCAGTTTGAAGACAGATTAATTTAGACAGTAAGATTCAAAGGTTGAAAAACTAGGGCTAATTGCTTTGCTAGCCAGTGTTGCAAAGCAATAGCAGGGTAAGATTCCAGTTGGGAAACAAAGTGGTCCTGCTTTTAGTACTTTGTTAAAATTCTAATTTTTATCAACTTTTTAGTGATATTAAACACAAGCAGGACAAAAAGCTCACTAGGTCAAATGAAAGGTGTAAAGCTTTAATAATTAAGCAAGTAATAGCAGCAGCCCATTCACTGCAACCCTGAACAAAAAATCCCTGGCATTGCATTGCATTGGTATTTGATATGGAACAAAGTAAGTAGTAGCTCTGAAGTTCTTCATTAATAGCACATTCATGTGGCTTTCAGAGAAAAAAATTGCAAATGGGTTGGGGAGAGCAGTAGGGATGTAAAAACGTACAGAAATGCTGTTTTTTTCACCATTGCTTGTCATTCCTTTGGTGGATGACCACGTGGACGTACATGGTCTGAAGCCAATTAATGACTTCTGAACCCTGGCTTTATTCCTTTGGCTCTGGGAGATGTTTGGCTAGGTTTCCTCCCCTTAGTCTTTGGGAGGCAATCTCTGCTTTGCTTTAGTCCTGCCAGACTGGTCACAGCCAGAAGTTACAAGCTGAGATTTACCTTGGCTGCTTAAGCCAGACTCTCATTGGACAAAAGCCAAAAAAAGAGATAAGAAAGAGACAGGAATTAAATCAAGGGTTGGAAGAGACATGCTTTGCCCATTAAGACAAATAGGAAATTTAGTTTCTCATCTCAAGAGTTTTCCAGGTTGCCTCTGGTATATACCATGGATATTACTTCATCAGAACAGGAAATTGAATCTATCAGTTCAGGAAAAATAAGGGCGAAGATGTTAAAAATAATAATAATAAAAAAAACAATAGTGTTAATGTGGCTGGTAATAGCCATACTGTTGGTTTTCTGAGCATGAATCTACCCAAGGCTCCTATCCTGTTCAGCCAACTACCGAGTATTTCTCAAATGAGAAGGCCAAAGGGAGATCACAGCTGCCCAAAGAAAGCAAGTTTCTGAAAACCCCATGAGCAGTTACTTCATTTTTTAGAAGATTTCACTCCATTGCTTTAAGATATTATACCATAAATCTTGGAAACTTCTGATCTCCTTACTCTCCTGTGTCTGCTCATGCGCTGTCTTTAACTCAGTTTTGATTGAGGCTACATCTTGCTGTCACTTACTTTAAACTATTAGGGGCTTCAACCAAGGGTAAAGTTGAGCAGAATGATCACCTAGCACATTTCTTCTTAAATGTAATCATCTTGAAATCAGCTGACAAAATTCTGGTAGTCCCCCCAGAAGTCTTCATTATACTCAGACACACAATTTATGTGTCTCTTGAAGTTCTTTCATGTATATCATTTGTTATGCTCTGTAATCTGCACACATTTATTTATTTTTTTCTTTCCTGCCATAGTTTTCTAGCTCTGCAAAGCCTATTTCACCATTAATTAATAAAATAAGTTGAAGGAGAATTATGTGATAGTCACATATCAATGATTCACAAATCAGGAAGTAATTTTGCAGCTGGAAAAGCTGTTGATATTGTGCATAGGTTGGAACACTGCCTAGGACTGCTGCCAGCAACCAGAAAAAAAAATAGAAGGGGAAGCCAATTTTTTATGGTTTTAATACAACTAAAACAGACGAGATTTCAGCAACACACATCAGACAGACAGCTGCACTTATCTATGTTCTTGTTTGAAATAGAAGTAGATTGATTTGATTCAGCAAGGATATTGCTGCTTTTCTAATCATCTAGAACAACTGGTGATAAACCAGTATTTACGTCTGCTTTTAATTAAAGGAACTTTCTGATGCTCAAAGCTACAGCCATTTATTTAAAAAATAAAAATGTAGAGTTGGGAGTAGCTTTAAGAACAATATTCCTCAGTGACTCTTTTCTGCTTGTACAACAATCTTAGCTGTTGGGCAAGGATTTAGGTCAAGCTTTCCTGGCTTAGCCTTCCTGGCATGAGATGGAATTATTTACAACAATTGATTGCTTAACAATCAATATACAAATTTGAAGGAGTGGCTCACTAGGATTGCTGAGGCGATTATGTTGTCTCTATCGAGATAGAGTTTGGATGCAGTACCTACATGGTGAACTCTTCTTATTTGGCTTAATACATGGATAGTCCTAATCAATGTCCTCTTCTGGTTTACATAATCCTCTTTGAATGGAGGAATTACTGTACTTGAAGTTCATACCTTACCTAAAGGTGATTTTCAGTTTGAACAAGACCTTGGAAGTATTTTCAAAAGGTTTATTTAATGATACAAAATCTTGCAAAGTTTTTGTTTGGATTTAGGATGAATTCAACCAACAGTAGATTTCTAGATGCACAGATTTTATTTAGCATACAAGTTTCCCATGCGGGGAAGCAAGAATTATTATCTGTAGTGAGGTTTAAGGAAAGTAAAGAAAATACACTTTGAAATAGTTAGAAGTTAATTCAAAATGCAGAAGAAAGTCAGAGCCATCATGCATCAACATGATTTATTAAAATGTTTTGAAAAAAGATCTTATGCTGTCACATTTTAAAAAGTTAAAGTATCCATAGTGACATCATGAGATGTAAATGGTACATAAAACTGTCCAAATGCTTGAAGTTCTAATCCATGATTGTGGTAAAGATGAATTGTACTTCAACTCTGTAAATGATTTAAGTTATAACAACAGTCCATATGTGCCATTTTTTCTGTTTGATTTGTATTGTATTTTCATTGACATTGTTGCAATCAAATGACAGGTAATGCTGCACATTGGGAAAAGAAGAACAGCCTTCCAATAACTGAGCTCTGTGGCTGATACGCACAGTTGACCCTCATTATGGTATAGGGCAATTGGCCTGATACAGTGCTGTTAAAATCCACTAAGAGTTATGTACACAACCAATAAGTTTGTTTGTTGTAATTAATATTTTTTAATTCAAAATTTATTCTACTCCTTACTCTTTTTTCCACATCATTAGTTTGCTTTACCCATTGAGCCTTTTCTGTAGTCACTTTTTGTTTCCTCTTTTCTCCCTTTTGCTCCTTTCTTGCTGTCTTTTGTAAACAGTACTGTAACGAGATAATATTTCATTAGTCCCAGGGGACTCTCATGTAAAACGGGTTTTAAATTAGGCAAGGTATACAGCATGTTCTCCAAAGAATATAGCAACATATGGTAACTCCCATTACTGATAATCTTCTCTTCACTGTAGGTGCGTTTAATGATCACAGATGCTGCAAGACACAAGCTACTTGTGCTCACTGGACAGTGCTTTGAAAACACAGGAGAACTCATTCTCCAGTCAGGATCCTTCTCCTTCCAGAACTTCATTGAGATCTTCACAGATCAAGAGGTGTGTACCAAAAAGTGTCTTCCGTATTTTGGTGGTGGCCCAGTTTCTGTGAGACTAAAACTGGCCATCTCTACTAGCTCTAACAACTCGATGCTGGCGTTCCTTACTCTTTGCTATCAAATTCCCTTCCAAACCTTCATTTAATTTACTTTTGGTTTTGAGGTAATTTGCTTAACAGAAGAATAGCACCTTAATCTGGGAAATTAAATTGTAACTTTAAGAAACGGAAAATCAAGGAGCCTCTGAACAATGAAGCAGCCAAATTGAATCTGACACCAGTCCTTGCCTGATGGCAGCTAAGTGATATGTGACATTAAATAAGACAGAGACTGTCTGTTGGAATGGCTATAGTTTTTTCACCACCTAACTGCTTAACTTCTTCACTCTAGTATTTAAAATTTGCACAATGAATTCTGTAAATCTTGTGATTTTCACAGACCAGGAATATAAGTATCAAACCATGAATTCTACCAGTATTTAATGCTGTTTGTTTCATGACTTGTTATTTTGTTTTCTTGCTTAATGTACTGTGTCTGAAAGCTCCCATAGGGCAGGAGCCCATAGTAAACAAGCTGTCACACTTAATTTGGATGCTGTGTAAAATTTGTATTTAGGCAAACTGTATGGCTGCATCCCTGGGATTTTTGTATCCGAATTTAATTATAAGCATTTCAGGAGAGTGAGCTTTGAAAGTTCAGCACTGAAAATGCAGAGTTTGCAGGAGTCCCAATGTAACCTTATTGTACCTATTTGATCTTAGTCTCAAAGCCTTTTTTTTCAGTGCATGGTGCTATAGCTGAGGCAACAGCTGGATCCCTGCTCTATGAAAGGAACATGATCCTTAAAAGTCACTGTCAGTTCAAAGAGTTACAGTTCTGTAAAACTGCGGACTGCAGCTACACACATGAAGACTTTATTTGTTGTGCTGCAGGCTGTGTATGAGACATTTCTTAAAGAGTCATTAGTGGGGAATTTTTAGGAGACCACAAATAAGAAACGAGGTTAGACAAGGTTAGAAATGGTTTTCTAAGTAGTGGTGAGAAGAATAAATTCCTGGGTTCTGATGACCCATAAATGCAGTGGAGTTTGATGAATGTTAACTTAAACATAATATTTCTGCTCTCTGGCCATTTTCATTTTCCTGGACCAAACCTGAATTATGGTCATGGAATGTGCATCCAGGAAAATAAGTATTGCCTTTCATCAGGGGATTCTCTCATGAAGTCCAACTGAGATTTCCATCTCTCATTTCCTCAACTCCCTGTGAGCAATGCCTATAAAATTTCCAGCTTCTCCCATGCCAGAACAGTGACGATGTCCCACTCATCTGCAGCAACATCTTACAGATGAAAACCAGTCTTTTTTTCCCTTTGTGGTCCCCAGGATATGAAGTAATTTTGTCCTTTATCTGTACAGATGACTTGCTATCAGCCAGCTTGTGTAGCCGATGGACTATCACCAGCCATATCACCAATTTTTCAGTGGTCTAGTACCTTAATACAGTCTGTATTATGCATGCCAACATTTAGGAGCAGAGTTTAGAATCTAGGTATATGAAGCAAAAAGGCAAGTATAGTATTATATAAATGGAATAAAACTAACCATAAACCTTGGCCAATATATTTAGTATTGAAATATATTAACATATGTATTTTTTTCATTTTGCTGGAAAATTGGCCTTACGTGAAAAGCTATCTGTACTCCATCTCATTATGTATGTAGCAGACTTAGATTTATTCATTCAAATGAAGAGATCTTGTTCCTGCTTTTGTCTTACCTTGATAACATGATTTCAACCCTGATCAGAGATACAGCATAAGAAGTACACTCAAAACCCTCAATCCATTTCAGAGCTGTTGTTTGGGCTGTGTGGTAATAGAAGATGTCTGTCCTCCCCTAACTGTATCTCTGTCTTTTATTCTATCATAAACAATAGGAATGGTTCTCCTTTTTCCCTTATCTTTTATCGTATGCTGCATTTACTCCTTTTACTTTGTTTTGTTTTGTTCTGTTTTTCCTTTGTCTTTTTTTCCCCAGACAAAGCAATGTCTGACATTTGGGTGAGATTTATTTATACTCGTGTTAAATGGTTTGGAAACTAAATAAGGTTGACAAAGGAACACAAAAAAATATATATTTTCTGCTTTATTTTGGTATTGGATGGATTATTTTTGTTTGGATAACAGCCACTGTATCTTTATTGAGTTTTGTTTTTGGTAAATGCTGAAAATAAATTATGTAACACATAAAAAAAGAAACTTAGACACACTAGACACACAATGCATAGGCCTACAGAGATCTTGTGAAATCAAATATAATTAATTGTGTGTACGTGCATTTCTTTCAAAGATTCAGTTTGTGGTCCAAGACATTCACATTATTCAGTTGTAACAATCTAAATCATCTTTATGGAAACTGTTCTTATAGTTTGAGCTGACAACTGAGTCTTTGCAAAGAAGGCTGCAGTATTTTGCAAGATGCTGTGTAGGCATATGTTGCACTGAGGTTTTATATCGGAACTACTTTTTTTAAAGAAGAGGTTTACGTAATTTGATGGTGTCTTTATTGAAAGCAAACAGAAATGGGATCCATGTACCTAATTTCCTGATGGCTTTTCGAGAGTCATGCTGCAGAAAGAACAGTGGTGGTGTGGAGTAGAGCCCATGCCAGCAGGGGCAAAGAAAGCACCTGCCCAGGGACCACCTGCCTCCCTGGGCTGCAGGTATTGCCTGAGGGTGCCCTGTGTCCCTTAGGTGTGGGACTAGCTCTTCTCTATGCTCTGGGATAGTGTAGAGACCCATGAGCCAAGGGCAAAGGCAGTAGCATTGCTGATAGCGTTAACTTCGTAGTCCTCATAAAAGCTTACTACAAAGGATGGAGGAGGGAGAGGGGAACCTTGGGGTACTTTCGTGCTTTGGGTATTGAAGAAGGGAGCACAAATAAGCTGCTCATTTGTATTTAAAAATCACAGTAGTGGATTAATTCCAGCGACAGATTCCGTTAGTTTCTATGACTGGTACCACTGCAAAAGTGAATGAAAAAAGTTGTATCTGGATAGGAGATACTATATCTTTTGACATTAATTGTCAGAAAAAAAAGAGAAGATTTTACTTGCATCTTTTTGTCTTTCTGTTTTAAATCTGTAGATCGGTGAGTTATTAAGTACTACACATCCTGCCAACAAAGCCAGCTTAACTCTCTTCTGCCCTGAGGAAGGGGACTGGAAAAATTCCAACCTTGACAGACACAACCTTCAAGACTTCATTA
>JAUBNY010000943.1:342091-366739 GCA_032275445.1 Crypturellus soui
ACCTTCTCAGGAGTATGTGAATATTACTAAATATGAGACAGCACTGTACTCTCAAGAGTTTAGTAGACCTAAACTCTCTCCACTTCCAGACGCTTTAAATGGATTATCAGAAGGTTCCAAAACAGAGGCCACAGAAGGTAAAGACTATAACGCTTCCGCTTCCACTATCTCACCACCATCTTCATTAGAGGAAGACAAATTCTGTAAATCTGCCTTCCAAGAAGTATACCGGCAAAAAGAAAGTGAAATCCAAGGTACTGCCAAATTAGAAATCAGTGAAACCTATCCAGAAGATGTTGGTGGAAAACACAGCCCAACCAAGAGTCCAGCAGAGAGTCTGTCCCCTCCATCACCAGTTGCGAAAACACCACTAAGTGAACGGAGTGTGAACTTTTCACTCACTCCCAATGAGATCAAGGTCTCAGCTGAGTCTGTCCCTGTTGCAACATTGCCTGATGCACGTCAAGAAGTAAGTGAAGAGCACTGTGCAAGTCCTGAAGATAAAACATTAGAAGTAGCATCTCCCTCACAGTCTGCTGCTGGTAGTGCTGGCCATACGCCTTATTATCAGTCTCCCACTGATGAAAAATCCAGTCAGCTTTCTTCCGAAATCACTGAAAAGTCAGGAGACGCTCCAGTTAGCTTTGAATTCAGTGAAGAGAAAGATGAGTCTGCAAAACACAGAATAAGCCCCATGGATGAGCCTGTGCCAGATTCAGAATCTCCTATCGAAAAAGTTCTTTCACCTTTGCGGAGTCCACCCTTGATAGGTTCGGAAACCTCTTATGATACATTTTTGAGTGCTGATGTAAAATCTCCTGCCAGAGATTATGCAAGTCCTTCTGAGGAGAAAGCTGAAAAGGCAAAATCACCTGTTCAGATTAGCCCAACTTCTGAAGCCAGCTCTGTGGGCCTTTTCCAAGAAAAACAAGATGAAAAAAGCTTGGAATTCATGGCAATTAAGGAGGGCTTCAACTTAGAAAGGAAAATGGAAGATACAGAGCCCAGTAGCTCTCAGTCTTCACTGGTCTTGGATGAGCGAAAGTTAGCAGGTGATCTCTCACCTACACAAATAGATATCAGTCAGTTTGGTTCCTTAAAGGAAGATACCAAAATGTCAATTTCTGAAGGCACTGTCTCTGACAAGTCTGCAACACCTGTTGATGAGGTTGTAGCAGAAGATACTTATTCCCATATAGAAGGAGTTGCTTCTGTCTCTACAGCATCTGTTGCTACTAGTTCATTTCCAGAACCAACTACTGATGATGTATCTCCTTCTTTGCATGCTGAGGTTGGATCCCCTCACTCTACAGAAGTTGATGATTCTCTTTCAGTATCTGTTGTACAAACACCAACTACGTTTCAGGAAACTGAAATGTCTCCATCAAAGGAAGAGTGCCCAAGGCCAATGTCAATTTCTCCACCAGACTTCTCACCTAAAACTGCAAAATCAAGAACACCAGTGCATGATCTTAGGTCTCCTGAGCAGTCAACTATGTCAGTGGAATTTGGTCAGGAGTCTCCTGAGCAGTCTTTGGCAATGGACTTTAGTAGACAGTCCCCAGAATATCCTACTGTAGGCACTAGTGTTCATCATATATCTGAAAATGGACCAACTGAAGTAGATTATAGCCCCTCAGATATACAGGAGCCTACTTTTGCACGGAAGATTTCCCCTGTTGAGCAAACACCTTACTCTCAGGAGAAGGATATTTCAGAAATTATTTCAGTTTCTCAAATTGAAGCTTCATCCTCAACTTCATCAGCTCATACACCTTCCCAGGTAACTTCACCACTGCCAGAGGAAACTTTTTCAGGTGCTGTTCCACCCAGAGATATGTCACTACATTCTTTTACCTCAGAAAAGGTGCAGGGCCTAGAAGAAAAGCTGTCACCAAAGTCTGACCTATCTCCATTAACTCCAAGGGAGTCTTCTCCTCTATACTCTCCTAGTTTTCCAGATTCACCTGCTGCAGCCACAGAAGCAATGTCAGCAAGTCACACATCATCATTGTCACTGCAGGTATCCTCTGAAAAAGTATTTGGCTATCAGGCTGACACATTACAAGAGTCACTAACAAAGCATAGTCCAGAACCTTTAGCTACTCCAGAAAAAGAAGATTCGGAGAAAAGCAGCAGGTCACCAGAAGAATTTAGTTACTCTTACGAGGCAACTGAGAGAGCTACCAGATCACCAGAGGATGCTAGCTACTCTTATGAGGCAACTGGAAAATCTACTAGATCACCTCAGGCCACAGAATATTCCTATGAGGCAACAGGGAAAACTACAAAGTCACCTGAAACAACAGATTATTCTTATGAGATAATTGGGAAAACTTTGAGGTCACCTGAAACCATGGATTATTCCTATGAGATGACAGGGAAAACCACCAGATCACCGGAGGCTGCAGATTACTCCTATGAGACAACAAGGAAAACCACTAGATCCCCTGGGGCCACAGATTACCTCTATGAGACAACAGGGAAAACCACCAGATCACCTGAGGCCACAGATTATTCCTATGAGACAATGGGAAAAACCACTGGATCACCCGAGCCCACAGATTACTCCTATGAGACAATGGGAAAAACTAACAGATCCCCTGAGGCCACAGATTATTCCTATGAGATAACAGGGAAAACCACCAGATCACCCGAGCCCACAGATTATTCGTATGAGATAATTGGGAAAACCACTAAATCACTTGAGGTTGCAGATTATTCCTATGAGAGAACTGGAAAAGGCACCAGATCACCTGATGTCATGGATTACTCTTTTGAGACAACAGGGAAAACCACTAAATCACCAGAAGCCATTAGCTACTGCTACGAGACAACAGGGAGAACTTCTAGGTCCCCTGATGCCATGGCTTACTCCTATGAAACAACTGGAAAAGCTACCAGGTCACCTGAAGCTACAGATTACTCTTTTGAGACAACCGGGAGGGCCACTAGGTCACCTGATGCTACAGACTACTCATTTGAGACAACAGGGAAGGCCACCAGATCACCTGATGCTACTAGCTATTCCTATGAAGCAAGTGGGCATTTTACTCCAACAAAGTCATTAGCAGAAGCCCGTCAAGATGTTGATTTATGTCTTGTGTCCTCCTGCGAATATAAACACCCTAAAACAGAACTTTCACCCTCATTTATCAACCCAAATCCCCTAGAATGGTTTGCAAGTGAGGAACACTCTCAAGATCAAGAAAAGCCATTAACTCAATCTGGAGGAGCCCAACCTCCTTCTGGTGGAAAACTGCCAGCACGGCAGTGTGATGAAACACCTCCCACATCGGTAAGCGAGTCTGCCCCATCTCAGACTGACTCTGATGTTCCTCCCGAGACTGAAGAATGCCCTTCCATCACTGCAGATGCTAACATTGACTCTGAAGATGAATCAGAAACCATTCCAACAGACAAGACCATTACATACAAACACATTGACCCTCCACCTGTCCCAATGCAAGATCGCAGCCCTTCCCCTAGGCATCCTGATGTCTCTATGGTTGATCCAGAGGCTTTGCCTGTTGACCAGAATTTGGGCAAACCTTTGAAGAAGGACATCAAAGAAAAGACCTCAAAAACAAAAAAGCAGGGTACTAAGACCAAGTCTTCCTCTCCTGCTAAAAAAAGTGATGGTAAATCAAAACAAGTAGCTTCCCCAAAGCCAGCTGTAAAAGAAGCTTTAGACAAACTTTCCAAAACAGCTTCCCCCAAAAAGAAGGAGTCTGTTGAGAAGGCAACCAAAAATATCTCAAATCCAGAAGTAAAGTCTCGAGTGGAAGAGAAAGATAAGGACACTAAGAATGCGGCAAATTCAACAACATCCAAGTCGGTAAAGACTGCAACTACAGGTAAAGACAGATAGAAGTTCCCTAGTATTAAGTTTTTCTTAGTGAATGCAGTAAGTTAGGTTACCTTTATATCAGCTGAGGTCAGGACATAATCACCTGCCACCAAAAAGTCCATGTTTTAAATGAGATCCAGCACATAACAGCCACACTTAAATGTCTGGAATTCACCAGATTAGCTTTTATAATCTGAGAGACTTGTTGTGTCAGTTAGCTCAGAAGTGAAGATTTACAACAAGTGTATCAAATATGAAAAGCTGAGTACTAGTTGCCTAAATTGTTAGGCCAATGAATACATAATTGAAAGTAATGCTGTATGTTGAGTGAAATGAACCACATTTTCATTATAGGATTCATCTGACGCAATACTCATAAGAAAAGCAAATGGAATTTAATATTGTGAGAGGCAGAATTCTATAGACATTTGGTGTTTTCATTACTTTATTGGAATTTTTTTTAAACTAAACTGTAGTAAGAGCACTTCCCATAATAAACGCATGTACATCACATAATCCACTTAAAGTCTTATGCCATCAGTGATGACTAAACATATCGGAAGTTAATGTCATTTTGAATGACTGTTGTGTACACTAAAGCAATAATAAAATATGAATTAGATTATTCAAGGAGACATTGTGCTAATATGTTGTTTCCTGCAGGTCTAGTTATAGAGTGTTTTAAGGATACTTTGATTTTGCAATTGTTAGGACCCATGTTCTGCTGAAACTCTACGAGCAGCAGATCTAGGATTCAATGGAAGCAAACCAGCATTCAGATATCTGGACTATTGCCATTTTATGCTGTCCTTCATTCCTTGCTTATACCATAGCATCTGTGTCTCTGTTAATAGATGCTTTTCAAAACTGCAGCAGAGTTTCTTATACCTTACACATCTCCAGCACTTTGGCTCTGTATTAGATTCATTCTCTCAGTATATTCCTCAGTATATGCTAGAGCTGAAACCAAGTCTGTGTTTGATAGAGACATTCAAGTTAAAATTTCACATGTATTGTTACATTTATTGTTTGTATCCACACTTCAGAAAAAAATGACCCATTTTATTCCGCGATAAAGATGATTTTGTAACTTACCCAATAGTTTAAAAGAATCTCTAATTTGGAAGTCCTATCATATCATGATGTTTATTTGGCACATTGGTGTATAATGAACAGCAAGTCACATTAGGCAATTGCAATGCACATTCCTGGCCTTACAATGCACGACCCTAAAATAAACTGTATTGCTCAGATAATTTGGTTTACCAGCATCATCCTCTGTAATGTCATGGAGAGGCTAATAAAAAATAGTGATGATCATCTCAATATAAGCAAATATGTATATGATAAAATCTTGATGGCTAGTTTATAGCAAAAGCAGAATCTGTTATAGTATTTTTACGTGTGTATTTAAATTTAATTTTGACTGAAGATCTTCTTAGAGCTGGTATTACAATAAGATACAGAAGCAAAAACATGCTCCCCTACCTCATTTTTGTGATAAATGGCTGACTGGTGCACGCAGCCAAGGACCCAGCAGGCAAGCAAACGCTTGTTCTCGGTTCCTGAATTAATTGCTGTGAGAAGTTTCACTATCCTCCCAAGTTCCTCCTTTCCTCTCTCATAAGAGCTTCCTGATGGAGCTGTGAGACAGTCCTAGCACAGCATGTCAACAGCGACTACACCTTGTTGTGCCCTGATACCCTCCAAATTCAGTCCACTTCAAGCCTGCGTGGCTTCCTGTTCGGCGTTCCAGTTGTGCCTATCAGTCTTTCAAAAAGCTGTACCACTTGGAAAATATTACTCCCATTCATTGTATGGTAATTCAGTAATCACAGCTCTGCACAGCAATTACTGAATAATAGTAGCATATTACTGGGAAAGGCTCAGTCAATTGCTCGTTATATGTGGTAGTAATTTTTTCTTGTATTATATAATTAGTTACATTTATTCAGATTTTTTTCCTCCTAGTACAGTCGTGATTTAGTTACAACTAAACTGGACTATGTCGTTAGGTGTAGGAAGGTAACAGCATGATTTTTCCAGAGCACACAGAAGTAGAGCTGTGCATATGTGACACTTAACCAACAGGAACTACTTTAGGGGTATCACTTCATGCTAATTATGATAATTAATAAATGCATCTTTTCAGCAGTCTGTGATATATTCTTTTGTTCTTTCATTTCCAAAGGACCTGCAAATACTAAATTGACAAAATCAACTGCTGTGCCTCCGGGACCTCCGGTGTATTTGGATCTGGTATACATCCCTAACCACAGCAACAGCAAGAATGTCGATGTTGAGTTTTTCAAGAGGATCCGGTCATCCTACTATGTGGTGAGCGGGAATGATGCCGCTGCCGAGGAGCCGAGCAGGGCTGTTCTAGACTCCTTGCTGGAGGGCAAGGCCCAGTGGGAGAGCAACATGCAGGTATGTTCTTCTCTCTTGCTTCTGCCTGGAAATTAAAACTTCTCTGGGAAACAATTACCCGAGGCAGGAGTGGACTGTGGCTGCTCAGAACAGGGAGTTGCAGATGGGCTGTCTTGTTCACTAATGATGGGAGAGGACACATGGGCGAAGCTTAGAGTGGATCTTACCTGGCAGTGCCCCCATTTCTGACTCTTCTAATCTATTCCTGGAGAATAAAAAGCAGATCTGGCCTATATTTGCCTCCTCCTCACAGCAGTGGCAGTGCTCACATGGTTGGATGCTGGGCACCATTCACTGCTCCGAAGCTTCCAGTTCAGCCTGTTGTTCTGGGCCTCCACCAATGCTGCCTGTCCCTTAGCTAGTGAGCACTGCAAAAACAACAACTAGGAGGGAGAGGAAGGAACGGTTATCCACAGCACATCACCTCCTACCACCACTCCCTCCAAACCGTCCTCCTGATCTGCCCTGTCATACCCGTAACACTAATTCCAACAGCTGCAACTCTGAGCCTTCCCTCATCAGTTCCAGGAACATCTCAGAAGTAGTGTCTGCCCTTTAAACACTGGGGACTTCAACAAGAAATTTGAGGAAGGAAATGAGAGTGAAACACAATCCAAAAGGGTTGGGTTTACTGCAGCATTTGGCTTAATTGAATCTGAATACGGTTTGATCTTATTGCTACAGCATACAGGATCCAAGTTTAGAAACTTTGCAGTTTGTAAACAGGCGAGAAAAAATGAATGTTTTGTGGTTTATATAGTTATCATGTACAGATGGAAACTTTATATGCTCTGCTGATGTAACACATAAAAAAAAATTTGTCATAATCTGAAGAGATATCAGTGCAGACTGCAGACTCTGCAGATCTGGAAAGCTGCATCTCAGCACTTTACATAAACAAGTTTTTCTTTTCCTTCTTTGTGGTTATTTTATCCTACCCATGCAATTAATTATTTTCTCTTATCCATCCACTTATTTATGTATTTGTTGCATGAAGATCCACACTTTCTAAAAGGGAAATGTTTGCTGGTTGGGACTTCTTAAAAGAGGGTTTTCTTATCAGTATCCATTCCTAAGGAGTTCTCCTCTTTGCGTTGTAGGTGACCCTAATCCCAACCCACGACTCAGAAGTGATGAGGGAATGGTACCAAGAGACCCATGAGAAACAGCAGGACCTCAACATCATGGTTTTGGCAAGCAGCAGCACTGTTGTTATGCAAGATGAATCTTTTCCTGCATGCAAGATTGAACTGTAAGAACGAGACCATGCACCACAACATTAAACTTTGTTTTCAGAAATTCTTCAATTTGAAAACACCTTTTCTAAAAATTCAACCCATCTATTTCAACTGCTGAACTATATACCTGCCAAATGCTATACTGTGTCAAGGTGATGCAAATCACTAATATTCTTCAGTCTTTGCTGATTGCTAAGGGAAATAACAGTATTCCCATAGTAGGGTTCAAATTACTGTGAAAAAACAGATCCAGTTTCATCTCTGCTGAACATTTGGAAACCATGCACTAGCAACCCCAACTGACTTCTGCCAGGTAGAGGCATTTGCCTTTGAAAGAGACACAGAGAGAGAGAAAGAGAGAGAGGGGTAGGAGGAGAAAGTAATAAATAATTAGATCTGCATTAATCTTATGGCAATAGATGTATCGCTTACTGCAGTCTGCTTATGCTCTAACATGAAAAGAAAGTTTTAAATTTATATCCATCTGAGCTATTGCAAAGGGGATCCTTACGTTACAGAATTAAGTTAGCTGGAAAATAAAAAGAAACAGAATGTGGCTAGGAAGGTACATACCACTCAACACTCATTAGTAGGTATCATACTTTAATTTGAACTCTGCATACTGACATGCCATAACAATCCTAGACCAAATATGCAAGTAGTTTGAATCCCATTCAGAATTTGAAAATCTTTCTTTCCACATGCAGACACGTTGGTCTAAGGCATGCTCCCAGTAAAAATCCACCTCCCAAACTCAGAATTGACCAGTCCACATGCTTAAACACCCACGTCAACAGTCAATTAACTGAAGCAAAATACCAAAGCAGTTGGGAGTACATACAGTAGACAATTTGCCTTAGAAAGTGACTTGAATGTACAAAGAAACTTGATGCACTTATTTTTTAATGTTGAGACAGCAAGTTTATAAAACATCTGCGTAGGATCATAGTTACACCAGTAAAGAAGTGTGTGTGTGCATGTGTGGTACTAGAAGCCTATCTGACTGGTCAAACAGCTTGGTGCTATGAGTCACGTGTGTTAGTTGTGTGATCACTTCATTGATGCACCTGGACAGCTCAACAAGGCAAGACAAACACTTTTTCTGAAAGCTTCTTCTGTACTGTGGAAGCAAGATTGAAGTGGTATCCAGTATCAGAGTTGCAAAACTTAGCGAAACATTCAGGATGATGAAAAAGGTTATCTGCGAGTCTGTACAGTTTTCAATCTTCCTTTGTCTTACCTTATTTTGTTTAATTTAAGAGTGAATATGGGAACAAATGTACAGATCCTTTTTTTTAGTGCTGCGTGAACTTTTAATAGATGAATTTTTAACAAAAGTTTTCATTTACAGGAAAATGCGAAGAAAAAAATTTCAGGTGAAGGCAATTTTTTTAGTAGTTTTATAAGATAAATGAATAATGTTGTTTAAGGTTCTGGTGAGAATGAATATTGCAGTAATGTTTATTGAAAATAGACAACTGCCAACACCTTGGAGGAGGCAGCAAGGAGGGGCACCCTCGTCATAAAAGTAACCTCTTGATAACAGATAATGGGATTTGAAAAGTTGATTGCCAAGTGTTTACAAGGGTGTAAACCTAAATTCTCAAGCCTGTAAAGATCTTGGAGGAAGTTAGAATAAGCAATGATCAGCTAAAACAAGTCACATCTTCTCTTCCCTTCCTGCTTTGCTTCCTCCTTCTCTTCCTCCCTCCTCTCCTTATTTTCTTCTTTCTTCGTATTCTTCTTTCTCTCCTTTTCTTTCCTTCTTCCTTTCCACGCTCTTTAGCTCACTTGCAGAGGAACAGCATATACAAAAGTTCTGTGATTAAGGATTTAGGGCAGTTTGGATTTTTTAGTCTGAGAAGCTTTATCCAAGTTAAAATACTGTTACATTGTGGGATGTTTGTGAATCTACATATGACAAAGGTGTAAAGACCTCCAAAATGGAGATATGTACTGGTCTCTGTGTTTCACTATTGTGACCGGTATAAAGTTTCATGAAGTAGTGAATTATGACCTCGTTTTATTTTCTTTACTTATAATTTATTTCAAATTTACATTGATAGTATTTTTAATAGGTATATGTTTGCACTTCTAATTTTTATGAGGGTTTTTTTATACTGCTTTAGGGCCCTTTAAATATGGCCTCCTGAAGCCCATTTAATGCTGTGAATTACTGTTTGTCAATTGTTGGGGTTTTTGATTTATTTTAAATGTTTTCTTTTCTTAGGTATCTCTAGCAATGCTGTTTTATTTATTACTATACCTTATTAAGTCCTTAAGGATAGCTTAGAATGACTATGGCACAGAAGGCAGATGGAAATGTATTGTGAAAACAAGCATGTTGGCTGGACTCATGATCATTTATTTAAAATCGCTTTTGTAATACATAGTCTTCAAAGTTACAGGCAAAATATTTGGCAGAATAGTTGTATGATTTCTACAATTCTGCTTTGTCTACTTTCTTATATAGGTAAGATTTCAACTTTTTGAGTGGGTGGGAACAGATTTTCTGGTTCTCTGACAAACTCTGAAACAGTTTGTACTTTTGCTTTGGCAGAAAATCTGTTTTAAATATAGCAGTGGTCCAGAGAATAATCTCGCTGATACTGCTTGTAGATCAGCAACAACTTCACTGCGGACAGTGAAGCTGCAGTTATTTGGTTCTACTGTAAACGAAATTTAAATCAAGCCTTAAATTTCCCCAAGTAAGTTTGTGATGGCTCAAATATTTGTTTTTTTTTTAATAGGCAGTTACAGGCCATGTACATTGCTTTTTGCTGCTAGAAGATTATTAAAAACCCAGTCTGGCTATTCTGAGGTGTTGTAATGCCTGCTCTATCCAATCCCTTTCAAACGACAACCACACCTGGGTATAATACAGATATGAACTCCTCCATTAGCTCCTCTTGCCCTTGATGTCTTTCCTGCCTGTGGAACTAATCTAACTGTGCTAGACACAATGCTACACAATTAGATTAGTAACAGTCATCAAAATGTACTGTGTACATTAATGATGAGTGCTGTTGATCAGCATACATTTCTAGGAGCATGGTTGATATTGATTAATTATAAAGATTCAATATTTGAGTGTAAAGGACACTCCATTGAAATGATGGTATTATCCATAATAGCATCCCCAGTCATGATCTTTGTGCTATTATTATATTGCTTAATAAAATTCAATGAAGAATTAACTTAAGAGACCACATCCCACTCCTGAACTTGAACAGGGCCTCTCGTGCAGGCCTTCTCCAAGTCTTGTGGTGGGCCTGGCTTCATTGACCTCTACTCTTCACTTCATCTTTCATAGAAATCACCCTTGGGTTTTTTTTGATTACCTGACAAACTGTGGTGAATGGAGCTAACTGTATATGAATGTTTTTTTTTAATTGTCTATGATAGCTTATGCATTTTAGGAGAGTCCCAGTACTCAGATTTACTAAGATTTAATCAATTTTTTAATTGAATTTTCAATCCCTCCCAGCACAGCAAGTCAGCTCTGATGAGTACTTACTGTGCATTTGGGACATTTCTGTCATTCTCTTCTCTTTGTTCATCTGTCGCCAGAGGTTCTCGCTCAGTGATGACGTTTTGAGGAAATAGTAATTTTGTTGGTCTGGATTTATTAGAAAAGGAAGAAGTATAATGTTTACACTTGAAAGAAACTGTAAGCTTTCATCTTTCCACTTAATAATTGAACAAAACACTAAAAGCAACTAGGGGTAAGCATTTCTTAGAATGCAATTATATTATTCACCTGGTTTAAAAATGTTTGCTATTTAAAATAAAAAAAAAAGAAAAAAAAGTCTGTTTGTTGTGGCTTTACAAAAAAAATCTAAAAAAAATAAATAACAAAATAAAATGATAGTATAAAAATATTGAAAAAATATTGAAAAAAAAACAAGAAAAAAGAAAAAGCTTCTCTGCACTAGACTAGCTAGGAGCTCCAGATGGCAGGAGCTACTTCTTCAAGACTGGGCTGTAATCACAACTGTAAAAGAGCAAATCTGAAGTCTGCTTTCACACATTTGCATGCAGCCATTATCTTTCTAACTGTGGAAAGAAACAGTCTTGTTGCTGGCTGAGAAGCACCTCACACACCTCCTCTCTCTTGTTCTGAATGGTGTTTGTGTCAGTCTGCAGCTGTGTATGGTATTATGTCTTATAATCCTGCATCACTTCTATTCTATCCAGTCATATCTAATGTAGAAAATTAGTTTCCAGTGAAAGTAATATGTAGTGCTTTTATGATATTTGTGTGCAATATCCCCTCTTCCATTGAGGATATTTGATGTAAAGGAATAAAACTCAGTTCCACAATAAAATACAAAAGTGGTAAAGTGGTGTTGACATGTTTCTTGTCTTCATGTATGCATGTATTTGTAAGTTTGCTCTTTCCTTCAGTCATGATTATCTAATATATGGAATTTTCCATAAAAGATCAGTGACTCTGTTTAAATGCTAGGTACAAACCAATCTTTGTTTAGTTATCAGGCAATAAATGGAGAAGGTGACTTTTATCTTGTGGTGTAAAACATTATCGTGATGTACCATGACACAGCTTTTATTTTTTGTTTTCATTTCTGTTTTCCTCTGCAGCATTAGGAAAAAAAAAAAAAAAAAAGGAAACATTTTCAGTAAGTACCCCTCCAAGACCTGGAGGTTGTTTAATACTGATCTTTATTATTTTAGGGTTGGGAAGAAATGGTATTTTTCGTGGTTCCTAGGATGGGATATGGAGAGATGTGGGGGTCCCTCGAGTCACGTGGGTGGTGGCACCTTCCCATTGCAACGAGCCCTACTTTGGGCGGGTTGCTCAGCTCCCACGAGCATCCACCACGGCAGTCGCTCCCGTTGTTACCGCCGCTTGGGTGCCCGCCTTCCCCTCGCACATGAGTGCAGCCCGGGGCGGCCCAGGGGACCCTCCTCACTTTCAGGGTCTGCTTTCCTCAGATTCAGCACCCCTGGAAGCTGAGTGTCTCCCAGGAAAACCTGAACACCCTCAGGTTATGGCTGGAGCCTTTTGACTGCAGCAGGAAACTTACTGCTTAGTATCTTTCCACCATAAATGATTTTTCCCTATTAATATCAAAGACAACTAAAGAACAAAACCAGTACGTGCTGCAAGCTGCTGTAGCTGTGCTCAGCGCAGCCTTCCAGGGACCCTCGTGCCCTCGGGGCTGCTTCTCCGCAGAGCTGCCAGCCCTGCCGGGGGCGGCTGGCAGGACGGCCGCAGAGAGCCGCTGGGCGCCTGCTGGCAGCTTCCCTGGAAAATGACGGTGTCATCTGCCACAACCTACACATCGTGTGGCAGCCCAGTCGTCGCCTCTGCTTGTGAATGACGCACAGAAGTGAAACCTCCTCACTGGTATCTCCTAATACCAATAATAAACCCATACGTTGTGTACACCGATGTTATATCCTGTATTGCCGTTACGGATCAGAAACTCATTTTAACTGAGCTTTGAGAAACGTCATGTTTCCCCAACCCAGCTGTATTACTTTCTCAACTTAAACAGATGAAGGTAAACTAAACCACTAAGCCATTTAAATACTTAATATGAACCCCCTAACCTGCAAGTTGGTATTTCCAGCAAGAGTTTACAGTTTCCAAAGATGTAATTATAGCAGACGTTACCATGTGTATTAGAGCAGAATAGCCTTGAAAGTTTCTTTTCAAATTCATTTAAGGAAAGAATTATCAGGAAAGGCAATAAACAAGATACATGGAAAGCTGAGTTTTGTTTTCATATTCTAATGTTTATGTCAATGAGGTTCTAACATGATTCCTGTGACCGAGGCACCTGCAGTTTAGAGCATGCTGGGTGGACTGTAGTTTAAGAGCAGCAACAGAGTTAGCGCTGTAAGAACTGCTAGCGGATCTCTGTCCCCATGTTGTAGGTGCCGAGTAGGACACATTTCTGTGTGGGGAGACTTACCCAGAGTGCAGTTTTGTTGAATTTGTTTATGATCTTAAATGGCTCTTGAATTACTGCCTAATGGCTAATTCTTGGCCTATTCTTAGTTCTGCATGGCTCTCACTTCAAGGAGTCACTGTCCCAGGCTCAATTTGTTTGCCACTTATGACAGCAGGAGTTAGTTACTCTTCAGCAGTGGAAGAGCACTGCCCACAGTAATACTAAGATTTCCTATGCTTATATTTCTAGCAAGTTATTTTCCACAAATGTGCTCAAATATTCACTAGAAATACATTTCCCAAAGTCTAACTAATGTTCCTACTTAAGCAGCCCTTGCAAAGCTCCTACCAGTACCTGCAGAATTGGATGCAGTTCAGTGGTCTGCATCCTGCATTCCCGAAGCACAGAGGGGATACGCTGTTTTCATAAAACATGGCTTTGGATTTGTAAATATTGCAATGAAGAACTTTACTGCCAGAAATGGGAATGGTCTGGAAGCCAACTCTGATACTCTTACATCCACTTTAGGCTTCCCCCCAGAGGGTGTCACTGACTCCAACAGAGTGAGTTCTGATCCGTAACAATTCTTGCAAACATTTGGAGCTGTGGAAATGAAAACGGGTCTAACATTTCACTTGTTCCAACAGCAACTGTTTGGCTGAGAAAACCTTAAAGCTTTCCCTGCCCTTGGCCCTCCAGCGCGGCTCTGCGGCTGTCCTGTTTGTCAGGCACGGGCACGGTGCGCGCGGCTCACTGGTTCTCCAGCCTCGGTGTGATCCTGTCAGGGACGGTGCAGGCGACAACCCTGGGCCCAAACCGCAGTTAAAAGCTGCCTCAGAATTGCCCTTGCCCAGGGTGGCAGCAAGGGCGGTGCTGGAGGAGCGGGGCCCTGTCGGGGGCAGTGGGGAAGGCAGCAGGAGGGGCTGCCACGCTGGGATCCGGGGCACCGCGGGGCTGGCGGGAGCTTCGCCTCGCTCACGCCACGGGGACGGGACGGCGCCGCGCGGCAGGCGGCACCTGACCCCGCTCAGCGCCCCGGCGAATTCTGGGCCCACAAAGTCAGGTGTTACCGCAAATAGGCCCCTGCTTGGGAAGGGCTTCAGGCAATGTTCATTTGAACGGCAAGGGAATAAATACATAATTTTCCTCTCGTGAATAATGGATGATGACCTTCAGTGCCACGGAAATCTCCCAGAGACGCTTGTGTGGAAGAAGTGTTACATATTTGCCTACCTAATCAGCGGCATATTCAGTGTCTGCCAGACACTGCAATCAGCAATCTGCTTTTCGCATTAGAGGGGCCAGTTTTAACCTCTGCAGCCCCAGTGGGTTCTGCAAGGCTGTCGCGGGGGCAAGGTGCCGGGCGGGCTGTAGTCGGCTCATCTGCGCGCACCGCTCTGTGACTGTGCACGCAAACACACTCACTTCAGCGCTGCGGGCTTCCCGTGCCTGCAGGTACATAGGTGCTTGGATAGTAAGTACGAAAATTATTCAGAAAAAGGTTATGATGAAAGATATGCTCCTGTGATTTAGAAGGAAACTGACAGTGGAGAAACCACAGTAGCTTTAATCCAAATCGCAGCTGCAGTCAAAAAGGAAAACAGGATGTGAAGGAACATTTCTAGAGGGAGAGGTGATCCAAAAAAAGGAGAGAGTGTTACTACCGAGAAAGATCTCAGTCTGTGCCCTCTAGGAAAACACTCTGACAGTCCCATCCACATGCAGAAACATCTAAGCAGCTGTCTGAACTGGTGCAGCAAAAAGCAGCAAGAGTTCAGAGGTTGAGAGTCTCTGAGGGAGCTGACATCAAACAAGCACCAGCAAGCAGGACTGGGAGACAGAGCAGCTTTTGCACATGTAGAAAACACAGAAGTCATTTTCTTTATATGTGCATACACACTGATATAATCTTCCCTTGGTGCCCAGGCTCCTGTTTGCGCAGCAGCTGATGAGAGGGGGTGTGTGGCTCCTGCGCAGCCCTTCCAGGCCTCGCCAGCTGTACCCCTGCAGGTGCGGGCGAGCACACGACCCACACGTGTTCACAGTTCTTGAGCTGTTTTGGCCCCCCATTTCACTTTGAGGATTTTCTGGGTGTAGTTTAAACTCCTGCTAAGTGTAGTCTAGCAAGCATCTGAAAAGCAGGTGGTGGGAGTGTGTATGTGCAGTATTAGTTGTGCAAGGGGAGAGGAGCCAAATCCGACTCACTTCCGGAATGAGAGAGAGACAAGCAGGTCAGCTGAAACTGAATTAGTTCCTATTCCGCTATTTTCTGTGCTGCTGCCCATGTGGTGAACTATTGGCTGTGTCCCCTCAAGCAGCTCAGCAGTGCCTGAGCAGTGCTCTTCTCCAAGGAGGTCTGAATTGTCCCTTCCTACAGTTTGTCTGTCCCAGGGCTGGCTGACCCCATGGCGAGCAGATGAGAGGGCAGCTGTCCAGCACCACCCCCAAAACATGCACACACTCCAGGTGCTATTTCTTCTTCCAAGGAAATGAAAACCTCTTGGTGGAGCTGCCCAGGGCTTGCTAACCCGTGCTGTAACCTGTATGGTCCCTGGAGTGTTGCTGTCGAGGACAGGGAAGCAAAGAGACAGGGCCTTGCTGTGGAGACGCAGTAACCATGAGCTGATGAGTAGGAGGAACAGGAGGAGGTATCAAGGAGGGGGAGATCACAGGGGAGGCTGACAACGAGGACTGCTGGTGAATTCAGGAGTGTGTAGGTAGACTTATGGATTACGGGAATGTGAGGCTTTGCTAGACTAGAAGAAAGCAGGCTTGGCAGACTGTTTGCTACTGAGGGAGACGGTGGTGAGGCCTGGGCTAGATGGAGGTACCGAATGGTGAAGAGACGGTAGTAGGGAGAGGTTAGGGAAGCCCTGGTGTGGGGCAGGTTTGGGCTTGGCAAAAATGACATTTCAAGCCATAGGTGATCTGGGACCTGTGCACATGTGTGAGAGCTTTGACTGCAGCAGGATTTTGGATTTGATTTCCTTTGTCCAACCCCAGAGACAAGGGCTGCCCAGCTGTGTTCAGTTGAGAAACGCTTGTGCCAGTGTCAGGCAGGTGTTGGCTTGCACCTTGTGCCGAATACCTGGCGCTCCCGCAGTGTGGAAGGGGAGCGCTAGCCAGAACTGGCCATGTCCAAGGTTTCCTTAAAGCCTAGGCCTAGGTTGAAAGCTTTACTCCACGCCGTTTCAGAAGAGATTCAGCTCCATCCTGGGCTCAATATATTTGAACATATACTGCCTGCGGTAAAACAAGGTGGAATGACACAATATTAATTAACTGGTTACTTGAAGCACAGAGGAGGATCCCCCCTTCTAGTTAGCACAGTTAGTCTGAAACAGAGGAGAGGTAAACTGTGAGGGAAATGAGGCACGTGCTGTGATAGGTGGGCGAGCGGCAGCGTGTGAGCACTCGCGGAGTTAGTGGGCTGGCACAGTGACTGAGCAGACCCACACGGGGCAGAAACAATGTCCCTGTGCTGCCAAGAAACTGATGCTGGCTAGAAAGATGGGAAAACACAGCAGCCCCTGCAGCCTAGTTCGACAGGATCTGCCAAGCACAGGCTCAGCAGCTGCAGAATGCTGAGGCTGCGTGGCTCCGTGAGGAGGGTCTTAAAATGGTGTAGTGGGGTCGGAAAGCACCTAGGAGGGAAAGGCGGATCCTGTAGTGCAGTAGTTGAGGAAAAAAGAACTGATACAGGTGTAACTGACATTTGGAGATGCCTAATATTGAAGGACTTCAAATACATTGACAGGAGATGGAGGCTTCAGCCTCCTGTAGATGGGCTAGGACTGATGATCACTTGAAGCTCCCAGTTTTATGTTGTTTAGAGCATGCTTGGTCTTCTGCTCATGCATAAAACTCCTTGATTTCAGCCCCCAGCAACTCCGAACTATTTAGCCCAAGAAAGAGGAGAGGAAAAAAGTACTTAAAGACTTGAAAGGGAAAGGCTACTGCTGGTATGCCTAGTCCGACATGCAAAAAGTCATCCACTGTGCTTTTTGAGATGAAGAAACTATGGGACTTCTTCACAAGATGGGGTTAGGGATCTTATTCCCATAATACTGGGAATACTAGCAGTGTTTGGTGGATGTTGCTAAGATCCTTTGCAAGTTCACTGAGATTTGCTGTGTGACAGTGAACTTATGGCAAGTTTTGAAGCTGCAAGACTAGACAGGTGCATGATAAAACTGGAAACACCAAATGCTGTGCCACACCAAAGCACTGCAAGCCAGGACACTATTGTTGCTACAACAAGCTGCCATACAACAGCACTGTTGCTAGGATCTCCCTATTTTTAAGGAACTTACCCTGCCAGGAGCTGTAGAAAGCTGCCTGCTGCAGCTGCTCAGATTGTGAAAAGGAATACAAGCAGGGATGGATGCAGATCCATGCACCCAACCAGTGTGCACAAACCCTTCTGCCCTTTGTATTTTCTTGGGCTCTGTGCTCAGTGTCTGCAGGGGAATTAGCAACAGAGCATGTATGCAGATAAGGCAAGAAGGAAATTGGATCAAAAACATGAAACTGCTGAGAAAATAAATGGGAACTACAATGTAGTATGAAGCTCTTCAGTGTTTCTGGAGGTGGTAGTGGATGTCTCTCAACTGACCTTAAAAATGGAACAAAGTAGTGCAAGTGAATTTCTAGCTTCCTTCCAGGGAGATATTTTTACAGGCACAGCTAAGTGCCTGTGCACATGCAAACTCTCTAAGCTAAAAGTCTTTAAAATAGTCTAAAGTAAGGCTTACAGCTCCCTGTATAGTAGTGTGATTCTTCCAAATGGGCTGCGAAGCAAAAAAAGAAAAAAAATCAATACGTTAATCCTCTTAGTGTCTGAAGTTCAGAGTAACCGAGGGATTCTTATTCTTTCCTGTGAGAAATGTCTGGTGAAACAACTTGTGCTCGAAATTCCTCTTTCTTCCACCCTTAACACCTTTCACCACAGGCAAGCTGCTTTTTATGCCTTTGTTTCTTCATGTTGTCTCTATCCCACCCCCTGCCTGGCAGAAGACAGAAGGAATAGATATTATACACAGGATGATGATTTCTAAACCACGCATACTATACTTCAGGAAATGGTCAAAATGGAAATAGTTTAATTTGTGTATAGTAAGCAGTCACATAATGACATGTTTGCAGCAGGATTAAAATGAAGTATTAATAACGGTGAGCACTTAAGTTTATTAACAGAAGAATGTGCAACACTAGTCTGAATTCCAATGTTAAGCAGATGCTTTAGCCAGGTTTCTAGCTTCCAGTTCCTGCTTAGCCAGGTTCTTAGCTTCCAGTTCCTGCTTCGCTTTTTCTCTCAACTCTTTTTCTCTCTCAGTAAGAAGTGCTCGTTCTTGCTCCCAATCCTTTAGCTTCTGCTCATGTTTTGCAATGTCTTCCACTTCACATGCTGGCAGCTTTTCCTTGACAAGTTGGGTGGTCAGGGTTAACAGGCTTTCAGATTCAGCCTTGCCAAGTGAATGCAGCTTAGAGTACAGCTCCTGTCATAAAAACAGATTTGGTAAGGAGAGAGAAAAGACAGTCACGAAATAATCGGCCAAAAATACTTCCCTATAACAATTTGTGGTTGCTTTCATCTATCTATATGTGCCAGATAACTATCTAACAAAGTGTTTTGACAGTGGTAATGGATAAGTTGTTTTTTTTTCCCATCAAATGCTCCACAATCAAGTCTTAATTGATCAATAAATATGAAATAATCAAGGTTCATTTTAGTTGAGGTCTGAATTTTTTCCCAAGTTCAGTTACATGGCATAAAAAAATCTTTTTCATTAGCTGACCAGCTACCTATAACAAATATACTCTAAAGCTTTTCTTTTTGTGTGTGCATTAACTCAAAAGTCATGTAAAAATTTGCTCTGCATTGCTTGCATTAGCATCCATTTGAATAGATGCAAATGACTTTAAATGGTCTCTTACTAATGGAATATTAAGGAGATCCCCCAAGCCTCTGCAGCTATAAGAAGTGAGCCACTACCACATCCCATGGGATTTTTTTTTCCCCGATAAATAATGTAATCTGAACCTTGACTGTGCCTACACAGACTGTACAATAGAGCTGAAGCAAGTAGTATTTATTCAGGGATATTCTATGCTGGATTAGACCACTGTAGCTAGGAGAAGTGCTTGAGGGAGGCAATGCTGGTATTTTTTTTCTTGAGCTTTACAGATCTAGATTTTATGCAGCATAAAAAAAAATCACTGAAGATGATGAATCATCTAGTGATACTATTTCTGACTTGCTGGGATCTTTAGCCAGATGTCTTACTAACAAACTGATTAATTGCCTTGAAAGTGCAGATACACAGAGAACTAGGGAGAATCTTCCTGTGGGAGGAAGATGACACGGCACAAGCAGATTCTTTACCCCTTGCTCATTCATCAGATAGGAACACATTTTTCTGCTTGTTCCCCTAAATAATATATATATTTTTTTCCGGGCAGAGCACTTTCAGAAATGTATGAGCTAACTAACTAGGTGGTCTAAAGAAAGGTACGCTCCATGCTGCTTTCATGAATGCTTTGAATAAAGCCTGTTTAGCACTGCAGAATGATGGAAAGGGGGCATAGGGATAATTCACTTCTAAACAAAATGGCAATTCTGGGTGTCTCTGACATGAAGCCTTCCACCTCAGTTGCCACTGGGAGCACAGGTAGTGTGCTGTGCTTCTGCAGTGTTCCTCTTACCCCAGCCCATGCCAGGAATCATGATCTGCAAGCGCTCTAACCACTTCTCCCCTCAGCTTTTGCCTTGGGGAGCATCACAGCACGCAGGAAACTGTAATACCCCTTTTGAGGCCTCTCTGCTTCCCCCTGCCTCAGCCAAAATCACAATCACCATTTTGTTGGGTATTGCTAGGCCCAAGAAGGTTCAAACTGCACAGATAGCAGATTACAGGAGGCTCTAAAGCACCAGGCATTCAGATCTCGATTTTTGGCTATGCCAGCTTTTTGATTTCATGTACAAAGAAAGAAAACAATGAGGAAAAAGAAAAGGCTTTGAAGCTACTGGACTAAAACTGACCTTCATAATATTTAGGCATATTCATAGGCATATTCATCTGTATTTTATCTGAGATGTGAGCATAAGGTGTGTCAGTGAAAAATATGAAAAGACAGTGCAGTTTGGGTCTAGGAAAGCAATGTAATTCCTGATAACTATCCTCATTCTTCTAGATTAAATATGTGCTTTAAATATAACTGTCTCGTATCCTTCAGACTCTCCTTAAAACCATTACTGAGGACGCGTGGATAAAAAAATGTGCTGAACCTAAGCACTATGAAATTGAACCAGAAGAAATGCAATGGGCTGGGAACTCTCTCCTAGACCCTCACTGGCACCACTTAACTCCTGTAATCCTCCTCACTCTACTGTAAAATATCCGTAAAGTTAATTTAGTAAGATGGCAAGCTGTACATTCTGAGGGTGCCAGAAAAGTACATTTTTTAAAGGCTAAATCATATACTTCTGTAAGTAGACTCCAGGGCTCTGCATGCAGACGGTCAGCAAAGGAGCACTACTTTTAGAGCTGGCATCTGTGTGCACAGGACAGGTTAAAAGAACCAACTTGCCCTACAAAAAATCACCACTAAAACCTAATCATCTTCCCCTCTTCATTACAGAGAATGTGGGTGGGGGGAGGGTATTTATCCTCTATAGACTTGTTGTGTGTGTGTCTGTGGGGTTTTTTTTGTTTGTTTGTTTGTTTTTGTGGGTTTTTTTTTTGACCTGGATGAGAGCGCAAAATAAAGATTTCCTGAGCTGTGAGGTATCAGTAATAATCCTAATCAGTTGTATAACTTGTGAAGAACTGAACAAGCAGGAGATAGAAGCATTTGACCATGAGGGAAGACATGCTGGCTCATGCAAGGCTGGACAAACTGCTTTACAGCAGCTGTCCTGTTTCGGTGCTGAGGTTACCTCGTACGAGGGCTGGAGGGGCTGTGCTGGGATAGTGGCTGTGAATGCCACCATCACCAGATTGCTTCACAGCTGCCACCTGCCTCAGAGCTGATGGATTTCTAGGCAATAGTCATCTCAGGCCTGTGAACTATACCTGCTGTGTGGGTGTCCTGGGGCTCAGTCAGAAGACTGGCTGCACATAGTGTAATAGACTTGAGAGAAGGGTCTGAGGGGTTTTCTAGACTTAGCTGAAATGACACAATATCTCTCTTCTCATGCAAGCATCTTCTCAGGCTCTTCTGGCAAGGCATTAGAGCTAAGGCTGGATACTCTGGTTTGTTGGCCCTCTGTCAAGGCACTTGCTGCTGAACTAGGGAATGCCTGAACTGAGGGTTAATTATGGAACTTGTGGAAAGGTTGAGGTGATGAGAAAACACTCCCACTTGACACTAGTCTGTCCCCAATTTGGCATTTATGCCTTGTTTTGAGCACTCTGAATTATCTTTGTAGGCTAGACAATGAAAGACTCATAAAAATGCCTTGCGTCCTCCTTCAAAGGGCAGTTGTGTTTATCCACCTGACAGCAATTCACCCAGGCATTAATTATCACATGCTGAGCACCCACTGATTCCCAGAGACTCTAATTAAAAACTCCTAAGTGACTCTGAAACAAGTTTAATATCTGAAGATTAGTGGTAAATAATTCATGTAAATAAAAATTGAAGAAGGAAAATGTGACTGTTTATAAGGTAAAACCACAGGATACTAGTGTTCTAGCTTCTAAATTTTCTTTAGAAGAGCTGTATGTATCCAGAATAACTGTCCAGGGTTGTGACAGCAACAATAAAATGTGATATGCTGAAGAAAGAGCACTACTCCTGGAACTACAGCCCAGATTAATGTTAAATCTGGGCAATCTGACTTTCACACAGCAAAAACTTGCAGACGATCGCATAAAATGGTTTCAATATACAGCTGTGCCTTAATGACCAACTTGTTTGTATTCCACATTGTTAGCAGCGGTGTGAAGACTTAATGATAAAAGAAAGCAGTTATAGCCTCACCTAATTCCCTAGACTGAAAGTAAAGGATGCAACAATCTTAATGATAACATACATAAATGGACAATAAATTCAGGATCGTCTCATTCGCAGTACAATTTATTTTAATGAGCAAAAGCCCATGCAAGGTCAGATAATGGATCTGTAATGACATACCACTTTAGCAAAGCGGATTTGCATTTATCAGTTTGATGTATGAAAAGTGAAGATAAAATCCCAGCAGACAGACAAAAGACAAGTGGCCTTGAGCTATTATTTCTTTGAAGGCTGCTTCCTGTTCAAGGCAGTAAAAATGTAATGTGACATCAGTTTCAAAAATGCCAGGTAGTGCTCCTGATACACTGAAGGAGTGTCAGTCTACTAGCATGTTAAGAGAGTATATTTATTTACTGATACATACTATGGAGATCTGCTACAGCTTAGTAATAGTTAAATGAAAGAAAATTTACCTTGAATCAGTTGTAGTAATCAGGTATTTTAGATTGGTCATAAATGCCAACTCTGAATGGTAGTTACATTGATAACAGCACTAGCCTGATATACAGTTACAGATATAAGATGTTACTTTATTTTACTTTTGAATTTATAAAATATAAAAAATAAAACAATATAATTGATAAAATCTGCAATAGGTCATCACAGTTCTTCAGTGAAAATAAGCAGGGGAAAACATGTTTTTAGCAATAATAAAATTAATTTCTGTCCGTTGGATAATGGGGAAGATGGAAATGTAGGTGTGCATCATCTCGGTATAGGTGCGCTTTTTTTTTTTTTAAACCTCCCAACATCCTTCTCTTCATGTTACTCTCATGTTAAGATACTATGAGAACCACCCTTTCCTATCTAATTGCAATTGTACCAAAAGAAGGCGCTAGCTTCATTAAGATACTTGGTATATTATTTCTTTGTGTATTATTGATACAGAAGATGGAATTGCTATATGGATGTTGCTGCAGTTTTGGGAATAACATGATTTTTATAACTGAAATTAGTGAATGCATTCTACCTGCATTTTAAAGGTCAGCCTTTACTAATGTGAAGAGCTATTATCCTTCTGTGAATCCTAATTCTACATGTTTATCAGTAGGATGAAATAACTGTAACCTTTGAACTTTGATACCTTTGAATCTTGATACCTGTGGTTTCATTTTCCTAGCATAAATATATAATGCTTAAAAGAATAAAAGGATGATTTGATATAACAGTTTTTTTTACACTGGAATGTATATCATACCACTATTAATGATACCATAAAATATCTATCTATATATTTATAATGAGGATACATATGCAGATATATAAATAAGCTATTAATAGTGAAACAGGATGAAAAAGGCAACGAAATCCTAAATGTGTGCTTGCAAATACATAGCCTCTCATTAGGAGAGTTTCTCAGAGAATCCCCCTTCCTCTCACATGTATGACTTAACTTACCTGTTTGCAGTTTAAAACAATATAGCACAACACTATAATAAAGCTTTCATTACATTGTTATGATAGTAATAGCATAGGGAAGAGAAACAGCTAACCAGTCAAAGGTGCATGACTGCTCAAAGCCTGAAGAGAAGCAAGGTGGCTCTCCACAGGTGCCAAATCACTTGAAAATGAGGACACCACAACTGCGCAATTAAGAAAGTTTATCTGAAACTTCTCTTTTAGATAATGCAGTTTCTTCAACCAGAAGATAAAGCCACATTTTGAAAAAGAATAAGTGTGCAAAGCAGGATAGTGTGTTTTTCAAATGAGACTTCTGTTGTGCAGGCATGCATGGTCATAGTGATTTCTGTGTATTGAGGCCATGACGTGGATTTGCAAGAACTGCAGAGTGGTCTATTTAGCTTCACCCACAGAGGCTCAGAATACTACGGGAAAAGGAGGTTTATGACACCTAAGACTGTTTCTACCCTATCTGCTAGTGACCTCAGTGGCAGCTGAATGACCCCCAATATTGACCTGATCAGTGCTATGAGTCCTTCACCCTTGGAAATATTGCATTTTAGTTGGAGGTAATCATTAAAAATATCTGTACAGATTTTTTTTGATAGTAAGTTCTTAATGGGCATTTAGGTAGAAAAGACCAGATGATGCAAATCAATATACTGCAGTTAGTTTATACGAAAGAAGGATATGGGCTAACATATTTTACTTTTTGTTTTGTGTTTTTTTTTTTTTTTTTTGTACTGGAGTCACAAAAATGCTTTGGAGTAAAATCCTTTTTGTTAATATC
>JAUBNY010000943.1:375172-385391 GCA_032275445.1 Crypturellus soui
TAAGGAAGAAATGAGAAAAAAAGTGATATATACTTTCTTACCTTCATATTTCTTCTGCTTTATAAAATAATCCATCAAAATATTCAATGTAAAATTATCCGGGAAAATTCCATATTGAACCTGAAGAGAAGAAGAAAAAGATCAGTGGGAAAATCTCTTGTTCAAATCTTCCCAAGCATAAATCAATACGTATCAGAACGATCAGAACATTAGTATTGCACACTGTTGCAATGTGACTGTTAGTTAGCAATGGAAGGAGCTCTTTAACACTTCTTCACGATGTGGGGGGCCTTTCTGTTTTGTTTTTATTGGCCAGAAACCTCCCAGTAAATAGAGAAAATAAAAGCTCTGAAGAGCTTTAGCTGAAAATCTGATTTTGATTTTGACAAAACAAATCTGAAGTTGAAAACATAGTCTACAAACCTGACTACAACAAGAATTCCAGGTTAGCTTCACTTGTCTAAAAAACAAAGATGATTAAACACAGTCCTGGCTTTTCCTGGCAAAAAGCTTACCTTGTTTTTTAATGTGTACAGGGCTTTGTCTTCTGCATTGTATTTTAAGCACTGTCTGATCCAACTGTGAATAGTCCAGTCTCTCAAGTACCAACAATTTGGACTATGCCGAAACCTAAAGGATGACAAGGAGTCCAGGTGACAGTGTAACTTTTTAATAGCAGAGATAAAAATTCTGCGATTAACACACTGTGGATTTTAGAACCCCTGCTTTTCATGATTTCAGATATAAATATCTATACTTCCTAGTACAACACTCTACAGTCAATCATGGCCTGCATCCCAAGGGGATCCAGCTAGCCCTTTCAGCAGGAGACCTAAGCTTTGGTGCGTTTTAACAGAGTGTGCATGAAAGGAGAATCTAGCCTTTTAACAGATAATGTCATATTTTCAACTTATTACTTGCTAGAGAGCTGACTACTTTTCTCCTAAGAAGATGAATATCTGAAAACAAAACAAGACAACTTGTCTTGTTTTGACAACTTTAACTATTTCCTTCTGACTGTGCAACTTTGTATTTTTGATAGTCACTTTAAAGCAAGATGTTGCTCCACGACTAACAACGAATTTAAGGAAGAATGAGACTCACCGGAAAACAGAGCTCAGTTTGTGCCTTCCAAGGCTGTGCAAGCTGGAGTGTCCCAGCCTCTGTAACTCATGCCTCACTTTGATCACTAAAGAATTTGTTGCAGTAGAGCACAGCCCATCCCTGGACTGCTGCACTTTTCCTTTGCTTTTAGAAATGCTTCACCAGTGAAGCCTCCCACAATGGGAAGCTCTGCTGAGATCCTTCCTCCGCCCCCACTCATCAGCTGCACTAGTGTTGCTTACACTTTGCTGTGTATTTAGAAGCGAACAGACTGAAAGCATATGGGGCTTTAACTTTGGCAAAGGCTCAAAAAGCAATTAAGGGTCCTGTGTTAGGAGCTTCTTACTTGATTTGGGGCTGAATTTCACACCTACGTGTCAAGAGATGCACGCAACCTTTCCCGATGAAAACTGCACGCACCAGGGCTGGGCTCAGGCCCCAGAACAGAAGCAACTGCCACTTCGTGTAGAAAACTGCGGTGACTGTGCAGGGCTCGTGCGCAGCTGCTTGGAGCCTCGAGCCAGGCTGCAGCACCATTTAGAAGCAGGGCTGGCTCTTCCATGTGAACGAGCATCCTTTCCACAACATTTATCACATTAATGTGGCCACCAACTCTCTTTTTCCCCCCCAGTGAATTCTTGCATATTGTAGCCAATGGCTCAGAGCTATACAGATCGCCCAGCCTAGAAAAACATCTACAGTGTCTTTGGAGTCCTTGTGAAGAATGAAGACTTCAGTACCAAGAGTAGAGCCATTATGCTATATAAAGTCTAAATATGCTCTTTCCTAAGTACATGAAATCTCTCCATTAAATCAGAATTTAAAAGAAAAAGGAAAGCATGCTTTGAATATTAAATTACAAACATCCATTTTGTTGCTCTAAGTGCTTTCCATTTTCTTCCCTCCGCAATTCAAGTATTGCGAACAGTAAGAATGTATATTTGCTTTTGTTAAAAGTCCTGCTTCAATACTGCTTACAGGAAGCATCAATTACGGGCATTCAGATTTAATCATATTTTGGTGAAACAATTATCTAATTGCTACAGACTGTTTCACCAACCATTTTAGGCAGGTCAGAGAGCAACATCAGCACCCACTAATAATAAAGCTGACAGCATCTTTTAAGGTTGCTTCATTTAATGGGTTTAATTTTTTCAAAACAGAAGACTACACTTTGCCTTATAAATCACAACACTCAAGTACTCACAAATACTCAACCCCTTCCATTGGTACATTTAGTCTTTGGCATCCTTCCTATAGGTTTCTTAGCCAGAAAGTAAGCAGACATTAAAAAAAAAAAAAGAAAGAAAAAAGAAAAAAAGATGTTTTAGTGGCTTTGGGCATTCACTTTTAAGCAAAGCTGCACACGTTCTTGAGTGTAACGGGAGGAGAGAGCACTCCCACATCTCCTGCACCTTGGAAATACTGTAGCCTACTGTAAGGGTGAAACACTTCTAAGTCCAGAAGTTAAACTGCAATTGGTCAGTTAAAGGACTAACTAGGGATGTGATATGGTCTACAAAGAAGATAACAATAACCCAAAATATTAACAATTTGTTTCTGGAATCAATATGCATGAGGCTCAGGCATGTGATAAAGACACTTTAAATAATCTTTCACATGAATTTTGAAGGGCTGGGTCTGATTTTTGTGTATGTGTAGACAACCACAGAATCTATCAGATGTAACTAATATAAGTTACTATTAAGATCCTTACTCTTGGACTAGCTCTTCACTGTGTGCAGTGCTATACAAGCAAAAAGCAAAACAGCTTCTCAGCCAACGAATTTTCTAGTTGCAAGTCACAAAATAAATAAAAAAATAATTATAAAACAGTTGTGTGGGAATGAAGAGAGGACCGGAGCCAAAATTACTCTGTGTCAATAGGAATGCAACACATGTGCACGTATATGCTGCCCCAACACTACGCACTTATATTGATTCATAGTGGGGTAGAAGGAGAGCTGGAAGGCAAGGGGTAACAGGCACATTGCATTTTTTGATCATTTCTGATTGACAAAACACTGAGATAAGCGTTGTTTCTGTTCTACCAGTTGAGAATAGAAGCCAATGGAATATGGGTTTTTTTATGCTAACCTAGACAAAGGAAGAAAATGTTTGACAGACATTTTTACTTGAAATAGAATCGGGGAAGGAGGAGATTGTTGGTCATTTTGACAAGCATTAATGTCCTCCTCCTCCTCTTTCTCCATGAAACACATAACAGGATATAATTAAGAAAGGCAGTATGTTCAGGGACAGATGAAAAGACAGAAGGAAGCTCAGACTACAGAAAGCAGAGGATTCAGAATGAACTAAATAAAGGAAGCCTCTGGCAAGTGCTGTTTGCTTAATGGAGAGACCAGGAGGTTATCTTGCAGATGTCTGCTGCTGAAACTCATTTCTCTGAGATCTAATAAAAACCTGAGGAACACAAGATTCTTGTAAGACACTTAGAAAAGACAAGGAGAAGCAACCATAGGAGTATTAGGGGAGTGCACTGTCAGTACTCTTTAATGTTAATGACTCAGGAATCAATATGGGGATCTTCCTAGTCACTGAATTAAGAACATCTGTACCTAAGGGAATCAGGAGAGGAGGATCTTTATGATCAGGAGTTACTAAAATATCAAGGTCATCTAGCAGCACACAGTGTGATGATCCTAGAATTCCCCTTATTTTGGAAAAACTTTCAACTGATCAAGTCTGGAAATGTGATTTGCATTAACCCATGGTTTTGTAGTTGCAAAAGGGATATTGCTGCATCCTGGGGAGAGCAGAGCATCCAGACTCACCGCAATGCAGCCCAGCAGCCACACATCCTCCCTTGCTCACAAATTGGCCAGCACATCAGACTAAGAACACATTTCTAGTTTGCTCATTTCCCAAGAACACTTTATTGTCAATTTTTTCCAGCAATTCTGAAGTGCTAACTCGCTGACTTAGCGAAACCCAACAGTAAACTTTATCAAATGCAGAGAAAACTTTAAGGCTTGCTACTCTCTTAGTGAGCATGACTCCTGCTGATGCTCTCCCACACTGCAGAGAAGTTGAGTTGCACCTCTTAATTTATTTATTTTCGATGGCCTTTCAAATCTGTTTGGTGCCATCAAGTGGTGACACATACTAGGGCTGCTTCACTTTTTTTTTTTTCCTTCCCTCAAAGGAAATAACAGAGCAACCTGAGCACAGAGAAGCATGAGGATGCAGCGGTGCCTCTTCCCCAGGCTGCGGGGCAGAGAGGGTTTTGCTGCCTTGGGCAGCGAGAAAAAGAATCTACCTAGTGGTACTAGGCCACTGTAATTAATTTATTCTATCTGCTCTTCAGATGTTTTTTCTTTCAGAAACAGATAGAAACATGGATCTGGATGCTCCTTTGTATTAATCAGGAGAGAAGACTGTCAGATTTCTTACTCACTTCCAATTCCTACAGGTCTTGAAGCAAAATGTAAAGAGACTTAAAACAAATAAATGCTATCCTAAGAAAAGTCTCCGAGAGCCAAGAAGAAGCTGTCTTGATGGAATGAATCCAAAGCCAGTCTGCCCTCTGCACACAAATCATACAGGGCTGCAAAACTCTTTGGCAATGCCATGTTTTTTTCTTCCCAGACACATTTTTTAAGCTACAGTGCATAATGATCAAATGGATTCCAGGCAGGCTTAGCTTGGAAACTGGAAGGCTAAGGAAAACGTCACCCCAAAGTCTCCCTTTGTTTGTCATTTCAAGCCCCTGGCCTTGGGAGAAATCCTCTGCATTTTAAATGGACCCAGAGGCATTGCTCATGTGTCAGCGTCAAAAACAACAGCTCTGAAAAAAATCTTTGTTGCTTGAAATTTCCCTTAAAGCATGAAAGAAACTTTATTTTCCACCTCTTCTTTGCTTACATCTGTGTCTATACTCTTTTTATATGCATCCTTTTAAGAATTTCACCTCTAATCATGTCATACAGGAAATACGCATTAGCTGCGTACACTCAAACAAAAACAGAGGGAACAATTGCCTTTTGAAATAAAAATAATAGAATAGCATTTGTAGTATAAGAAATCAATTACCAAAAATAGCAGCAGAACAGGTTTAAAAAATTTGGAGGAGTTCACTATAGTAGAGGATGGGGTAGCACTGTAAGGCAGAGTCCTGGCACCCCAGCACAAGAAGAGAAGCAGCTTTGCAGACCTCCTGGCCTAGCCCATGGTCGTTCTTTCTGCTTTCATTTCTACTTTGAAAGTTTGACTTTAAACTTGCTTAGCTTGATTGCTTCAGGTTTAGAGCTAATTCTTCTAAATAAGGCTTACTCCATCTTCATATGGACACATGGCTGTTGCATAGCATCTTTTTCTCAGGAGGCCCACAGAGCTCTAACAGTGACAAATGCGGCCTCGAATGAGACTACTGCAATCCGCTTTTAGTAACAGGCAAGCTACAATATAGAAGCACAGGCAAGCATTCAGTCTGAAGAGGAAACTTAAAGAATGCCTTTAGTAAGGTCACATTCATTTTTTAATATCTGACCACGTCACTGTTACTATTTTTAGCCCTTACGCTTGATAGAAGCAACAAGCAGACTTAAGGGAGAAGACATTTTAAGGAACATTTAGGAAGAAAGGAGACATACTGGCAGTCTCGGGATACTACCCTGGTAATTCCCCTCTCCCCACAACAGAAGGGAGAGAACTGACCACTTGAGAGTTTCAAAGTAGCTACTGCAGTGCTCAAAAACCACTGTGCTGCAAAGAAGCGTCAACTCTGCAAAGTCGCTTTCTAACAGTGTCTATCACATAAGGCAATCACCCCCTGTGACTGCTAGGATGTAGTTTATCTGCTGCTGACCTACCTACCTACTTTATTTGACAGGCAGTTATTCGAGTTGACTAAAGAATGACTGACGAGCTGCATTTCTGATACAACAAGCGTTCATGACCATTGTTGTCGACTCCCAGCACCATGTCACTTTAAATGATCATCTTTCTCTTGATGTGTTTAAGGCACCCTTGTAAATAAAATACAAAGAACAACCTTAGTATGTTAAGGAGGAAAAACAGAATCAAATGATTTTAAAGTAGACGTTATAAACATCATAAATTCTGTATCAACATATGGAAGGAGAGGCAGCAATACAGAAGAAGTTTTACTTCTACATAGACAGAAAAAAAGCATCACAAAAGATACACTAACGATTGCAGATCTAGAGCCTGCAGCAAAATCTTAAACGCTATATTCTTAGCTCTGAAAATACATTATTTATCTGTCCTTCTGCCTACTAACAGTGAACATAACAGAAGTGGAGGGGCAGCTCTTCCCATCTTCTGCCACTAGGTTACAGTTGGCAGCCTTGAACCCCTAAGAATCATTTGCAAAGGGCACAGAGAAATAAACCTTCAGAAAACATTATCAACCTAAGTATCCTACAGGCTTGCCTTGAATTTACTCCAGCCTTTTTACTAATTAGATTATAACCAGAGTGGAAAAGCAAAAGCCAGACCCCAGGCTCAGACAATGTATTTCTTTGCAGAACACTCTCTAAGTCCCTGGAAAAACTCTTCTAAGCAATTAAATTCATTTGCTAAAGAGAAAAAAAAAAACAAATAAACAAACAAACAAAAAGTTGCTTTGATTCAAAATCCTGCAGGACCACGAGCTTCCCAACAGGAACCAAAAGAAGTTCTCTGCTCAAAAGAATGTTCCTAGCATGAGTCAGGTCTTCAATATCCATTTGGCGAATGTGCTCTGTGCGTCTTTCACAAACCCGTGCAATAGGTCCCTAATGAGGGGCCTTGCCCAGCATTAACCTGCTAAATTCTGATATCAGCATGGTTCCTTGTTTCAAGCATCACAGTAAGCCAGGTTAAAGGGAAAGTTACCAGCTCACTGCAGCTGAAGCTGGATATTTGGGGATTCCCAGGAGAGCGGGGGAAAAAAGCACATTTTGGCAGTTTAGGTATTGCTGCTGATAAAATGATGATGCCTGGCTTAGACACAGAAAATAGAAGCAAGCTGCTTTTAATTGACATTCAGATGCAAACTAACAAAAAAGCAAATCCCTTTGGGTTTTACCTTTGTACTGTAGTATCAGGACAGAAGGATAACGTGACAGCATGGAAGATTTGCTTCCCTTCTTGTTGCTTAAAAATATATGCCCAATATCAGAAATAGAATGATGAAGCACTTGAACGTAGTGCTGCTATTCTTCCTGTCCCAGGATAAATAGGGTATCTTGTTAAGAGCTGGACAGGGAAATCAGATCATATTCTCCTACCCAACAACCAAACAAAAAAACCCACTAACTGTAAAGGACTCAGCTCCAAGGATTTCTCTCTCTTAAAAATACTTCTAGGCTTCTATAGTTGAAATGACTGGTTCTGAATATAAATGCCATTAATAATCTATTGACAGAATGGAGAGTATCATAGGCTGAGGAAAACTGAGCTGTTACTATAGTAACTCTGGTAAGACAATCTCCAGTGCCTTTCCTCATCCTTGTGCAATCATATAAAGCCTAATTTAAAACCAACACTTGCATTAATTATATTTTTTTTCCTGGTATCCTGGCATGGAAAAATATATAGGGAGAAACTGAAAACTGTTCAACAAACTAATTTTCTTGCTTTTGAGAAGGTTTTTGAATCTCAGCAATTTCTAAGTATGTCAGCCTAAAACTTACTCTATTACAGCTTAACAAAAAGTTTTGCTGGAATTTTTATGCCTCTCAAAACTGAATAACGCAATGCCTGTAAAAATGGCTTATGTAAATAAATTACCTGTTAGCTGGGGTTCTTTCTGTTTTGTTTTAAACCAGGACTGTTATACCAGTAACTAATTCAAATAACTCTCCATGTACCTGAAAGTTGGTACTCAAGTTATCAACCGGATAAATTTTTCAGAAAGAAAATGAAGCGTTTGTGAAAACTTGCTTGTAACTGTAATTTGAAACTGTTGCAATTGTCTTGGTGCCTGGTTTATTATGCAGAAAACAGAAGCGAGATCTCCTAAAGACTACCCAAAAACAGTACAAAGCAGAAAGCTAGTTCCTACTAAGTGCATATTGCAGGTCAGTTTAAAACTTCTTGGGTGACAAAAAAGTACTTATTATCACAGGCTTTTTAAAATTAGGTCTATATGTCAGACTATGTGATTTTAAGGAATAAATTGTTTCAAAGTTTACTAGGTGTTACCAATTACTGTTACATCTTTGGAAGCAAAAATTTGGTAAGATGCTTCAGAAAACATCTACCTCTAAGCCTTCTATAGCCCCAACATGAAAACAAAAGTTAGGATGAAACTTCAGGAATTTGTGCCTTTACTACTCTGCTTAATGCATTACAGCACATTCTGTTGCATTATATTAGAAAGGAATGCTTTACTGGCGTGCATAAAAATGACATCAACAAATACAACCCCACTGAAAATGACTTTGTATTTTAAAACAGACCTATCCACCCTATAATAAGATATTGCCATTACAGTATTTGCAAACAAAGACGTTTTAATGGTGTCTAATGTGCAGGCTAAATTTAACTTGAGAAGAAATGAACATCATTCTGGCAGATGCATAATTCATTGAGTTTTCCATTTATTCCACTCAAATTTCTTATGCTTCCCAAAGCACCTCCCAGGAATACGCCAAACACTGCTTTCAGTAACTGTAAATGTTACACTTTCTGATGCAAACCTTGACACTTCTCAGTTTGATTACATTTGAATTTGCACAGATTTCAAGTTAGGGATTTCTCTGGCTTGAGTATCAAAAGTTGGCAGATAGAAGCATCTGAGCTGAACTGTTTATTCTACAAACTTGCTCCTTGTTCATTCTACATTCTCATTCTACACCACTACAGCCTGATTCCATTTTGCATTACTATCCTTCTGCACTCCATGAGCAGGAGGGTTGCACACCCATACCATGAGCGGTCAAAGGAAACAAATGAGGTTTCCATTCTAAGCACAACACCTGATGCTCACTTCTAATTTTAGCCACAGCCACGTACAAAAGGCAACCATTTCTAAAAAGTAAATTTTAGATGTGCAGACAAGGCTTGAGGTTTGAGGCTCCTACCTGTGGAAGAGAGAAAATATATCTGAAGATGCATCTAATGCATCTAACAGTTCTGAGATCTGACTCTGTTCACCCTGAGTCCACTCAGTGTCTGATGGAATGTCTCAAAGAGCAACATCTTCCTTGCTTTCCCAAACAAAACTTCTTCATAAGGCTGGTACGGTACAAATGACTTATTCTTCTGGGTGAGAATACCAGGCACATTGAACATTAAACAAATTAACCATGATAAAGATGACTCAGGCATTTTGTCAGGCTGTTTGAAATTTATGGGCTCCCACCAGCCTAGTAGTTGTTTTACTTTCAGATAGTGCTTTTCAGAAAAGCACAGTATTGTCAGATCTGTTATTCAGAGAGCAACATAGTCGGTAACTCACTTCAAGCACTGCACGTACAGTGGGACAAGTGAACCCTGTGGAGGTAGGTACAAGCTGCACAGTTAAACAACATTAGGTGATGCAAAACCGACAAACAATGTGAAAATGCAAAAGGATTGCACTTCCTTCCCTTTTGGAAGAGGAATACAGTCAAAGCTGATAGTTGCAAAGACAACCCATGCTCACACTGCTGTGGCTGAGCATCAGCACCTGAAGAAAGTCCACGTGCTGCCACTTCCCCTTGCTGCACTGGCTTGCTCAGCTCTTGCATTCAGGCACTGAACTGACATTTAGGAGCATCCAGCTCTCTGAGACACTCACAGCGTAGGAAGCATATAAACATCATGTTATGTACTGCATATGAAAGCGGAGAAGAGGGACAGGAAGGAGGGTGGGCAATGTTGTCATTTGACATGCTCCAGGGATAAGGGAAGCCCTCTGAGAAGGGTGGACAATTACTAAGGATAGTAAATTCACTGGAAGAAAGACAGAGGAATCCCTCCTGCAAAGACAGCAGCATTTTCTGTGCCTGCCATGAAGGCTGCTCCGTCCATGCTGTCACCATAGCTGCCAGACCTTGTCCATCTCCTCAGCATCAGCAGACAGTCTGCTTTCATAGAATCACAGAATGCCTAAGGTTGGAAGGCACCTCTAGAGGTCATCTAGTCCAACCCCCCTGCACACGCA
>JAUBNY010000943.1:397685-413457 GCA_032275445.1 Crypturellus soui
TCAGTTGTCTGACAACTAAATACATTAAGATACAATTATTAACAGTCCCAAGAATTTTTCTCCTTCATCTGGAAGACTTTTGATTTCTACTTCTGTGTTTTTTGACCCTGTGACATTTAAGCTGTTCAGCATTTTGAATACACAGTATTTGCACAGATATAAAAACATATATTCCCCAAAGTAAATAAATGGCCTCCCATTTTTAATCTATTTTATTATTTCACAGATATGAAGATAGATGAAATTACAATGCCCTAACCTCTTTATATGTATGGCTTTTCCACTCCACCGAAGTCCTACAGTAATTTAGTCAGTTAAGATTTTTTAATGGAACTTCTATTTGAAATAAATAGTTCATCAAAAAAAAAAAACAACTTCAATTAAATACCTTTTTTCCTCAAGCAGTACATGCTTTACAGTCAATTTTTTACCAAAATGATAACCATTGACTAGGGAAAGTCAATGACTAAGCCACAGAAACCAGAATTCTTGATGGCTATTACCCCTTCTACAGCTGCAATGATAATATCTTCTTTACTTACACAAATTCAGTTTAATTTAGCTCAGTAAACAGTCAATTTGGGATTGAAAAAAAAAGCAGAAAAGCATGCAACGATGCAACAGAAATTAAGAACCAGCTGATTTTACTAAATACAAGCTTTCTTTACTTGATAAAACTTAGTTATCAACTTAGTTAACTGCAAAATATGTTGGATAAATGCTTTCCCCATTAAATCTAATAAAATTAATGTTTATATACTCATTTAATTTGTACATTTGCAGAAAATTGTCATTCAAATTTCATTCCAAATCAATGAGGAAAAACTGCACTCTGATAAATACTTCTAAAATATATCACACATATAAATTAAACTTGTAAATAAATACTTCCTGAACTTACAAGTAAATGCATGATGGTCTTCCTGATCAGTTAAAAAAAAAAATCAGAATTGGCTTAAGAGGTTACCAGAAAACAGGAATGAGACATTATGACATGAATAGTTTTATGATCTTTCTAAGCAAACAAAGAATAGTTCAATTATTTCAATCAGAGTTTCTTGATGCTTATTTAAAGTGGGATCAAATTCAAAAACTCAAATAATTCTAACTCAAATCAACCTATCCGTGGTAAAACAGCTACAGTCTACATTATGGCAAGATTATTTCTTAATGATGTAGCTCATCATTAATTTTTTTCTGCTCTATTTATTTTTATTCAAAAAAATGGATACAATAAGTGCAAAGTTTTGCAAAGAAGAGAGTACAGCAGTTCTGGGTAGGGTTTTAAGCCTGACAATAATTCTAGTATTTTATCTTAATGGCTATAATCTTGAACATTACTTTTCTGGAAGAATCAGGATTGCTGTGCTGGTCAACACTCCTTATGAAAGCAGTAACAGAAGGCATTCAAGGGAAATTGCACCTTCCCATGTTTGCTTTTGTGTTTACAAGCGCTTGGAGCTGCTGTCTGGTACTGGCTACTGTCCTGGGAGTGAGAAGTTCATTGAGGGGGAAGCTGGAGGGGGTTAATTCCTGCATGTTTCTTTCCAGTATTTTTCATCCGTGCTGGCAATTGAATAAACCTTTGTGTATATTTCTTACATTTTAAATTCTGAAGCTTATAAAGGACTTTATTCTGCCCCACTCATTCCCAATCACAGAAACTACTATCTCTTTACATTTTTGGCTGCAACTTAACCTCTGTCTAGACTTTTAGTATTTCTAAAACATAATACACAAATTTCCCTCTAGCCATTTTTTTTGCTGGTGCAGGAACCTACAAAAACAACCTCCAGAATGTGGTTGGATATCGTGAAATTTAGCTTTAACAAAAGTACAAGCCAAATCCTGAGGCAAAATCACTTTTTTTTTTCTTCCTTCAACATATGCTCTAACCAAGTAGAACATTCAGTCAAGATCTGATCTTATTTTCTTACTTCTAACATTTTACTTCAGTATAGTTTAGCTAACATAAAGAATGCTTTGGGTCATTAGCATAGGCTGGCTGAAGGAGATGAAGAATTTTGCTAATCTATTTTTGCAAGAATGGCAGCAAAAGCCTTCCTCTAAATACCAAATGGAAAAAATGCCTACCATGGCTGAGTCAGCTCCTTATTTCTGAAGCTGACTGGCTTTACCTTTCTATCTAGTTCAGAAGTTCAGGGATTTTTTTTCCCTCATTTGTTCAATATATATATTCTGCTTATAGATGATTTCTTTTTAACATGAAAGGTTTTAAAATCCAAATATTTATCCCTTTAATGACTACAACATGAAGAAAAAAAAAAAAATAGTGTTTAGGGAAAGTCTCCCAACTTTTTCTTCCTTTATATACAGAGCCTAGGAACTTCTTTTCCATTATCTACCAAGCTTAAAGGAATACCTACAGAAAAGGATAGGAAAAAGCAGATGACTAAAATACTCTGTGTTGCAGGAAAAGAAGCTTCTGAATGTTTTTCAGTGTTACATCCTTAGTGCTGGGTATTCACAGCACAGTTCCAGTGACACCTACTTTGACACCTACTTTAATGAGACATAGCCAGAGGATGAGGCTTGCCGAGATTTGCACTGAGATGGAACTGCTAGTTATTTTCTCCAGGGACTACTGCAGTTCAGATTCTGGCTGGAAAACAGAAAATCCTGGAAGAGGGTAGGGAGAGTAGCACTGCACACACTGAGGAAGAAATGCGTGAAAACTGAAGCTAGAGGAGGTGTAGAGGCTGGAACACTGCAGCCCGTGTCTGACAGCCCTTGTTTGGACAGCAACATCCCGCACTGGCTATCACAGTGCAACTGCATTAGAGATCCCTGTTATTCACTAGCAAAACATTTGAATGTTTTAATTATGTGAACCTTGCTGGTGCTTCCCTTCCTTGTTTCTCCCAAACTGCCAAAGTACAGATTCAATCTGTTTTACTTTTACATTTCTGTGGAGGAGGCTAAAGCCAAGACCTGCTAACTGATGCAATGTGTTCAGGCTCCAGCCTTAGTACAAAGAAAGCTAAAAGCACCTCAAAGAAAAAGGAAGTATCTTGCAGAGTGCATCTATGTCTCTTTATTTCAATTCTACTGGAACAGGTTAACGGTTTTCATTACATTCTGTAGCTGGACATACGGAAGCAAGATATAACATTAGTGGAATGAATGCTGAACTAGTTACTGATATATAGGCACAGCAAGGAATAAGCATAATTTCATATATACAGAGACTGCTATAGTCACAAAACAATCTCAGCACCAAAATCAGGCTTCAAAAATGTAACTAGCTACCAGGAAGAACAACAAGAATAGCATATTTAAGAAGAACTTGTACTAGTTTGACACTGTACCATTCTATGATTGTAGTTCACTACTGATCCCAGGTAATACATACCAAAATATTCAAAAATAATGGCATTTCCAACAAATAAATTTTAATCAACTAAAGACAATGAATAATGTCAGGTAGACTGTTCAAGAATTTAAAGAGCTTATCCACACATAACACACAATCAACCCACAGTTTACAGGCAGCAAGTATAGTTTTTTTCAACACTGTGGTCATGGGTTTAATGCAATTAGAAAGCCTCTTAAGGAATCTTAACACTGAACTTTCACAATAGCTTTCCAACACATTCAAAATCTTTGTGAGCATAAAACCTACCCACAGAATCAGCAGAGTTACGTCACCATAAAACTCTCCTCCATTATGCTAAGGTTTCTATCACCCAAAAAACACCCTGAAGTGAGAAATAGTGACATCTCAGTGAGACAGGACAGAGTGAGGCGAACTGCAGGTTTTTGATGTGGCAGAAAGTGCTCTGCATTCTAATTAGGATTTCTGCTGGGATCCTAGGAGATGAAAGGTTTTTTCTTAAGGCTGACAGTTAATGGTGGGGGGGATGTATTCAGAGGAGAACAAAAAGAGGAGCACTGAAAGCAGATGACATCATGCTTCACAGTGGCCTTCACCATCTTACTGACATGTCCCACAAAGTAGTGGAGAAGTTTTCACATAGCTATTCTTGAGAGCTCCAGATCCTCTGGGAAGACAGTATGGCTGGACATCCATTGCTTTAAAAGCACAAAAGGTTGAAACATGTCTAAATATAATGCATATATCATATTTCAGGGTCCTATATACATTATAATGCTCCACAATACCCTATATTCTTCCGTACACAACATATGTTAAATCTCCACTCTACAGAGTTTACAGCTAAAATTTCTGGCACGCCAATCATCAGGAAAAAGCCATACAGGAAGCCTGGAAATGCCATGCAGTTCTCTCAGATCCTCTCCACCAAGAGTTTCCCCTCTTTGGTGAGGAACAGCTCCCAGCCACAGGCCACTTGGAACTGACTTCCCCTCAGATGGCTGGGGGCACTCAACACTGGGGAGAGGCACCAAAATCCACCCCACTTACCTCTTGTATTCTGTAGAGATTAGAGAGGACAGAATGCATAGCACTTTGTTTGGGGATGTTCTGCTATTTACGTCCAGGTAAATGCACATATAGCCACGTTATCAGGAAATAGACATTTACTCACTGGGGATCTGTAAACCTCAGGCAGTATCAATGAAAAAGATTTTTTTTTACTATTATTTCTTCTTTCTCTTTTCTACTTTTAAAGGATTACCTTCATTGCCTAAAGCAAAAAGAAGATCCTGCCTTGAACTGTTTTTCATTCACATTAAGGAAGTAACAAGCCAAAAAAAAGAGATTCCTTGTCAAAGCTTGTCTATTCCTTAAGTCTGCCTTGCTACTGCCTCCTTTATGCCTTGTGGCATGGCTGTCTAGAGTCTGTGCAGTGCTCTTTTTCTGTGTCAAACATCCTCCCAGCTGCAAAGAGATCTCTTTATAAACATGTCCTTCATTTGAACTCCAGCCTAAGTGCAAAATGTAAAGAACAATAAAAGAGACTTTGCGGATACCAACCATTTCTTCTGTTTCCTGAAGCTCGCATGCTTATTTTCATTTGAAAGGGAAGCTGATGTTATAATTGGGATTTTTACATTTTCACATGAATTGCGACCTCTCTGCACTGTTCCATTACCTGCATATTAATGTATTTTGAGAACAAGTAGTTTCATGGATGACAATGAAAATCTCCTAGAGAACTAATGCTAATATCATCCAAAGACTAAACATTTTGCAACATGCAAAACAAGCAGCATGATACAAGAAAAACTTCTGACTGATGCCTGTCTGAGAAGCCACATTGCACATCAGTATGTTTCTATTTTCTCCTAACTATCTATTAAAACATGCATCAATGACTTACATTTAATGTCCACATAACCATAATCTGACCAGCCACAATGAAATTATCATTTGTTAGAAAAGTGGTAAATAGCTATAATTATTTCTGAACTGCTAATCTCTCCTTAGAATGTGGCCTTATGAATAAAAATCATATTTTAACTAAGCACTGATGAATATCGGGAAAGTTATTTATGTGCTAAGATTCCTATTCTATCCATTCTTTCTTTTTTTATTAGTTTTGCTTTTTCCTTTTTTCTGGTCATTCATTCTGGACTTCTTGCTTTCAAGAGGGAATAAAAAACCCGTAAGATATATCTGATATGAATAGCTCACTCTGACTGCTTTTTGTCTACACCAAAGATATAGCCGATATGAATAGCTCACTCCGTTTTTCGCCACCATTTTGAGACTGATCAGTTAAACTACCTTCCTCTTGATGTCTGGGCACTAGAAGATCCCTTGTCCTATAGGGCTCAACTTGACCAACACAAACTGGAGTTTGTGGACCGCAAACTATATTAGAATACTCAAAAATGTTAACAGAAGGTATCAGAACACCTTTACAACAAGACAAAGAGAGTGAGGTCCATAGATTTTGTCTGATATCATTAATAATACCTTGACTGGAGCAAATAAAAGCTTCCACATTCTGTGAAATAGTCTTCCTCCTCCCTTTACTTTTCATTTTAGGATATTGTGAGTATTAGCAAGCAGGGTTTACTGCAGTTCAGATCAGAAGTTCTTAATTAGAGATCTGAAATCTAATGCAATTGTGCACATATATCTATACATATAGTTAGAGATGGTAAATGTCTCTGCTAAAATAACAATTATTATTATTCATAAATAACAACCTGACATTATTTGTAAAGTAAATGTTTTCTCATTAACTTGCAAAAGATCAGTAAATTTCTTCATCAGGAAACCCAGCTTTCAAGATGTATATGTAACCACTCATAAAAGTGGTAATTTATTTTTAGCAATCAGCAAGATTTACTGCCTTCTCAGAGTAAATATTAAAATGTTTTGACCTGACACAAACAAGCACTGAACTTGATGCTAGCAGAAAAGGTACCAAACATATTTAAATAATCATTAAAAGAGTTGTACAAAGCCCCCCCAAACCCTTGCATAAGGGGGACTACACAGCTTATGTGGAACACATAAAGTTCTTGTGAATAAACAACTACACTTTCTTAAATCTTGCTCACTTGACCATTACCAGAGCAAGCCAGCTCTGCTCATTCTGAGGAAACAAACTTAGAAACTTCTCTGAGTATTACACTTACACACACAAACACACACAGCATCAATTTAGTTATATTGTGACTTAGGGGAAAAAAAACAACATCAGGAAAAATTGTAACTAGACAAAATTCCTTATGATTTCAGCATCCCTAATTTAAGTCATCTACAGCAGCCGTATGAGCTGTTCAGTGGCTCAAACTAGCAGGCTGGACTGCTGTCAATGCCAGAGGTCAGGAAAGAAAGCAGCTCATAGAAAAGCAGTTTTCAAAAGACCTCCGGCAATACAAGCAGACACACCTGTTTTGAAACACAGAAATCTAAGCCAGTATAATGGAAAGAGTCGGAGCCTTAAAATGTCAAGGCTTTGTGGTATTTACTTGTATCTCTCAAAGTTCACATCTGGAGGAAAGACACTTACTTGTAAAGGTAATACTCAGCTTGATCCACTTCCTCTCGTGAAGAAATGTTGTCAACAAACTGATTGAAAAACAAAAAGCATAGGCTTCAGTGGGAGCACTCACAAAGCATATTAGAATAAAATGGCACTTGAATAAAACGCAGTACATTTGTATTGCATATTTAAGAGCTTGGATAGTAACGGAGGTCTTCAAATCTTTGTTTACTACTAGTCTGGTTTCTCTAGCATTGCTCAAAGTAAAATCTTTTAAAAATGACCTGGAAAAGGTCCGTATCCTGCAAACATGGAAATGATCTGAGAATGATGTCCATATAATCCAGTACCATTTATCTGTCTTGCCTATTCTGAAGTACACAGGGACAATACTATCTTCCACCTTGTATTTCACTAGTCTCAGTCTTACCTAGAATCAATCAGAGCACAAATAAATAGCAGTATATGTACAACTATATATACAGCCTCCATAAGGCTTCCAGTACAACTTTCCTCCCTTTAAAACCTCATCTACATCAGGCAATGTTACAAAATTTTCAGTGCTACCAAATGTTTAAATCAAAGCAAAAACTTCAACCAGACTTTGTCTTACATTAACAATGAATCCAGTTTTCCTGTAGATTTAACTGACAGGAGCATAAAGCTGCTGCAACACTTAACCGCCTCCCCTATAAAATGCCTTTAGCTCAAACACATAAACAGCAGGATCTCAAGATCAGTGTTTCTCTTTATCCTAAGAGGAAGGTAAAAAAGTCATTCCAGATGATTTGCTCTCCATATTCTTCATTCTCCTCTGTCTATGCCTACACACTGTCTATGTCTACACAGTGTCTACACACTGTCTATGTAAAGATCTCATCTTTGAGCATGGCAATAGCATGTCTGGGAGCTTTATTGGTATTTTAGAAAATGAGAATCTTATCTGTGAGCTACAGGTATTGGGAAGTGTCTGGTATTTGCCTATTTGTCTGGAAAAGCTACCTATCCAGAAAACAACATTAGCCCAACGCAGGACTGTGAGGAAGAAAAGGAATAAAACTGATTAAAAAAAAGGAAGAGGAAAACCATTTTCCCTCATGGACAGTATCTCAGAAGAAATGATCAACAGTGTTTGGTTATGGTACAAAATATTCTGCAATTCTGTAGAATACTGCAGTTAGTGGCACCAAGTACTGTAACTGCCACTGAGATATAAGGGTGGTAACTCAGCTTTTGGGTATAATTTGGATTTGATTTAAAAAATGTCATGTTTATTTGTCCTTCTCAATAAAAACAAAACCACCACCATCAACAAAAACTACATAGAGATTTTCAAAGCACATCTTGCATCTCTGTCTTCAAACTATCCAAAGGATGGCTCTGGTTACTAATTCCAGTAAGAGTAACCAATGTCAGCATTTGTCCTGCAGAGTCTGCTGAGGTGAGGAGATAAAACTGCAGAAGCAAAATGTAGTCACCTCTGCCTTATTCCCCAAGGAACCTGGAAGCACTGGAAGATGTGCGCAGACAGGCAGTGTGCTAATTCACTGCATTCCCTTAGCAGGCTGGGTTCCTATAAAGTGCCTGAGGGCACAGGGTGTTAAAGCTCTTACTGACAAAGACAGAAACCACAAGAAAGCAGGTAATATATATTATGAAAATACACAGCCTAGTAACCCAGTGAAGCTCCACTTTGCTGAACACTCTGAATAGAAAAATAACCTATTTCCTTTTTGAAGAGCCTACAGCCCAATTACTAACTAATGAGCACAAAGTAACTATAAAACAGTTTTACACAGCAATTTAACAGTATAACAAGACATTTACGATGCCCAGCAGAGGTGATATCATTTATCCCTTCTGAGTTCTCCTTCATAAGCATTCTATTGTCATTCCTATCACTTTATAAATGGAATTTATTCCTTACCCGGGCTATTGTCAAAGAGCTGACAGGCAGCTTTCTCTCATAGGTCCTATCCATTAAGGTGGCCAATTCAGCTGCAGGAAACAGGAAAAAAAAAAGAATGCTTAATCAGTTGAGATTATAAGAATATCTACTGAGTTATCATACAACTTAGCATAGACACTATATTCATGAAGTTTAACGTGGGGTTTCCTAATAACATCTTCTGTAGTTCTCATTCAGAAATTGTATGAAAACAGTACTATCAGTTACTGTTCTATTATTTGTCAAATATCTGAATAGAAAATAAAATATGGGGAGATCTTTCAACATGATGATTTTATACTACAGCTAAAAAAACAGAGTAGTTATCTTGAAAATTCACACTTCCTTTCCAGCTTAGCATTTGCTAGACATTGCTTTCAGGATGGTTTTCTCCTTCATTTTATGGTAAAACAAAAAAACATAGAAACAGGCAGTACCAATATGATAAAGCCTGCAGGCACAAACAGCAATCCAAAGGAAATCCAGTTAATCAAATCGGGCACTGGCCTAGTGCCTTATTAATGTTATTGCTTTATGTTCCAGCAGTCATATAAGAATAGCAATTTGACCATGAGGGAACTTCACGCCTTTGACTGTTAGACAAATAGCCAAATGTTGAATTTGATGAATACAACTTGGAGTTTTATTTTTGCATTCTTCCTGGAAGACTATGATGCCCAGGAAGAATAAGCTGTTGGCTGTAAGCTTAGTGTCAGCTGCATACCTCGCTGCAGAGGCGCACACTCATGGCACTATTTAGAGCCATCCCTCAAACCCTGCACCTTCCAGCAGTAGGGACCCTAAGTATTCTCCCTGCATCCCTAGCACTGCCCTTTGCCCTTCACTTATGGAGACTCCGGCTGCTTTTGACACAGGAAAAGCCTCCTTTTACACCTCTGGATGAGCCCTATTGGCCGTGCTAGAACTGCTGGACTGGCGAGCTCTGCAATTTATTTTCCACAAAGGTCACAACGGTCACCTCAGTGAAACACGAGGTGGGCACAATTTGCAGCAGCCCATCACGATCGAGCAGCCCTCGTGCTCCAGCAAAACCAGCACGAATGAGCAATCAGGAGGCAGTGTCTCTGAGGGCTGCGAACACACTCTCCGCACAACGAGCAATATCACCATCCATCATTTTAAAAGTAGCATTGCTATCCATCATTTTAAAAACAATCCAGTATCACTGGTGAATACTAAGAGATACATGCAGCTTTAACAGTAAAAATAACATTCAGTGCCACTGTGATGTTAGAGGTACCTTCTCAAATTACAGCACTCAGGCAAAGATTTTTGTTGCAGTAAAATGCTGGCATCTTCGATTTGCAGTTAACTGTTAAAATCCTAGGTAAATGTTGCGGTCCACTGCATACCAGTATTTTGTATTTACATGGAATCTTTCTGAGGCATTCGGGATGCTTTTCAAAACACAAAAGAAAACATTCCTGACATGCACAAGTTCTCTCTGGCTGAGGGAAGGCAGACAACATCCTATGATCATGAAGGGGAAACGAAATCTGGGGCAAGGACACTAAGAAAGTATCAGCTCTGATGAGAACAAAGCAGGATGCTGAGATGAGGTGGCCACCAAGGCCATTCTGTACTGCATAATCACTGTAACACAGACCAGACAGATCTTTTAATGATAAAGGATTGTCAGTGGGAATATCCTTATACTGTCCTTCTCTCCACCTCTCATGACCATCATGGTAGAGTATGGTTCCATTCCACATGAAACACAACGAGGTGTGCTACTAGTTAGAGAGAATAAGTGTTGCAACCAAGTCGACAACAATGAGAGAAAGGCTAGATATTTGCATAAACTTAGTAAGCCAAAACTTAGCTCCTTCTCACTCAGACATAGCTGAAAAAAATGTAAGTATTCACAAAGAAATCTGCTCTTTTAATAACATGGCAACGTCATTCTGAGATGAACAACTGCATAGACTGAGATCACATCTACCTAATACAGAACAATTCGTCCAAATTCACCAAGTTGCCATGCATCTCCCTTTGGGAACCAGAAGCAGATACTTCAGACCATAACGGGCCACACTCAGGCCCTTAACCTAGAAATTCTTTTGTCTAGGTGCTCACGAAGTTGAAGAGCCCACCTCAGAAAACCATGACAGACTGAAGTATAAGCCAAATGAATACAATGCTGAGAACATAGGATCCCAGGACTGCTGGGGTCTCCTCCAGGAGCACTCACACAGAATTGTAATGATTGTCCTTTTGTGCTGCCTGAAAAGCTGGAACTCTCCATCAAAACTGTAGCATGAAAAGTAATACGAAGCACTTATCCATCAGCTCTGGCATAAGAATCACAATAAAATGAAAGCTGCCTAAGCCTTGAAAGAATAAAAGACAAATCAATGTAATTGGAAATTTAGGTTTGTTGACAAACCGCAGTTTATGCTGGACTTTGTAAATATGAATAATCCTTTCCTGGCTTGCTTTCTTCAAAGAATAGATTTTTTTTCTCAGATTTATGATTTGAATTAATTGAGCTACCTTCTCTGAACCAAGCTTATTCTGTAAGTAGCTGTTCAATAATCCATATTATTGCTTTCTCTCAACTAAAAACATCCTGTTAGAAATAGTAGGATGCAAGAGTGCAAATGCTTGAGTCTTTTAGCACAGTGAGAAGTAAAGCTTGCTTGCTAATATTAGTACAGAAAATAAGCGCTGTTATGGCCAAAGTAAAATCTTATGTACATTCTAACAAATATGTACTGTATACAAAATTAACTTTCACAAAACTTTAATTCCTCCAGGAAAAAATATTTTTGCATCTTGCAGGACCTCATGGATGTAAACAAACTAACAAAGCAACTGTGAGTCTGAGCAGAGGTCATTTGACTTTTGGATGTGACTTATCAATCTTTAGAGCAACATCTAGGATTTTATGTGTTTTTTTTTTCTTTTTAGGAAACATTTAGCTTTCATAAAAGCCTTGATTTATTTCATACGCACAAGAAAAATGTAATGGAAAGCTTACATGAATACTCTGTCTTAAAAATTTATGTCCCATATTGTACACAATAACCATACTGCTACTAGCTTCTGGAAGAACCTACAGCTTTATGGAGAAGAATGCGTGACTGGAAATCCCTCAAGTTTGCAAAGGCAGCACTGCCACCTGGTGTTCCTCCCAGACAGCTGAAGAGACACTGCTGGTACAAGCTCTTCTAACCAAAAAGATGTTTGCTATTTCACCTGTTTCTTGCCATCACTTGGGATTTTGATAATCTCCCTGCCTGTTATTAAGACACTTATTGACTTCATTTTATTCTTGTTAGCAGCAAGCCAACTGCAGCACTGGAGAATCTATTCCAGCCATGCCTCCTGTTTCTTTAATATCTGATTTTTCATAAGTGGAATCCAAATCACTACTAGACTATCCTCCTACCAGTCAGCAGTTTACAAATAGCAAATTATGGCATTTCCAGCCCTTTCCTTTCTGAGCAAGTATGTTTGTGTACACAAAACGTGATCTTGTTCTTTCCCACACGCTTTTCAGCAGTGAGGTTTCCTAAGCCACTCATGCTAAACTGAGACTGCAATCACATGCACTTATTCTTATAGAGAAGAATAAACAACGTCTTAAATAGACATGGTAAATGAATCCAGGATTGCACCACAGCACTGTAGCAGAGAAATGGAATGAAATCTAAATCAAAACATTTTTTTCTGCAAATATATTCTCATAACATTTCTGAAACAGAGTTTGAAATACCCAGAGAAAAGAACATCTCCTGAATAGAAGGAATTTACTCTAGCCACAGTCACCAGTTACTATCCACAGGGTGGTATGTGCAAACATGCAACTGACAGCTACAGAGCAGATGTCCATGGTGCTGTCTGGTCTTTGAAAATGCTAATGCAACTGACACTGTGTTAACTTGTTTTCTTTTCTGTGAACACAAAATGAAAATGCAAAGTAGTTCTTCAGAGAGCATGCAGCAGGCATCTGCTTCAGACCAAGGTCTTTAGCAGAGCAGCAGCTAAAACTTTGCGAGTCAAAGAGTCACAAAAGGTCTTGACAAGCCTGGGGGAAGCCAGGCATTGACTATACGAGTGCTTGCACAACATTCTTCTTCTTTACAATGGATTTCTGTTCCCTAGGAAGTTGGTCAAAACAGGAATCGTTTTTCATCTGGAGGTGACTGATTCAAATACATCCCAGGTCATTAATGTCTGTGACTCCTGCCCAAAATATGCTTTCACAGAGGTGAGCAATCCCATTGACTGCAAGGCATTACAAGGTAGTACGATCTTTGAAAGATCCAGGCTACAGTCATAAGCTGGTTCTGGCTCGGGTAGAACAGAGCATGTTGACAGTACCAATCTATCAGCATATGGGCCATAAAGAAAAATAAACTGATGCATATAACGCTAAAGACAAAATTCTGATCATTGCCTGTCTTCCTGCCTGACAAAAGCCCTTAAATTCCACTTACTAATTCTTTTTGCAGCCCCATAACCTGGGTTATAATTAACAAATATCCGAATGAAAAATGGGAGATAAAAACTATGTATTAAGAGATTCTCTAAGACAGTTTCATTCATGGTACCAAATAACATATTTATATGTTATATACTTATATATAACAAGTGTTTATATGTTATATAGTTATATATGTTTTATATATATATTTATATGTTATATGTTTATATGTTATATAGCCTAGAAAAACTTTGCCACAATGTTTTCATGCAATATATTCACCACAAAGACGGTAGAGTGTCATCCTACCCTGCGATCTAGTCAAAGAGGAGTCTACCTATGAAATTCCCAAGAGGGATTTCAATACCACAGTTTAAAGAAAAACTTATCAGAAATATTTTTTCCTCACAAAGAATATAAAATTTCAAAATTTCTTCCTGCACAACTGTGAAGAAAATATTCTTTTAAAATACCTTTCTTAAACAGTAATGACCTATAATAATGCTTTTTTATACTGCATTACCATTATAAATTAAACCTTGTGAAATTTTAACACAGAGTACAGTTTTCTAATTATCAAACTCCCAAATATGACAATCATTACAGTTTCAGACTTTGTGATAGAAAAAAAAAATCACCTCTAGAGAATAAACATTAATTATCTGGGCAAATTCTGACTTGTTTCTGCATATGGGTTTCAACACAAAAGACAGATTTTTAACATATGAAGGTAGATTACCTAACATAGATTAACACATTAACAGATTAACACAAAAGAGGTAAATTTTGACACAGAATTTCAGGAACATTTTATGCTGAGGTACTCTTACTTTGATGCATTCATGGATCATGAGCTAGTGTAAAATGATCTTAGGTTTGCAATTAATTAATCAAGTGGAGCTAAAGAAGAAATTCTTCTCACCCAGGCTATGCTCTTCTTTTTTTCTGTTTTCCCATTTTGAGCTGTCCACATATGCTGCAGAAAGAAGAGATCTTCTACCTAAAGGAAGAAAGTAATCGGCCATATTTATTGAGCCAGAAGCATTAAACTGCCTTTATGGCACAGTTGTTAGAAGAAGCTACTATAACAGTTTGCACTCCCTATATTAGGACAAGCCACTACCTTTTCATTTTTAATACCACAAACAGTATTTTCCCTAGTAGTTTTTTTTTAACGTGTTTCCCCCAAATGGAAATCAATTTTTAAGGTAGAAAAAAAAACAAACAACAACAGAGAATAAGTTTTTTTTTTTTTCTCATATGGACCTGTTTTGTCAAATGATCATATTTAGAAAAATACAGACATAAAAGCATAAGCATAAAACGCTTCTGCATCACTAACACAATGAGATCTAGACGACACATGATGAACATCGGGGTAAAATTTGCTGAAGGAGGAACTGGAGTTTGCAAAAATTAAGAAATGTGAAGCACTTTAAAAATAAACATTACTACGGTAATTACTATGCTATCCAGAATTCTTAGCAACTACCTTAAAGCCATTAGCTGAAAATCTATCTACTACCAGTAAAGCTTTGCTGCTCTTGAAAGCAAAATAACCCTCCTCCTTTCCTCTACCATTTTTCTGACATATACAGATCCCCACCTTCTGAACAACTTTGCAGTATTTTTTCCCCAAAAGACCTGGTACTTGGAGTCCCACAGTCATAATATGAGAATATTATGTAACAGTTTTACCAGTCAAAAAATAGGTGTTTTTTTAAGACAATTTTCTTTACACAGTCAAGTGATGTGTATTTTGTTTTAAAGGGGTGGTCTGTGTGTGTGCTTCCTCGCAGCCAAGGATGGCGCTGGGAAGCACGAGCCCCTGGAAGGCAGTTCTGTGCAGCGCGGGCAGGTAGGCCAGAGTAAGTGGTTGCCCCTCCGTGCAGGTCGCTCGGGGCGCAAGGCGACACCTGCGAGGCGGCTTGTGCAAAGGCGCCTTCCGCAGAGCGCGGAGCCCGCCCGCCGCCACCTTCATAGATCTCCTGCTCGTTGGCCACGCGCTGGAACGTCTCCTCCCAGGCCTGCGGGCAGAGCGGGCGGGCGGCCGTGAGCGGGGCCGGGAGCGGGGCCGGGGGGCGCGCGGCCGCGGCCCGACCTCCTCGAAGGCGCTGCGCATCATCTCCAGCGAGGAGTAGTGGGCGGCGATGCGCATGTCCACCTGCAGCGACTTCTGCAGCACCTCGCCCATGGCGTCGGCGCGCACCAGCGAGTGGTGCTTGGTGAGGTCGCGGTGCAGCTCCTGCACCTGGTCCTTGAGGCTCTGCACCTCCGCCTGCAGCCCCTGCGCGCCAGGGGCAGCGGCCAGTGCGGGCAGCCGCGCGGGGCCGGCGATGCCGCCCGTGGTGCCCGTGCGTGGCTCCGCGGCGCAGCGTCCTTACCCGGTAGGTGTTCTCGTAGTCGCGGCAGTGCTGCGCGAAGGGCGAGTCGGCGCCCTCGGCCAGCAGCACCTTGGTGCTGATGCTGCGGTGCGCGGAGGGCTTGCGG
>JAUBNY010000943.1:420720-509752 GCA_032275445.1 Crypturellus soui
TAATGTCCAACATCTAATCATCTATCTATCAATAGTACTGTATGTTCAAAATTCCTGTTAGTGATGATTTGGAAGCTGTTAGATGCTAGAATGTTAGAAGAGTTCTGCTTCCATTAGCTTAAATGACAGTATTTGCCTTTTAAAAGAAATAGTGGAAAGCTCTGAAATTTCTGTTTAATTTTAAAGTGAGCTTTTCAGCATCCTGAGTCAGTGGAGTTGTAGCAATTGTGTGAGACGGGTGTTCAAGGAACCTGGTGAGTTATGCACTGAGCTTGTAAAAATGGGAGCCCATTTCTAGTATGGGAACCTTCTCAGTGCTGTGTACAATAACTGCAGACTCTCTGCATGCAGTCACTGTAGTGACTTTCTTTAAACTTACTGTTTTTTCTTCCAGAACTTGCGTGGTTTTTTCTCAGAGAGTATGTCGTTCCATATTCTGATGACAATGTTGTTTAAAAAGGGCCATTATGAAAGTAAGTACTGTGTTTTAAGATGATGCCTTTTGAGGAGTATGCTTCTCACCTGTATTTGCATATATATGTTTACGTGTATGTATTTTGTATATAAAGATATTGCCAAGGCCTTCACAGCTGACTCTGTGGTTTTGGAGGACTAAGCAAAGCATACATATGTTAAAGATGTCAGAGAATTGCACTCTGGTGGGTAATAATAGTGGACGGCTTTAACGAGTTGAATCTTTCAGTGGCCTCCCCTCCATAATAGTAGAGAATTGTGATCTTACATAGTTGTGAGGAGGACTCTTTCTTTTCCTAGCACTTTTCCGCTGAAGGCTTAAATTCTTTGATTTGTTGTTTCTCACAGCTTTTTGTTTTCCCGTTTCAAAATTTCTTTTATTTTGATTTTGAAACAGGAATTTCTATAAGACTTTTCTAGCAATATTTTTGTCAGAACAGGGAAGAATAATCATTTTCCATTTATAAAACAAGCTGAAGGCTTCTGTTTGTCTCTGGTGGGCGTAGAGTGGCTACTGCAACATCTAAACAACAACAACAAAAAGAACAGTTTGACCTTTTCAAAATACCAGGGGTATATGCGAATGTATGCTTTAGTCATTGCTGGTACAACCTTAAACCTGTCAAGTAATAACTGTTTCATTTTTGACAGGTGCTCTGGAAATTCTCATAGAAATGAAAAAACAAGGTATACCTTTTAACAGAGAAACCTATCTACTAGCATTTGCAATATGCTACAAAATGGTAAATATTTTCATATTGCCACGTGATAAGTGATTCATAAGTGCCTTTTCCCTCTTCTTTAATTTCCATAGATTTCTCTTCTTATCTAATGTAAATTTTAGGCATTATTAAAGTTGTATATGATTTAGTGAAGGTATGTAAGTTTCCGTATAGTTAATGTCACAAAGCAAACATCTACAAATTTCTAAGGTGTTAGATATAACTATCATATCAAATTTGTCTTAGTGATTGGTTAAATGATAAACATACTTTCTTTGGAACTCCTGCATATTTTTGCATTCTCTGCTTGAGCTGCAATTGTGATTATCTTGTCTGGCTGCTTTAAACAATGCATACATGATGTGCTTTTTTGCCAGACATCACTCTCTTATTTTTCATCTCCCTTCAAGTAACTCTTGAACTGTTTCTGCAATTGCACCTAAATTTCCCAAGTAGCTCAAAAAGCTATTCAGATGAGTGGAGAAAAGAAACCTAAATGAATGCTTTCAATAAGAGACAAGCTGACTTTAGAGCTCACCTGTGTTATTAGATGAGACAGTGATAGAACACGGAGTAAGAATCTACGCTATGCAGGTTCTAGAGATGTTTCCCTAGAACAGTTTTCTTTTTGTAGCACAATGAGATTTCCCCAAACTTTTTCTATTGTTCTTTCCCTTCAAATTTGAGTTGGTAGAAAAATCTTTCCTTAAAGATGAAAGTTGCGAGCTGAGGAGAAAAATATATCCCTGATTAAAATTTATCAATTTGACACTGATGCTGCATATGTAACAGCCTGAAATGGTAGCCCATCCGTAATTTTATGGTACTTTTGAAATCCTCAGCACTAATGAATTGAGGCAGCCTTTAGAAGGTTGGGGAAATAAGGATAGCCCTGTAGCTGTGATGTTTGGGGAGTGGGACAGTAGATGGAGAGAGAGCAGCAGCTGTGGAAACTACTGTTAGGAACAGCTGGTGATCAATGGTTACAATCAGCCCATGAATGTTGCCAGCTCCACTTAAGAGATACCTTCACCAAAAAATTGAGTACCAAGACTTTGATGTTGTCATGGAAACAGTTTAAAAGCTGGTGCCTGCTGTGGTGTGTCAACTGAAGCCAAGTTTAGCATTTTGAGTGCCTTGTTGTGCCCTATGTGCCCCTTCATTTAAAGGCTTTCATAGAACCCAGCTATGCTTCTCTGCGGTGTACTTTACTCCATCTGTGGTAGCATTTCTTCATATCTCTAAAATCCTTACGTAGTTCTTTCTGTGGCCTGCTGTGTGAGAGCATCCATGGCATATGCAAAAGAAAGGTGTTCTTGAGACATTTGTTGTCTGCTGCTTCTGGCCTTGTGTGTTTCCAACAGAGAATCTGACCCATTATTTTAGCGAGTTGATAAGAACAGAGAGGAAATGATTTTTAAAAAGCCATCCAGTTATTTTAACAGCCACCGTAAATTTGTTTTTATACTATCAATAAGGGAATAATTTGCATTAACCCTTTGTGCAGTAAAGAGGATTAGAAGGAGATCTTTTGAAAACCTAATGTTCATTCTGCTCTTAGTGGCAAGTGCTAAAACCTCAGCCTAAGAGGGAACACCCTTGAGATCAATATTTTTGCTAAAGATGCAATGTAAGAAGCTCAGGAAAATAGCTTCAACATTCACTACATGAGTGCAGGAAAATAATGGGGGTGGCATTAACAGCAGTTCTGAGTTTGTAGCCAGTTAATTCTTGGTTTCTTTTGAATGAGTATTTTAAGGACCAACTCCGAAAAATGTACTGGGCTTAAAGCTGGTATTATTCTTGGTGGATAAACAGGAGGAGGAATTAATCTTCGTACAGAACTGCTTTTGAGGTCAGTTTTTGGGATGCTTTAAATCATTGCAAGGCACTTCTTTCCTCCAAGGTAAACAGATGGTCATCCTTTAGTGCAGGAAATGTCATCAGACCATTTGATGGCAACAAAATGCATATGAGTGTACATGTATCGATTGATTAGTAATCAATCTTTTATCTCTCCATGGTCACAATATTTCTGAGTTTTCAGACCATTCTGCAGTAGACAGAAAAGTATCCCCTAAGCACCCTACGAAAGACCCTGTTGCTAAAGACAAGGCTTGTGTGTTGCAGGACTGACATTTTGAACATTAAGAACAGAGATTGCCACCAAATAATAGAAAGTAACGTGAAGGTTATTCTCCAGAATAATGGTACGAGTTATTTCAGAAACCTTGCTGCTGCCAGTTCTTAAGTTTGGCCAGTATTAACTTGCTTGGGGTACAGACAGTTCTGCTTATTGGACTTTTGGAATACCTGTTTGCAGTTTTTTTCTTCTACCTCCTGCTCCGCTAATCAACCAGTTAATGTAAATGTTAGAATAAAGGAAAGAGAAGTCAACTTTCCTCTTGACTTGGGAAACAAAAATATCTGTTGCCCTTAAACAATCGCGTTGCTGATCTTGCAGTGCATTGGCTTCTGAATGCAGTGAACTTAGGCTTCTATGCTTCTATAGCTGCCTGTGGTCCCTTTGGATCATAGGATTAATAACTGTCTCTTGGATTGTAACTTCTACACAGGACAGTTTGGAGTCCTGCAAAATCTCGGCAAAGCTGCTTGAAGAAGCACAGCTAAGAGGTGACACGGTACCAATACGAGCATTCTACTTTGCTGTGGCCTTTGCTCTGAAACGGGTACAGTGCTCTTTTTTTTTGTTTTGTTTTGTTTTTTTTTGTTTATTTCTGAATCTCTGTGCACGGTGTGGAATATGTTAGTAAGTTGAGGCAAACAGAAGGCTGCATGCACAGTCTATTAAGTAACTTCAAGTGCTGTAATTTTTATGCCCATAAAGGTAGTATTGTAGGTAACTCCTACATAAATCGAATACAGAAATTCTGAAGTCTGATTATGTCTCGAGTCTAACACACAGGCACATTGTGCTGCCAACAGTGTCATGTGGCAGATTCTGCTAAAATGGAAGAGAGGCAGCAGATTTAGAGGTACGCATGTATCCAGTCCTGCAGGGTGATTCTGTGTTTAGTGGTGGCTTCATTTATATGCCATAAAAATAATAAGTCAAAAGTGTTTGCGTAGTTGACTTAATCTTTATCTAGGTAGGCATGTTTAAAGGCCGTAGTATGTTTTGCCATGTTGCTGGAGAGATGGTGTATCCTTCTCCACAACATGTGGAGCTTCAGGATAAGATTTTCCATGTAACTCATGCTTAAAACATGCTGTGAAAATGGTCCAAGGCCATAGAGGGTGAAAGATTGACTGAGGAACACCAATGAAGGAAGCCTAATCTTTTCTTTCCTATTAACTTGTATGTCTTAAGCTTCAAATCCTCTCTGCTTTTTTTCTAAAAGTCTTCTTTATGGGTACTATCAGACCTAATGATCTGATGTTATTCACAGATGTAAATGCATGAAGTGGTGGTGTTGTAAATTTTATTGTTAATTCCATGGTCTCATTACATTGTCTCTGGGTTTAAAGGTTTAGACTGCTTTGTGATTCACTGACATCTTTCTTGAGCTTATTGTGAAAGTGTCACACATGTATAACACATGTATGTTTGTTTTTATTTCTTATTCCTTCCTAGAATGATGTGACACAAGCCCAATTCTATTATTCTCAGATAATGAAAACAGAAAATAAACTATACAACAATATTAGTGTAAGTATGCTTGCTTTGTATAAGTTGTACAGGGAAATGTACTGTGCTAGACGGAAGTCCAAATGCAAAGTAGCAGAAGGCCGGATTCTTAGCAGCATGTACTTATTTCAGTAATGTTGCTGAGCTCACTTTTGTCTGCCAACAGATAATTTCTGTCAGTTGGTTGAGTTACACTAGGAATTGAAAGAAAATCTTTTTGATCCCATTCCCCACCCCAAAGTTGCCTTCTTACTATAGCTGGGAATTAGGCTGGTCCTACAGAATGAGTATAGACCTGGGAAAAATTTTAGTTATGATATCCCTCTATTGCTAGGAGATTAAAAATACCACAGCTCCAAGTAAATGTCTTGCTTGGTTGTGCTCTCTTCAGGCTTGCTTCACTCTTTGAAGTATGTGTGTACTAACTATGTATGCACATAAAAGAAATAATTTCTTTAGTTGCGTGATTTACAACCTGTTTTAAAAGGCTATGTGTGTATCCTGTAAGTGATCTCTATAATCTACAGGAGGAGAGGGGGTGGGTGAAGTAGGGGGAGGGGGTGAGGGGTGGAGTGGGGATGAGGGGTGAAAAAAAAAATATTTCAGAGCAGTTAATACAGCTCCTTTAGAGGAGTTCTGCCTCCAGGCTGGCCCTTCCTTTCCAGGTCCCAGCTGTAAAAAAGAAACTAATTTTACCAGTGACAATCAGTCATTCCCTTTGCCTTCATGATTAATGTTTTATCAACCCAGCATCTAGAAATGTTTTTGTTCCTCATGTGTTTCATATTATCTTCCTCTAATACTTAAAATAATATTAATACTTAGTGCTTAAGTACAAATACTTAAAAACAAAACACAAAAAAATATTTCTGATAAAATCCACACCACATGAATAATACTTATCTTCAGGTTCTTGTCCAGCTCAAGTCTGGTTCCTTAGAAGAAGTAATAAAGACATTAGAGGCAGCAGTGGAAGTAGATGCTCCCCCCTTTGTGAAAAAAATTGAGTTTTCTGAGCAGGTGGTAAGTATACAATAATGAACAGAATTGGATAGAAAACAGTGTCCCTCATGCACACAGATCAGGGATACAGGCTGTTCACTTACAGAATTTAAAGTGCCCAAGTGCATCCAACTGTGTTGCAATAGATTTTGTATGTATCAGTGTTGTATGTTGATTTGTTTGACAAGTTTTAACATTAAAAGATCTAACATTACTCTTAACTCATTCCTTTTACAATAGGTTGTTGAACAGCAGTGTTCACACATTCAGTCATACATGAATTCATGAATTCATATATAAGGCATATTTACTGAAATTTTCAGTGTTTTGGAGTAAGTTTTCCTTTCACCATAACTGCAAATTTATTATGTTAGATAATACAAGAGAAATAATTATGATGATCTGGAGAAGAGCTTCCAGGAAGTAATTAAGTTGTATGGATGTAAATAGAACATAATTTTGTTGGTCTGTGCTATGATTGAAAACAGGACTGTGCTACTTCAGGGAAGTTTTTAACCTAATAAACTTTCTCATTTGTATTCACTGCACATGCAAAATTGCCAGGTGGTGTGTAATGTGTGCTACATAAACCCCTTCTTACATACCTTGCATCAGTATTTTATCTTATTTTGATGGGCTTCCCCTCCTTATACTGTTTTTCAAGTGAATGCATGTCTAGAGTGTAGTGCCTTTGCTTGCTGACATGTAACAGTATGTCATTTGCCCTTCCTTAGCTGGCTATAGTGAAGGAAAAGATGAAAGAAAACCCTGTCCTTTCTGCCAGATTAGGAGATATTTATATGAGACTGCAATCGTCAGGACGGATAACTGCTTGCACACTGGATGACATGCTTTTCCAGGTTCCTCGTTCAAAGAAGAATTGTGCAAAACTTTTAAATCAAAAGCAACTGGGTTATCGAGCTGCTAAACCACTTCACTCAGTTTTGTTGTTGGAGTAGTTCAATATTTGACAATAAACTGAACTCTAATTGTCAACACTCAGAAGCATGTTTGAATAAAACATCTTCTCCCTTTCTCCACTCTGAGCAATTGCTTAAAACGGTTTCATACAAGCCACTTAAATGTGTATCATATGGCTTCCATGTTTAAATTTTCATGCTAAAAATAAGTCATGAAGGTGGGTATTTCTTTTTGTTCCAGAGTGGAAGGATCATAATGTCTTGAATAAATCCCAAATCAGGATTTTATTATTCTGAATGTGTTTGGGGAAGGAAAATGGTATATGTGTCTGACTTGACTTTTGTGTGGTTCATAAGAAGAAAATTTAGTGCTCATAAGATGTGATGTTCTAACTGTACATAAATGCAGCCTGGACCCTAGACAAAAGAATATCCAAGAGCATAAACTGCTTGTTCAAATTTTGTACTCATCAAAAGATGAAAGATACCAGATGTCCTTTGTGAAGACAGTATGAAAACTATAAACGTGTAGCTGATGGTTTTCTCACTGGAAGGAGATTTGTGAACAAAATTCCTCTAAGTGAGCAGCACTACATGTTACTACTTGCAGATTGTGTCTTTGATAAGAAGACTCCCAAGACAAATTCTTATTACAAATTTTAAATTATGTCTAGTCCTAGCAAGTATGATTCAAGCTGTGGGTGAATTATGCAAGTAAAATGCAATTCTAACCTAAAACACGCTCATGAAAACAGCATAAAGAAGCTTTGAAACATGCTCATGAAAACAGCATAAAGAAACTTTGCCTTCAGTGATTCTAGATTAAATGTGCTTGGTTATGTTATGAATTATTGTTTTGTAGCTGTTAGTCCTGCATATCCAAAGACTTTTTCCTCTTTCACCATCCAGTGTAGAAAGAATTCACAATAGCAATACATGGACTGGTACTTTGATGGTTTGAGCATATTTGTGCATATGCCTGTTGATTTAATGCTTAGTAAGTGGTCCTGTGGGCAGTAGCCTACCCAGCCTCGTGCTCTCTAGGTTGTTCCTCCTTTGCTTTCCTGTTAGGAGGTCTTTACCATTTAAAAGTAAAATAAATCGAGCAAATCTCAGAATTCTAATTTCTTTCTGAATGTGCTATATGAAAGCTTTTTCAAGTCAGCAAATCACTGAAGGAGCAAGAGCACTTCCATGTAAGAATATATCTTAAGCCATTAAAGCAAATCAAAGTAATACTGGTTTCACTATGAAGCTCTGTTACTGCAACTCATTTGTTGCTGTTACATTTTGTTGATTAGTATGAAAATGCACAAAAATGCTATGTAGTGGGTGGAAGTGTGTGTGTGTGTGTGTGTGTGCGCATTTGTTTAATAAAATTGCTTGGAAATTATATCCTATTTTGGAAAAATGCATGTACTTTTTATGACTGTACAGGATTGCTTAAAGTATCGTGCTAGACTCACAACTGCTTTTTTTCTACTAAACACTAATTTCTACTAAATTAGTGTTTTTGTGCATGTATTAATGAAACCAACAAGAAAGCAGGTTCAACCTAAGGGCCAAGATCACTTGTTACTTGCCTGTTTCTCTAGTTTTGTTGGGTCCTACTTTTAGGCTGGATTCTGGCTGCAGCTCAAGTAATAATTACCTCACGTATAGTGTAATTCAGGTGAGTCTTGGGAGTCAACTTTTTGACCTTAAAAAAAACACTAGCTTTGTTTGAGACTGACTTTAGCTAACTATTATCCTGGGAATTTGTTTCCAGGAAAAACTCCATTTGCCAATCTTGGAAGAGAAGGGAATACTATACCCATTATGAGCGTAAAGCAAGCACTGTATTTTTACAGACTTGCTAATGGGAGATGGTTTGGGAGTAGCAGGGATGGTACATTAAGGTCCTGCACTGCTGCATCCTTCTAAAGCAAATGGGCTATCCTTCCTCCCCCCACTCCAAGACAAGAGGCTCTGCAGTGAAAGATCTGGAAAACCTTGTTGTTTAAGTAGCTAATAACCCTGCACTTGGAAATGACAGCATGTGCTCCCCCAAAGAAGTACAGATTGATACAACTCAGAATATTGGAGGTTGTTTGGGAGAGCTTGTGGAAGACTGGTAATACTCTCACTTAAGAAAAGAGGTAAGAGTAAAAAGTAGCACCTAAGATCTATGCAACTGATTTCAAACCAAGACTGGTTTGTGCCTTCCAGGTTGTCCCGCTGCCTGGAGGTGATCCAGAAAGCCTAGAGGTGTGGGTGTGCACGTGTTATCCAGTTAGCTTTTTGTTTGTCAAAGTGCTGAGCACTCCGGTTCTTGTCCAGAAGTCTGGACAAGACCATGTGCCTTAATTTGAGGGTTTTTAAGTGTGGTTGGCTTCTGGTTTCATGGGAACAAGCTCAGGAAGCCAAACTTGTCTGAAGTTATGCAAATGCTTAAATATTTTGCTGTCTGAGAATGCTTTGTATTTTGACAGTTGCATTTCTCCAGAGCACGCTTCAGTGACAGCCTCGGAGAGGAGGAGTATGCAGTATAATATTGCTGCCAGTGAGATAATTATACTAGATTTATTTGGAATTTTAATTAAGGATGAGCTATAAAATTAGGAGCCAGTACTGTGGAATTCAATTAATAATAGATGAATTTGGTTAGCATGCTGGAAAAATAAGGCATATATGTTTCAAAGTAATTTTTTTTCCTTAGGTTTCAAAGCAAGACACTTTTCTAGCAAATTTTGCTTGTAAACCTCTGTAGCAAGTAGCTCAGTTGAAGGCCTGGATGCCCTTTTGGACACTTAACGTGCCAAAGGCTTGGCTTTTTTTTATCACATTCAAATACTCTTCCTGCAGTAAAGTAAATGGGTTTTGCCTGTATTTATGCATTCTGGAAGCCCTAGAAGTGTTACTGGGAGACAGCAGATGGCGATCTTGGTCACGCTTTCCTACTAGTATGAATTTCGGGGGTAGCACTTGGCAGCAAGATCAGTTACATAAAAGCAAGACCAAGTGAATGTTTTGATGTATTTTCACTACAAGCCACTTTGACAGGTATGGAACAGAACATCTGAGTCTTAGTCAAGAGTCTCAAGTGGTTAGTAACTGGCATAGCCTGCAAACTCAGAAGTTTACAGTGTTTAATTTAAAGATTTAATGCATTTGTTGATAAAAATACTTTTCAGTCATCACAATGCAGTTCTTGTAGTAGTGTGTGGAAATACGAATCTGTGACTAAGGAGAAAGGTGGCTGCTGATGATACTTTTAGTATATAGCTGACAGTTCAAAAGGCATACTTTGCTAAACCTACTGTATATTCAAGAGAAAGCTGGGGTACCTCTTGCAAAAAAAAAAATAGGAAAAATATTCATTTTTGCATTCACATAGGATCTGGATTATGCTGCAAAATATTCAGAATATTTTATTTTCCTGCTGGAGGTGCATCTGCTTTTCTCTGTGGATTAATACCTTTTTCATTTCCTTTAACAAACGTCTTGTTTTGGCACCTAAGGATTGCTTCCTCTATGTATTTTCAAACTTTGTTTTCTGTTTCAAGCAATAAAAATGAAGGTGAAAGGCTTAGTCATTAGAGGGGAGTTCAGAATTGCCTTCAGAGGAGTTTTGACTTATTTGTCCACAAGGTTCCTTAAAATAATGTTGAAACAAAAACCTCATTAGAACTTTGCAGCACTATAGAAGGTGGGCAGATTTGTAGTACATACGTCTACAGTCATTCAAGATTATTTTTTCAAGGTTATTTAAGGCTTCATCCTTGCATCAACATTTTTCTTTTAAATTTATTTATTTTTAAGTTTCAGCTGTGACTGTAGCCTGTCCTTTTGTGGCCAGATATGCTTTAGCAAGCTCATTATAAATCATTTAAAGTAGATACTTAGCATATATCCCCTTTGTACCCCTTTACTGTTCGTGGATAATAGTTTGGGCTCAACAAATGTCTGATTGTGTTTTTTTTTTTCTTTGTTTTTGTTTTTTTTTTTTTCTTCTTCTCCTCTGGGCTAACTTGAAGAATAAATCACCTTGCTTCCTTGCATTTGCATTACTTGCATTTGATTTGGGCAGCAAGAGGGAATGGGAAACTTTTAAACCAGTAGTGATACTGGTCGCAGACTGACATGGAATACACTGTGCTTTGGTTTGTCTCTTCTTCAGCTGTTGGAGGAATTGTTTACAGAAAGCCGAATGCTTTGAGGAGCTTACAGTGTTCTTTGTTCTGTGCAGTTGTCTGGACATCCTAATCTGTTCCAGCAGTGCCTATAGTGAAAGCAGAGATTGTCACCTCCCCAAGCACAGGTGCTGGTTATTGCAACTACTGATGCTTGGAACAACAAAACTTCTCATACACAGACAGGTAAGGGCAGTTCCCAAGTCCCTATTCCTAGAAGCAACACAAAGCAAACAGTGAACCACTGGTAAGAAGAAGGTTGAGGCAGGGACAAATCAGACCTATACAAGTCTATGGATTTTGGTCAGTCAGCTGCACCTCCTCATCTTGTTAATATAAAAAGGTATCTGGTAGTTGCAGAAGGTCCCTCCTATAGAAGATGGAGACATAAATTTGATGACCTGATCTGATGCCTTAGGAAGCCGTGGAGGAGCTGCCTTGTCCAGCCCTTGAACTACTGCCCTGTGCTGCCCTTCTAGGTGTGCAGCAGTGATGCTGCCAGGATTGACCTGGAGCACATGGTGAACGGCTGCAAAGCATCAGAGGTGGGAGTAAAAGGGGGAATCCAGTGGTGGTCCCTCACTCCTCACACTGAGTGGAGAAAAGCTCAGGTAGAAGTGCTCTCATCATGTGAGTCAACACTTGGCTCTGTAGGTGGAGGCAAGGCAGGGCTTTGACTTCTGTGGCCACAGGTCCATCTTTGAGGAACGAGCCCTGCTGAGCAGGGATGGGACTTGTTCGCAAAGGCAGGCTTGCAACACTAGGTCAAACAGACTTGTTAAGCTAGTGAGGAGGGCTTCACAGTACTTGAGAGAAGGGTTACTGTAACCTGAAGAGAAGTGAGAGCACAACGGGTAGAGCAGATCTGCCTGAGAGAATAGGACGAGGAAGGCTTTCACACTTCCCCGTAAAAGTAGCATGACTTGGGGCCCATCTCAACTGCCTGCACACAAATGTGTAGCATGAGGAACAAGCAGGAGGAATTAAAGTCCACACAGTTGCAGAACTAAGATTTCATTGGGATTGTGGAGATGTGCAGGGATATCTGGTTGCTGAAGTGCTGCAATGGAGGGGGACAGAAAAAAATAAGGTGTGGAAATATGGCAGAAGGGTTGAGTTCTCCGTGAAGGAGTTGCAGGGGATACAGAGATGATGGAGCTAGACTCTTAAAGTTGTTTTTTGACAGAAGAGGAAATGCACACAAATTAGAACATGAGAAATTCTGACTAGGTATTGGGAGAGTTAGCACAGGGATGCTAAACAGGTTGCTCAGGTTGTGGGCTGTCTTCAGAGAGAGTTCAAGACCTGCATCTGCATGGCCCTGAGCAACCTGACCTGATAACTCCTGCTCCAAGGACTTTGGACCAGGTGACATTTGGACATCTCTTCCAGGGTGAATTGTTCTGTTTCACAGGAGGGTGGGCTGCAGACTATCCTGATTTAAATTCCCCTACTCTCCTGTGAGAAGTAGGTGCACACAGATTTCAAACACTGCCATGTAGATGGCTGAGTGTTTGGCTTCTGCAAATTTAGAGGGTTTGTTTTTTGGTTCCTTCCTTACTAAAAATAATGATTACTTATCTGGGAAGGTCTTGCCTGGTTCCCTATACATACTTGGCCCATCATGTTTATGATAAAGGCCTGAACACAGACCATTCTCCTGGCCTATCTGGCATCTCTGCTCTTCAAAACTTTCATAGAGCAAACATATGCACAAACAAGCAAGATGATTTCCAGTCATCACTCTTCAGTCCAGAAATCACTAAATTTAGCTGGTTTTGCTATAATCATAATGAAGTAGACTTGAGAACTTATTACCTAAAAGTAAGCAATGATCTGGTATCAAGACTTTTTTTGAAGTGTTGGAAATGAGTTCAAGCATGTGGTTAGGTATTTTCCATCTACTGTTTAACAAGAACAGCCTTTGTTCTTTTTCCTCAATTTGTCTGATTCATCACGTAAAATCCAAGAATGAAAGGGATAAGGTCAATATAATATTGCTATATATTGGATTGCTCCAGACAGGACTAGTGTCCTGAGCCTCTGATTCAAATCCTTAATAACTCAAATTTCCATTTATAGCCAGAGTTATTGTTATTTAATATGACATTTCTCCTACTATTTCTACTTGAGATCCAGGTATAATGCAGGTATAATGTTGTCAGTGTGTATGCAGTCTTCTAATTTCACATACAGCCTTTATGTGCCTTCAGAAACTTCCTAGTTTGTTAGGATAAAAGATGCACATTGCTTTACCATAACAATAAGAATAGGACACTAGAGCTTTACACTGTAAAATGCTAGAGTTTTACATTACTATATTTTTAGTAATGCAAGGGGAAGTCTCCTCTTCGGAGGAGTTTTTTTTTGTTTTTTTTTTTTCACCAGCTATCCACAGCTCTGTCTACAAGTCATCGCCCCTGCTTGCTTTAGGAGCAAGGCTGAAGAAAGGTGCATTGCCTTCTATCAAACATGAAGCTGTAGACTAAATTGCTTGGTCTGAGGATATCTTTGTGCAGGCAGCACAATGAGTGTTTGAAATAGTTTTTTGCTTCTGGAATCCCAAGAGGCTTGGTGGCTGCCAACCGCCTACAGTGGGATTTGCTCTAGCATCTGCTCCAAAAGAGAAGGTGTTCTCTCTAGTTCACTGTAGTGGCAGGTTTTCAATGCTTTGCTTTCAAGGTGGACTGTGGGATGTGTCCTTAAAGTTAAATTTCCTGAGTCCTAGATTATGCCTTCTTGGGAATTTCTATGAAGCTAAGAAGTTTATGGGATTCTCAGCTCTGTGGGTCTTCCTAAAATGTATGAAGAGAGATTAGGACCTCAGCCAGACTTGCCAGAAAATGCTGCATTGAAATAGAATAGAAAACTACCCACACAGTCTTGCCTGTGCTGGGTAATTCAGGTTGACTGTCATGCCAGCAATTACTGCATTCAATGTGCCATCAGAAATAGGAATGTTTTGAAGTAGAAGACTTGCAGTAATGCCACTGTAATTCAGCATTTTAGAAAAGAGAAGTGAAAAAGTAACTTAGCTTGTAATGTTGGAACTTCTGGGGAGTGTAGTGTGAATTCCCAGGTATTCTAACAGCTTCTAAATTATTTCATGTAGAACTTGTATGTGCTGCAGCACTTCTTTAGACATTCTGGTGGTAAAGAGACCTTGCTTTTGATGGCGGGATTTTAATGGATGGATTTTTGGGTGGGAGATTTTTTAGTGATGTTTAACGACTAAAAAGAGCAGTTCTGCGTTCCTTTCAGGCCCTGTGCCCTGTAGGGCTGGAGCTAGAGTTCAGCCCAGCATAGCTTGATAGAATAGGAATGGAATTCAGTTCTCATTATTTCATTTTGCAGAATTGACAAGATATTTAAGACTTTTAAGCATTAAAATTTTCAGAACCTTGTTCTCTATAATACTATCACTTGGGGAGGGGTAAGAGGAAGGGAGGAGAAAAAGGAGAAATAAAAGGCAGAGACACTTTTGAGAACTTCTTCTTTGTGTTTGAAATTCTATCAGTTCTCACATCAGAATGACAGAAAAAGAGAACTGTGAGGGAGAAAGGATGATACATATACAAAATTGCCCTAATGGTTAAGTACTTTCAGGGGAAATTCAGACCACAGAATCTGCTCTGCTGCACTTTTACTACCCCTGGGCAGGATTAAAGATTTTGAAGTATTGACAAACAAACAGTTCAAAGCCCAAGCCTTACAAAATGTTAATGTAGGGAAGCGCTTGATCTTAGCAAAGAGCCTGTCGTGGTTATTGTACTAATGTAGCAGCTTATGGGCAACCAACCAGACAGAAATAAAAGCATGGCAAAGACCAAGCCTGCCAAGGATCCCCAGAAGGCACCTTTGCGTGAGCAGAGGCTGGTGTTTGCAAGGGATTCTTCTCAAAATACTGTTTGCCTTGCTCTGCTGCTGGTAGCCAGGCAGCATGGCTTGCTCTCAGGAAAAATGCGATGGAAATAGCGTGGTACCTCATCATACTTGGAACCTAACCGCTTTTAGGTTATGTTGTTTTGCAGGTATTTGTAACTAAGTGGCACCTATGTCATATGTCTGTTTTTCTTCCAAATGAATCAGAACGATTTGCACTGAGGGATTCGTGGCAGTATCTTGTCCCACTTCCCATTATGTATTAGCAGAAAATAGCACTGAAATGTTAAGTTACAGAAGGGAAATTGAAATCCTTGCCTGTGAAGTTGCTTTTTTCTCTAGTGAAGCTAAGCCTGTTCCTTCATTTTTGTTCATTTTTAGTAATCATTTTCTCATTTTCTCAACATGTGAGTTGTTGCTTCATAACTGATTGTAATTTGCTCTTATTCCTGTCTACTCTGGAAATGACTGGGGGGGCTCAGCAGACTGTTTTAGTCAATGGTTCAGAACCTATCTAAATTGGGACCTGTGCTTGTCATTCTAGCTTTTATTGTTTTCTTGCTAAAGAGGTACGTAGAACTATCTTCCGATCTTCAGAAAATGGAGCAAAGAAGTGTTCTTCTGTTGACGGATCTCTGTACATCTTGCTGCTATAGCACCATTTGATTCTCGAGAGTTCTGTTTCTTAACCTACTGGCTAAATGTGATCAGCCACCTGTTGCAGGTGAAGCTTTCCTGTCATTTAATATGATGATTATTCTAATTTATTTACTGTCCCTTTTTATACTTGCATTGTTCTTTTAAATGACTTAGGGTTAGAGCGGATGTACTGCTTCCTGAACCAAATCAGCACTTAGCAAGTCACACAGTTAATGGTATAATTAGACATTTATCTCCTATCAGTATTTGGAATGGGGGAATGGATGTACTAGTGATTTTTTTTTTATTCCCAAGCACAGTTGTTTGAGGACCTCTTGTCAAATCCTGCAGCTTTAGAGAAAAGTAATGTCCAGATCATGGAAGGACCTTGCGTTGTGGCAAGGTAGAAGCAATAAAAAATGAAGTCCCAGTGTGGCTCTGTGTGAGATGTTGTATGGGAGGTTTGAGCAGTAGGACTTGCTGTGCTGCCTGCTTTCTCTCACTTGGATTTGGATGCCTCATCCAAAGAGCTTTTGTCTTTTCAGTGTGAGCTTCAGTTGTCAGCTATTCTGTGGTCCCAAGATGGTACACAACTATGCATTTCATTTTCCCAGTTTTGCACACATATGGAATCAGATGTGATTTCTTTTCCTTCCCCATTGTGTTCTACTTTTTCTGTTCCTTCCCTCCCATTTAATGAGAGGTGTAACACTTTATGCTCAACTTGCCAATAAGATTATCGTAACATTTTGCTTGCCTAAATGCTTAGTCTTCCTGTTAGCTGCAGGGACTAAATTACACATATGGTTTTTGTCTTATAAAGATTCAAAGTCAGTCTTGTAGTGAGTCAGGTTATTAGTGCATGTTGAGCAAGACTGCTCATTTAATTAGGTTAGACACTTGTTTAGACAGTCCTGAAGATGCAAGTTATACTGTAGTGTTTATTTTTAAATATTTCTTTCCTTAAGCTTGCACATTCAGAAAGAAGTCCAATGAAAATAGAGTGGTGAGGAAGTAAGGACTGCATCTTTATGTAAGGAAGAAATAAAAAAGCATCAATGGATACTTACTTCAGCAGAGTTGCTTGTCCTATCTAGCATGCAGTTACAAATCTGTGTGAACTAAGGAAAATCAGAAATGAGGATGGATAGTAGCAAATCAGTAGCTTACAGGTACACTGAAAACATTTTCCAGTTGTTTCAATACCTGTGATTTCCTATTAAATACCTCATTATACTTCTGCTTAATATGGCATTGGAACAGGCTGCCCTGGGAAGTGGTGAAGTCCCTGTTCCTGGCAGTGTCCAAGAAATGTGCAGATGAGGCACAGATGATTTAGCTGGCATGCTGGTCATGGGTTTACATTTGGATTCAATGATCTCAAAGGTCTTTTCTGACCATAAGGATTCTTAAAAAAAATAGTTATAATGGTGAGTTTGAGTGAATTCGTTTCACTCTGCAATGCAATAATTTTGGAAAATTTCCTATGAATGGCATGAATGACTGTTGTCTCTGAGCCAAGGTGCAGATATATCTTTTGTATGCTGTTGTGGTCATGGACAGTAATTAATGTAAGAACTGAAATATGTTCCTTCAAGAGTGAATGAAATAAACTGAGCTTTTTCGTGAGCTACTAGCCAGAACGTCTGAGGGACTATGAAATTACATTCTTAAATTCATATGATGCTATTACTCCCCATACTTATACTCAAACTTTTGATGTCTGCCTCCATTTTAGAGCCTGTCTCTAGAAATGTAGGTCTCTTTCAGATGCTACTTCATGTGGATTTTGTGTGCTTTTTGTCAGCTTTGAGAATCAAGTACCTGGTAGGATGTCCCAGAAATGAGGCACAGAAGATTGGGTGTAAAAAGTACTGTTTCCAGCTTTTGCTGGCACCTGTCTGGTATCTTGATGAATTCTATCTGAGAATAGAATTTAATAGTTCCAGGCAGTCACATGCCAGGTCTAGGTGATACTAACCAAACTGCCTTGCTTGCACAATACTTTCTAGTACCACAAGTAAGAGATAGAGGAAGATTCTGGGAAGATACACGGTCTTGTAATTTTTTTGTTTCTAGCATTTCTGAAGTTAGTGAAAACTTCAATTCATTTCTTCAATTTCAACACAACTAACCTAGAAACTTCATAAAAGCCAAGTAGCCAAAAGGCTAAATTCAGGCATGTGGACCTCCTCAGCTTCTGTAGAAACACATAGTATAATATAGAACCCAGTCCTCCACTGGTATAAGCTATCGTATGTCACTTCAGTTCAGTAGGGTTATTTCTGCTCTTAGAGAACTATAGGGTCCCAAAACCAAAGAGGTAATCCATCTCCAGCTAGGCTTTAGAAACGTGGTTAAAAGGGCAATAGAGAATGCTGTTTAAACAATGAGCAGAAACATAAGTGAGAATGCTTCCTGTTTCCCTAAATGACCTGAAAGGAAAAAATGTTAGGTATAAAACTGAAAATGTCAGACATTCTAAAAAACAGCTGGCTTTAGTAATAGAATTTCAATCTGTAAATGTAGAAAAACCCACAGTAGGATTGCAATTTATGGCACAAACCTAATTTTGGCCTTGTCTAATTTAACCTTGTTCACTGTATGAATTTGTGTACCATTTCTGTCTAATCATTGGCAAGGTTATTTTGATATTTCCTTACCTGTCAGCAAATCCATGCAGATATATTTCTCATTCACTGGTGACACTGTATTGCTGATGGGTAGCTGAGCACGCGCCTTGCGTGCTGTAAGGTAAGAAGGAGAGCAGAGATTTCCTCCTTTGTTACAAACCTGCCTGTCTCCGTATCTGATCAATACTATTGCAGGCTTTTGCTACAGGTGCCGTTCCTTTACACTTAGGCAATAAAATGAAAATCTGTGTTCGCCCTTTCTGCAATGAACCAGTGAAAAAGATACCTTGCTATATCTGGACCCACTTATGTCATTTTTGTGAAGATGGAGTGAGACTGTAATTCTCTTTACTGATGGATTTTAAATGGTTGAAAACTGTATAACTTGTAAGTGAGGTCAAAGAGCTTTCTGAGGAGAGAAAATATTCTGCTTGTGTACTGTACTGGCACTGGAAGTCAGCTGGTGTTTTGTGCACTTCCTCTTGTTAATGATAAATGTGATACTGCACTTCTGGCATTAAACAACTGTTTTGTGTGCATAAACTATGTATTGTAGCTGTAAGCTATAAATTTCAGCAGCATGGACAGAAATTGGGCAAATAAGCAGAATAGTATTTTGCTGCTTCATGGGACCAAGTAGTCATGTGCACTTGGAAGCCAGGCAGAAGAAACAGTGTGAGATTGGCTCACAGTATTACAAAGCATTTATTGCTAGAATCAGACCTGGTATTAGAGATGACTTGATTCTTTTCGTGCTGAATAAACAACTGCAGAAGACAAATGAAAGCAGGATAAAGCAAGAACTATTCAGGCATTACAAACAGAGCTGTAACTCAAATTCCAACATGTAAATATAGACACAAGTTCACGCAAATTCTATGTACACAGTTTTCTGTAGTTGGGGATTTAAAGTACAAATGTCAGTCATGTTGGAAATTCCACAGAAGAATTTTTTTGCAAATACTACAGAAAAACTGAATGCAAGTTTCTCATACATTAGGAGAGCTGCAAGTTTCATGGACTCAGTAAGCTTTATGTTGTCTTGAATCCATCCTCTTCTATCCTTTAGATACTTTCAACATGTTTATTCATTACCTGTAGGACCACATTTCTGTCCTGAGTTTTTTTCAAAGGAAAACTTTTGAATCATATTGGATAGCTGATGAATTCTGTTCTATGCTTGCTGGTATTTTTATTTAGAACAAATATCTACTAGTTGCACTAAAGTTGCATGTAGTTAAAAGGATGGATTGTTTTAACACCATCAAAAATGGTTTTAGATTCAGCTATCAGAACAGACAATATTGAGGAAACAGGTTGTTCTGCAAAAGGCTTTGTATGCAGAAGTAAAATTTGTCTTACGGTGGTACTGGCACACTGTACAGTAAGTAAAAAAAATCCTCTGTAGTGATAGAGAATGAGATGCTGATTTCTAAGAGCTTCACAAGCTCCAATTCTGCCAATGCAAGGGTATTCTCGGAATGGTTTCAAAGAGTAATGGAAATAATGCTAAATAATGCTAAAGTTATTTATTTATGGAGGTCCTAGTGACCTTCATCCATTCACTTCTATGTATAAAACAGCAATTAGAAGAACTTTTTGATGCAAGATATATCACTATACTACTCTTGACTCAAATTGTGTTTGATCTAATAATGCTAAATCAGAAACAAATATCTCTCCATACTTACCATGATTTTTTGAATGTATGTTAAATGATTTTACATATGCATTTACCTATCCATATATTTACTAATACTTCTCCTGTGTATCATGAGCAAGGTGAATGTTTTTATCTTAAGTTGTCTGCAAGTCTTGGAATCTATGTCACTTAGTACCAGGGCTCATAGTTGTTTATCCTCTATATGTTTATCGTCTGTATTTATCCTCATTATTTAACACATGTAATTGCTGAGTACAAAAATGACACTAATGCAGGAAGGATTTGTGGGAAAAGTAAAGAGCATTTTCCTCTCCTATAGGAAAAAAGAATTATGTGGTATTGCTGTAGATGTACCAGGCAGGGAAAGGTACTGTGCAGGTGAGGTAAAGCAAAAAGTGAAGTCCTGGGATTTCACTAAGACTGACCTATGTGTACATGCTTAATGCTACAATGTGATAGGCTGGGACCCTATTACTACTTTGTTTTCCTGAAATGAAAGCTTGTCCAGTTGTTTTGAAGCTTGTCCACATAAAAAAAATCATTCTTCTGCAGTGTGTAGTTGGAGGGGATGTGGTTTTGCTGAAAATAAACAGCTATGCAAAATAAATAGCTCTGCTTTTCCAATTAAAATGTAAATAAGTATGTTGACAGAGTTCTACTTGCATCCATAAGTGGATTCTGAAAATTCTTTGTTATACCACAGAAATATTTAAATAATCTTACTATGCCCACAAATATGGTCTTTTCCCATTTTTTTTCTTATTTCCAGTATGCTATCAGTTCTGGGTTATGCTATTTAGTAAAGATCACTAAAGCTTTCAGTTCTTTTGCAGCTAGTTTGTTGGAACATACTTCTGTTTTGTTGTCTCAAGGTCAGGCTTTATTATCAGGATTATAATGAATGAATTTCAAATCAAGTTAGTTCACAGAATCTTAGAAATGTAAGCTGGAAAACCACTGGTGGACATTTATTTCAGTCTCCTGCTTGAAATGAGACTTGCTGAGACTAGATTGCCAGCTGTGACTTACTGGCTAAATCTCAAAAAAAAAATATCTCTGGACACTATGGACATCCCCTGATCTTTGCGGGCAACCTGTTCTAGTCTTGCACTACCTTTTTTTAGCAAAAGTATCCAGGCTAGTGCATTTAATATACAACCTGAACTTCTCAAGGCAGTGTTTCTAGCCACTGCTTTCTTTTCTATAGTTAATTCAGGCACATGTTAACTCATTTATTATGAACATGCCTTTCTCATATACATTAATGTAACTTCCTTTATAATTTTTGAACTCCTTCACTTTTCCTATACGGGAGAACAATAGCAGGAAGGAGAAATCTGTGTATTATTTAAACTAAGGAAGGGACAGGTGCAAAATTAAGTGACGTCCAATTTAGCAGCATAAAAATGTTTATACAAATTCAAATACAAATTCATATCTCCCTAGCTATCTGGTGGGAAGATATCTGTGAGAAGTGATGTTATATAAGGCTAATATTAAAAGAGCTACTTTTCCGGTGCTTTAAGGGGACAGGGAAGTAGCTATGATAACTGGAGAAAGAATGTGTGTAGATTTGTTAGAGCACATCAGGCATGGACAAAGACACATGATTGTTGATGGGAACAAGGGAAACAAGCAGCCATAAAGCTCTGAGGTCCAATAAATCAGAGGCACTGGGCAATTATTTTACTTGGACCTGAAAAACTCACCCAATCATTGTTAACATTTTTAAGTATGTGTGGCTTCCTTTTCTTTATAGAATGTGATAAGGAAATAAAAATACTATCCACACTATCCTATGTGTTTTGTATGAATAATTTCAATACGAAGGTGGTTGTTATATGCTCAGTTTGGGTTTTCAAACATATATTAGAAGTGTTAATTAGAATAATTTCAGTAAATATTTGAATAGAGGTTGTAAACAATGTAAACACTGTAAACAGTGATTTTCCCCCACATTTTTCTTTTTTTCAAGAACTCTTTGTCAAAATATCTATCAGCAATGGCTAAACTAAATCTTCTATCATGCATCCTGGCCAGGCAAGAAGAATACATGGTCTCCTCAGTTGTCAGGTAAGGAACAGCCCCGGCGAATTCCCAGAGCTCAGAGAAGATTTTTCACCTGTGGTCCAACACTGGAACAAATTGCTTGGAGAAGCTGTGGAATCTACATCCTTGGAGATGCTCAAAACTCAACTGGTTGATGTCCTCAGCAACTTGACCTAGCCCTTTGGAAGCCCTTTGAGCAGCAGGTTGGACTTGATAGAGAGACTCCAGAGGTCTCTTCCAGCCTCAGGTATTCTGTGATCATCTTCTTGTGTTCTCTTCTGCTTCTGAAGTTTTTAATCAAACAAATGTATTTTCCTTTGTCAGTCTGCCAAGTTGAAATTTCCATGGTAGCAAGGGAATTCCTCTTTCTCAATTTTTCCAACTCGTTAGATTCATTACCATATTAGTAAGAAGAAAGACCTAAGCGGAAGATGGAGAAGTCCCTCACTGCCACAGGCTTATCTTCTCTTCACAATTCTGTATCACTCAGCTACTCTATCAGTTGGGGAATCAGCTGAGACAGTGTTCCGCAAGGTAACTGCACAGTCCTTGCCCCCAGTTTGATGCTGGAAAGAAATGTGAAGAGACATTTTATCTTCTACTAGTTGGTCAGAGAAAAGGAAATTGCTCTCATCTGCTTTACTGGAGACTGATTAAGTGCTACACATTGGAAAAACAACCCTACTTCAAATGAGTTCTTTCTGGTTTACATCATAAGAAGGAAATCAAGTTATATTCCTGGGCCTGAAACTCCTAATAAGAAATGCCAATAAACAAATAATTAAAACTTTTGTGAAGTCTTAGTGTGAAGAAGAGCAATTAGGTTTTAGATTTCTACTGAAATCTCATATCCCCTTGCTCTGACTTTGTGTGTTGCGTGTTAACTGAGTTTTGAAAGATACCCAGTTTGAGAAGAGCATCTGCTGTGCTATAAAATGAAGGCTTCACTAACTGCTATTTACCTTAATAGTTTTCAGATTGCATCCCAAATGGCTACAAAAAGGGAAACATCAGCTATATTTACAATGTCAAGAAAGACAATTTTTTTTCCTTAAGCTTTCATCTTGTTTGCTCCTTTAAAAATACTAAAAATGAATAGAAAAGAATTTCCTGGGGAAAACTCTGAAACGCTTAGATAAAATAGAAGGAAATGACAGTGAAAGAGAATGACAGGCCTGTGTGTCATGAATGGGGGTGGGAGACTTCAAATTATGTAGCAGAGGGTAAGAAGCAAAGTATTCCCTAGTAGTCAGTGTCTTAAAAAGTCATGACATTATTAATCATTTGTATAGGACAAGAAATGTGCATGGCTCTGTACTGTGAAAGATAAACAAATAGATGGATCTGTCATAGGTTTACATTTTAAAGGAAGGGGAAAAGTCAAAGGAACACAGTATGGCATATATAACCCTTAGAGCTTTCAAATTTTAGAGAATAGCTGACGTTTTTATAAGGTCAGGAGTAGCTACAGTTGGGAAAAAACTTTCTGAATAATTTCAGCCAGAGAAAAAGCTGTTTCAAATGAAATTTTTCTTCCAGAAAGCTGTATTGACTTCAATTAACATCTTTACCAACAGAAAGGGTTTTACTTCAAAAAAAAAGATTCATATTTAATTTTAGAATCTATTTTGATTATTTTCTTACTATTTGCTGTTATTAGATGATACTACATGAGTAGACTTAGTTGCATTAGTAACTGTTTCTGGACACTTGACTTGCACTTGACATGTGCCTGGCTCTTCATTTTTCTGAAATAAAACAGGATTATATGAAAGCACGTGGGGGATAAGAAGTTGAAATTTATGCTGCTTACTTTTATCCAGGTAATGTGATTACTCATTAGGAAACCAGTCTCCATGCACAGTCAGCAGAGAAGGAGAGGTAAGTGCGCTTATTTTCTGTGAGGCTTAAGGATAGTGATGCTGGAGAACAGGTAGATTAAGTCTGGAGGCTGAGAGTTACCACCCTCCACATGGTAACAGGGAATCTACATCAGTTGGAGCACAGAAAGGGTTTTTCTCAGACAATTTGGTGAATTGCTTCTTAATAACACAAGCAGGACTCATTGCACTAAAGAAAGTGTTTCACACCAATAATAAGAAGACCTTATTCATTTTTAAAATGAAAATATAACATTTACAGTATTGTATTGTAAAATAATGTCAATTGCACCATCCATAAAAATAATGTAAAATGATGTTATAATTGTAAAATAATATCAGAAATTTCAGACACTGAAAAACTTTGTTTTTATGGGATCATGAATTCCAGAGTTTCTAATTCCCCAGCTATTTGTTTTCCTTCAATTATGAATAAAACAAATATTAACTTGTCATTTGGATTTAGCCGGGTTTCTAAGCTTCAGCCAGCTTTTGGAGCAACAGAGCCGTTGTTTACCACTTTCTTGTGAGTGGATGAAGGGAAATCTCTCCTTGCTTCCTAAGCACAACTAGAGATATGTTGTTCTATTAAACAGCAAAGCATTTACTATATCGCAGTGTTCATGAGTCACATCTGTCAGACACCGCTGCTAAGAGCAAATTTGGCAGAGGGACTGCATTGTTATACCCTTCTGTTTTGTATATCATTATATCATCAGCTGGAGTTATTTTTCAGAACAATGTTGAGTGTCTATTACATACTGCTTCAAGCATGTCAGTATATATTAATACTACACTGACCAGCCATTTCTCATTTTCATTGATGTCATCAAATGAGTCATGGAGGCAATATTTCTGTTTAAGGAATACAAGGTGACCCTCAAGAATGTTAAACCAAATTAATTTTAAAGTAGATTAAGTAAACTGAATTTAACTCCCTCTTAGATACTGTCTTTCAGAATTAAAAGTTATATAGCTTAATTCAAAAGGAATTTAATGAGACTGAATTCAGGCCACCTTTGTACCTAACAATCTAATGCTGTTTGAATGCTTCAGATTCATCTTCTCCATTCTGATCATGTTAGCAAATTCCCAGCTGAATTTCAGCATATCCTAACTTGTTTCCTTATGATAAATACACCACTGCTAGGCTGGAGGATGCTGGTAGCTGCCAGTATTCTCAGTTTTGAAAAATTAGTGATCTCAGACCTCACTCTAGCTGATCATCTGGCTAGTAAGCCTTCATTTAACCTCATTATGAAAAGTTAATACCCTTTTGGTTAGCAATAAATGAAATGCTAGAGATTGCCACCGAAATCACAGTGGCAATCTGGAACACTTAACAAGCACAGAGGATGGGCTCTGATTAGATTGCAGAACTGCATATGTGTGAGTGAGAAATGAACTGAACAAAAATGTAGTTAAAACAAATTCATGGCCAGCCCAGGAAGAGCTAGTAGCATGGTCCTGGAAGAAATCCAGAGAGAGGGGGGAAAACTAATTTTGGACAGAATGCTGGCATAAAACAGGTTTGATTTTCTGAATAAAGAAACTGCCTCCTGTTGTTGTCCCTACTGTATTCAAGGAGACAGAATTCTGTGCATGTTCTTTGTAAATAACACGAAATACACCCAGAAATCACGAACTCTTCAGCTGTAACTTGTTTTATGTCAAGAGTCTTGACTGACTGCAGAATTATATGCCTGGGGTACTTGGTATTCAGTGCATCTCTCTTTTCTAAAATATGCTGCCTTCATTAATTCCACTTCTTAGCTCTGTTTTCCCAGCTATAAATGAATATTGATCTTTGGGAGAAAAAAAGCAGCCAACTCAAGAATCTAAACACTACTTGCATTTCTCCTTGCATACTGTGCTGTGATGCAAATAGAAGGTGCAGAGAACATTCCTTGTCTGCACTTGCCTCTCTCTAGCCTTCCTGCTCTTCTGGAAGGCTAATACAAATGATCAGCAAGAGATGGAAGATCCCCATGGGAATCTGACTTTAAAATGCTATGGTCAGAATGAAGAAGTAGCTTGCAGGGTGGGGGACACAATTTATGCTGTCTAAAGCACAGTATTCTTTTACGAATACTGATAATTATTTCTGTTACAGATTACTTACCTGGCTTAGAAAGTGCTCCACACCTTAAATGCTACAAATGGATTGCAAACAAGTTTGAGTTTTAATTTGCCTAAGTACTTCTGCTAGGTCTTGTCACTGACTTCACTTTCTAATTACCCAATTAAACTGTACATTAGATCTTTAGCGCATGTCACCTGGCTTTCATGGTCAGGGTGCAAACCAGGCTATACTCAATTAGACCCTGGCGCAACAAATGCTGAGCTAATTGTTTGGGTATGAGAGTGACAGAACATTCTTGTTCCAGTAAGAAGTAGGATGTTTTGTTTTCCATTCTTCTCGTGCCCCAAGACTCTTCTGCTTCAGAGCAGAAGCTATGGAAGGCCTTGCACAAGCAGATGGCTTGTGGATATCACTGCCTCAGCTCCTTTGGGTGGGACAGAAAATTATTCTAAATTGCTGTTCTGCAAGAAGTTTGTTGTGCATCAGCTCAAGTGACTAGAATAATGAAATGCATTGTAAGCTGGGATAGTCTCTTTTTCTAATAGGATGAAGAGTTTTCATGAGGAAAGGGGAGAGGAAGATGTGACCTCATATAACTGCTTTAACTCTCAGATGATGGAGCCTTTTCTAATAGATTAGTATTCTTGACATTGCATTCCATAGTGGCCCCTGGAATTCCAATTTATATTATCCCTGCAAAGGTCCATTCTAGCTGCCAAGGGTTTCCAGATTTCCCACTTTGCATTTGTATGTGGGAGAAACACTGGTATAGGAGCTGAAATAGCAGTTATCTATTGCAAAGATGACAATTGCTTTCTGTGTTTCCAGGATCTGCCATGCACATTTTGTGCTGCTGGGTAGAACAGTGAAGCAGAAACTCAGCCTTGGGTCAAGACCCATATCATCACAAGGTCAAATTGTTCTTTATCTAACTCAGCATCTTTGCCTGCCTACACTGCTGCTGAGGCAAAAGAAGAAGGAAGTTTGCATGTCAGGAAGATTGCTTCCTATTGCAGCATGAATAACCCAACTGGTAGCAAGTTGGCTGTGTGCCATTCAAAATTGAACAGCCAAGTCAAACTGGGTCAGATTTATGCTTTACTGGGGTAATGCTGTCTAGTCATACACTGGCGCAGGAGCATTCTCCGATTAGCGTCAGCTCAGTCACAGGAGGAGGAAGAGAGCACAGAGGAAGTTTGGCTGCTACAAACCTTGCTTTATCTTCTGTCGTAAATAGCCGATTGGCAGCTGGTCAGGCATTCAAAGTTTAAAGGTCTAGTGACACCTGTTTTAGGTACATCCCTTCTTCAGTCAATGGGCTAAAAGCATAAATATCGGACTGCAGCCCAAGCTAAAGCTGTTTTCCATTTCAGCTGTTCATCTGACTCCACGGATCTACAAGTTTTGCATGTTTCTTTTGCCTATGAGCACACAGGTCCAGCAGATGCTGTCATCTCTGGTGGAGGAGGCAGCCAGTGTTCCCGCTGTTAGGCCCACTATGCTGCCTACTTAAGACAGGGAACAAACGTGGAATGCAGTTCCTGCATGGTGAATGGACTCCATGAGGTCTTATTCATGCTTGTATGTGTCTCTACTGGTTTGAATTTCACTTAAAAAGTAGTAAGTGCAATTAAATGCACCTTAAATATGAAGCTGCTATTATTTTCTTGCACAGTAAACCTGAATATGTGCCTCAGCTGCCCAGGTAGGGCAGCATGCAGTTTTGCACTATATTTTCACTTGTCTTTATAGTATGACTGACATAATCTGCTGCTGCCCAAGGAGAGGATGTTGTGATTGTGTCTGACAAGAGGAAGGGACAGAAGGAATAGCAATTGCTAGGAAAGGCATGGAGCAGAAGATGATGGCAGATGATGTGGGAGATATTTTAACTGTTCCTCCTTGCAGAAAGGAAAGTGCCATAATAATAAAATGTCTACACTAACGGGATGTAGTTCATGCAGCAAAGTGCAACAGGGAGGAAGAGATAGCTCAGAAGTAATTGCTGGGCTTTATTCAGCCATTTGCTGATTTATTTTGCAGTGTGGGTTTTGCAAGTAAGAGCGGTTTCTTTTCGGGAGGAGGGAGGAAGATACGGCTACACGTTCTGTGATATATGGTGACTTAAGAGTGCAGAAATAATTGTAGAAGTACTTTATGCCTAGTGTGGAGCAGGCATACGGAAAGTTGAAGCCTGGACCTCCCTGTCTGTCCCCTGCTGGCCCTTGAGGATGAGCAGCTATAGCTGGGGCACCTCTGAGGCCTGGGCAGCTTGATACAGCGGTGAGGATGCCTGGAGAGCAGAGGCAAGGACAGCGAGTGAGGAGGAGGACAAGGAGGATGGGCCAGGAGGGACACTGGGCTGCCCCTCAGGCCGCAGCTAAGTGGTCTCCCACAGCCAGACCTGGGCACTCCCGAAGGGTGCAACCGCTGGCAGGGCCTCTGCAGCCCCTCAGCCTCACCTCTCCTCCGCAAGGCCGACGGGATCCCCTTCCTAGGGCCTAGGATAAAGCACCGTGCTTCGTGCCCATTTGCTGGCTGCCCCGTCAGGAGTTGGCAACGGCGCCGGCGACTCAGGGGCTTCCCGGCAGCCTCCCTCCTGGCTGGCCTCGGGACATGGCAGCGGTGGTTGTGTGTGCAGCCTGTGGCGAAAATCGACATGAGCAAGGCCTGAAAAAAAAGCTGAAAAGCTGCGTGTGAGGGAAATGCTCCTGAGGCAGCAGCAGGTGTGGGCAGTGCGAGGTAGGTCTCCAGGCCTTGTCACCATGTGACACTGTGGGGAGGCTTCAATCCGAAGAAATCTAGGGATGTTTGATAAATGTTTAGTACTGGTGCAACGTCCTATTATTTTTGTAACCGAAGGTGTCCAAAATAGCTTGTTTTCTCCTCACTGCCCTGAGAAGCTGTTGTCTGACTTGTCCATAGGAATTCAAGTTGAAGCTGTAAGGCTGAGAGCTGTTGCGAGAAGATTCAAGATGGAGGAAATCTTGGCACGTGTGAGGAAGCGCTCCCCTCGGCAGCCTGCAACGCGAGCAGCCAGGGGGATGCCGGTGAGTCCTGCTTGCCAACATGGCGCTTCGGGAAGCGGCTGCTGTGGGATGCTGCGGCCTAAAATGTTTGTTTAGAAGTTAGGGCCAATGTTCGGTGCTCCTGCTACTGGCTCTTGGAAATGTTGCTACGCACCCTTGGCTCTGGCCCTCCGTTCGCTTTTTGGAGTGCTCTTTTTTTCTAAAGCATTTTGGGAGAAGAGGCTGGATGTGGCAGCGGACTGTGGCCTCAGAGCAGAGCTCCGTGAGCCTGTCTCCTGCCTCGGTGTGCCTTGCACCAGGCTCCTAAGGAGTTAATTGGAGAAAGTGTAATGGAAAAAGTGGAAATATTTTTGAAAAATAGAAAATAAAAAAGCAATAACTTAAGAAAATATAATTTGCTAGTTTGCCACAATCTGTCAGAAAGGCATGCAAGTAATCACTTTAGCTACTCACTTTCCTCAGGATTCATGATAAGATCTACATAAAAATGGTTCTATGTAGGAGCCTAAAGATACAGAACTAAAGTCTGGGACAAATATATGTGAAAGTATGTGATTAGAATAAACTGGAGAAATAAGTCGACCTACCTGCAAGATTATTAGACTCCCACAGTGAGACTGCCAGGGGAAAGTAAATGAAAAAGTCTTGTATTATCCAGCAGAGTATGAGTAGTAGGGTTGGTTCACGCTGCAGAGGAGCTGGATCTGTTTGTGTAGCACAGGTGGGTAGATTGCTCCATTACTGAAATGGAGCATGAGTCTGTGTCCTCATAAGATATTCACTGCTGAAATGGATGCAGCCGTTTAAAATATTTTGTACTACAGCTGCTTGTTACAGGAACCTGGGCTGAACAGGCTACGTGAGTACTCCTCATTCACTTGGTAGTGAAACAAGGCTTTATCGGGGAGGATATAACCAAAACAGACTAACTTTGAATTGGGGTGGATCATGCTTGCACAGTCCATTTGTGCGGGCTGTTCTGCGGTGGCTGCCTCCCACAGGGGACGATGACAAGCGTGTGTGGGCTACTGCTATTGTATGCAGCTTTGACCATTTCTGTAGGAAATATTGGTATCAGTTTTGCCATTATCTAGTTCTAACTGGTTGTGAAGTCTGACTCATACTTAACATCTCTGTAGAACTTGGACTGCAGTTAATCTCACTTTAATAAAAATTCTCATTTTTTTTCCTCTGAGGTAAGATCACATTTATTTTCCATCTTACAAGTAGTGTTTGTGTGTGTGTTTGTGCAACCACTATCATCTTGGTCCTTGTTGCCTGGGTGCTGTTCCCACAGATGTTCGAGCACTAGGCCCAATCCTATTTCAATTTCACTACAGTTCTTTTCACAGTAGCACTTCATCACTCCTGTTAGTTTTCATTATACTCATATAGTAGGCTGGAGAATTAATTCTCTCTCTTGTACAAATGTTTTATATACTGATGTAAAAAAAACAGCTTGTGCTATAGATAAAAAATTGTTGCATGTTAATGAGTGTTCTATACCATGCAGTAGAAATGGCAAAGTTTGTGAAGAATTCACTAGTCTCCAGAATTCGTTGGGAAGATATCATTCTATATTGATTGGTATTTTTCTAGTTTTCTGCCTGCCACTTATCTCACTAAATTATCTGTATTTCTTTTAGGGTCATTTTTACCCTTTCATCTCCATTAAATTATACAGTAACTTTCCATTTGGTAGAAACACACGTCTTGTTTTCAGACAGCTGTGTCAGCTGTGTCATTCTCATTTTATTACTATCTGTCTTTTAGTAGATTAATTAGTGTCTTGATCGTAATTTATTCTTTAATGATTTTCCATTGAGAACTGTAAGTATATTTATGTACATAAAACAAGCAAAAAGTAAATAGACAATCCCATTCCCAGCAACATAGACCCACATTCCTCACTGATGTAAATTGGCAGATTGTTGAGCTCACGCTATCAGACATTTTTTAATCTAGGAAATAATTCACTGAAAGGGAATGGTGCCTAGCTCTATCTTTGTTAGATGATTTATGAAATTAGACTGAATGTACAATATTTCTTCATATAGAGTGAACAGAATGATGGAACAGCAGCAAATTTGTTCACAAAGTGAATGTTCCCTGTTCAACTGTGCTAGGTAGACTGATCACTAGGGAAATTTATGGAATAAATAATATGATCTGATACTGCATTGTGTCTGGGAATAACCTTAGAAGTGCTACTACCTATTTTGTGTTTCATCTTTGCCAAATGCTGAAATGACTGGCATGTGTTTTATATCAGATCTTTGCATCATGAATCAGTGCGCAAACACATTTAGCTTCATCACACTACATAATCCCCAGGCTGTATGAATTGAACAAATCTGGCTTTGGGTTGTTTATGCAATGTTGGATTTAAACTAGGAATTTAATCTGTTGGAGATCTAACACACTGCAATTTGACAGGGACTGTTTTCATTGCTCCTGTTACAGATATTCCATCTCATCTGTAGCTAGCTATTTTTTTTTTTTTTGATGGGAGGAGTGGTTGTCTGTTTGTTTTTTCTTTTTAATGATCCTTCATGTTTTGGCATAACATCTATATGCATCTATAACTATAGATATACTGAACCTTTAGCCACATTTCCCTACAGACTCAGCGGTTCTCCCAGGAGAATCTCTCCTTTTACTTTCTTTCTGCGTGTTTGAAGACTTAAATGAGCACAGTGAGTCCAGTTTTCAACGAAAATGGAAAGGAAAATTGTGAAAAGGACAAAACAGTTTTTTTTCCCAATATATGTTGTTGCAACGAGCCAAGAGGAAATGCTGAGGGTCACTAATACTGGTCAGTCTTGTTCAGTCTCTTGCCTGTATTTCTGGTATTTGTACATATAAGCCTTCTAGCACTAGAGGTACAGCTGTCTGAGTATTATAAACAAAATAACTTTATTTATTACTTGAAATATTTTATAATCAGTATTCCAGATACTTTCCCTGTGTTCAAAAGCAACTTAAAATGGGCTCTGTGAAGCTTGAATATGCCAGTTTCACCAGGATCTCACTAAAACAATCCCAATAACTCACTTGTCACTTAAAAGTGATGTTAGAAAAAGAGTAACCTCGACCATCTGAGTTCAGAGTCTTCCACTTATTTAGAATCTGAAATTGCAAAGGCATCCCTAAATCTCTAACTTCGATTTTATAAAACATCTTTTTTTTTTACAGGATGCAGATCTATGAAAATTATTGAGGATAAAAATTACATCTTCTATTTTTTCACTTGGTTGAGGCTATATTAGCAAATACCATAGTAATTCCAGAGTATTTCTTATCTTCTCTCTGCAGTGTCTCCACCTCAGAAAACCTGGTAGCCCCTTCCCCTTGTCTCCTACGTAGTCCTCTGCCACCCCTTTAGGCTTATCTTTACCAGAGATACTCTTTAGTGGTGCTGAGGAAAGTAGAGGTGCACACCCCATGTGTTCATTATGTATTCAGGTGTTGAGAGTTCATAATCCATTTCAATACAAAGTAAAGGAACATTTCTAGTATATGTTTATTTGTTCAAATTAATACAATACATCATGTATGCTAATTTCAGGAGAACCGCTTTTACTACTGAGATAGAAAGCCAGAAACCAAATATTCACAGATAGGCTGGTACACTTTTTGAATGGAGGTTTTAAATAGGAACCCCCTGTTCTGTATGAAATAAATATATACAACTTATTTGCAATATCTGTTAGGAGTACAAAATGTTAGCTCTGTTACATCTTGTTCAGCTAAGCAGACATGACATTTTCAAACTGTTAATAATTATTAAATACTTCTTGGAATAATAAATATAGTACTTATATTACTTCTTAACTGTACACACATAACAGCAGAGTCCAGCAGCACCTTACAAAAAGAAAAATGAGAGAGTAGCCTCTAGACTAACAAGGAATTTAAAAAGAGGAGTATGGCAGCACTACTTTCTGATAAATAACTTTCTAAGAGCATAGCAAATAAAACACAGCACACAACGAACCTCTGCTACAATATTATCATAAATCATTTTATCCTTTGAGTTGCTAAGCACATAGCACCTGTATTTGCTGTCACAGACTGGAAGCTGCCTAGCAGGCAGGAGAACTCACGTTCACAAGGAGATAGCTGAGTCCTGGTCAAACTCAAATCATACCTTGTTCTGGGATTACCTACAACACAGGACATGAGCAGTATCTCCACAGGGCTTCTGAGCATCTGCTCAAAACAAAATAAGGAAGCTGATCCCTTATAAATGGAAATGGAAAATTATAAATGGTAAATAACTTAGGTAAGTGAACAAATTTCTATAAAGCATTTTCAAAGCTATTAAAAAGCAAAGGCTGTTACTGTCTGTTCCCAAAACAGTGCCAATGTAAATAGTGTGAAAATGACTTCTGTTTGAAAAGTAAGGTGCTTCACAATGAAGACTGTTGTTTCACATTTAATTTGTCCCATGAGTCCTTGTGTAACACGTCTCTTGGACCCAACTATACTGTGTTCTGCAGTAGCAAGACTATCATTCTGCTAATCACTTTGCTGGAATACCTCAGCACTTTCTCTCAGCAATAGTTTTGTTTGCAGTTCTTCTGACTGGTGACTTACAGTGGCTTTGAGATGTGTTCTTTACTGCCCTAGGATGTATTACTTTTGTTATGGATAAATTAGGTTAGTGAGGCATGGTTGCCTATACAGAGTGTCATTGTAATGGGATTTTCTTTGTTTTCTAGGGGGTATTCAAGGAAAGGGAGTTACAGTAGGAATTAAGGACAGTGAGCATTCCTGTTTTGGGGGCATTTACTCCTTTTTACCTGACTCTGTGGCTCGTTACTGTTTTTGCTGCAAGGAGAAGTGGAACTGTGCAAATGGGTAACTCACTGCAGTGAAGGTGTGGTTGAAAGTGTCTTGGTTAACCGCTCAGATGGATTTGTGTATGATGATTTCATTTCATGACGACACCTCTGGCATTTGCTGTTACATGGTCTGTGAGGGAGCGCTAGAGAGGCAGTGATGCTCCTGCACACTGTTAGCAGACCTTGCCTTGGTGGGTTTGATGCTATCTGCTGCAGACAAATTTTCCCCAGAAGTCAGGACCAGGACCTCAGTACTCTCAAGCAGAGGCAGATATTTAATTGCGCTGAGCATTTCTGAAAGCTCTGCTCAGTAGTTTAGGCATCAAATGGGAGCTGAGCTTTGCTGAAAATCTCTCCTTTGTTGCAGAAGACTGCTCTTTTCGTCTGGAATGCTTTGATATGTAACAATTTGCCTCTGTTTTGATAAAAACTGCCATCTCCCCCATAACTCTCAGATTTGCAGACAACAGGACTGCAATGCAGTTCTTTTCCCCTCTGAGAAAGAAGAGAGTTGTACACATTACTATTCAAAGTTTTCTGACTCTTCTACTTGATCACATTGTCTTTAAGAGATGGCTCATTTTCAAAATGGAGATGCCTTGCAGTGGAAGCAAGGGATAGCTTATATGTCCATGATAAAATAGTCCATCACTGAAAACACATGGTCTGTGAACCTCTGAAATACACCTCGTGTGGAAGGACATCATTCTCTTCCATCCCAGTGGCTGGCATTCTGCCACAACTTGGCATGCCTTCTTTGTTTGAAAGAAGTACATACACCAGCTTTGGGGTAAATTAGGTTTAGAAGAATGATGCATACGTTTAAGCTTCTTATACTAATGTTTCTTTCTGCTCTTCATTGAGAATCCTTCTTACCTACTATGTGCTATGTTTGAGCCCTGACAAATGAAATCCCTTTTGCAATCTTAGGCTGCACAAATGTGGTTTTATGTGATGAGTAAGGAGTGTTGTCCTGTGGATGCTGATTCACTGGTAGGTGTGAGAATTATTACTGCTGTAAAGTGAGAGGTTTCTTAAAATGGCAAGGAGCTGCACCTGCAGCTTTAGCCTTAGCAAGCCATAACTGTATGACTTTATATTTGGTAAAAACTTCTTATATATTGAGCATGATAACAATGTATTTTAAATCAAGCTCTTAACAGCTAAATAAAGAAGGCAGTAATATTTGTAAGTGAGGTACAATATTTATGGGATTTAATCTGTGGAGCTGGAATATCAAAATGACATAGAAATATTTAAAAGACCTTTAAATCTTGATTCCCTTCTGAGGCAGCAGAATGGCTTGGGGTTGTTTGTCATATATCTTAAAGATGCAGGAAATAAGCCCCTGGTCAAACAATCCATGCGGTTAATAGATATGCTTAGTGAAGAGTGCTTTTAGCCACTTATGCTGTAAGCGCAAACATGTGCTTGTGTGCAAACCGGAGGATAAAAAGCTGAGAAAACAACATTAGTAGAACTCTTTTTTACTGTAATTATTTTTCTGAAAGGCCTAGCCCTTACTAGTCAAACTGTGTTAATAAAGGAATATCTGTGACTCTGAGAAGAAGAAAGCTAAAGGGTGATTTTCTCTGTGAGGTGCTGCTTGCCTTGTGAGGGTTCTTTTCTGGTATCCCTTCCAAGCTAAAATTTAATCAGACTGTGGAATTTTAAAATCATCTTTGATAGCCAAGATAAATTGAAGAGATAAATTATATCATTTTCTCAATGAAATTACTCTTGTTGCTTTACATGCAATTGCAGGAAGACTTGCAAATGCGCTGCTGCTGCTCATTAAATGTATTGGTCTGAGCAGACTGTAAAACAAAATGTCAACACAGTCAATTGTTTCACTTGAGAAATTGCTGAATACTCTCATACTGATAGAAATGTAGCAAAACATGAACATCCCTTATGCCAGAAGAAAAGCTTCTGTGGCCGTAACCAGTTCCAGTCCTTTTAAAACCTTACTTTTAGCACTTTGCTAACTAACAAGATGTTGTCATTTACGCTTATTTTTTTCCCTATTTCTCGTTGCAGGTGGTTGAACACAGTCATTTCAATAAACAAAATATTTGAATTTTGTTACTTCAGAGACTGACAGTTTTCATGACACCATATTTAACAGAAGTCTTGCTTGTATTATGAAATGCTTAGTATGTTCAGATTTTTCTGAGACCTACAGTTAGAAGTGTTCTTATATATTTAGTCAGATAATAAATCAAATTCTGAAGTAAGTTGGTTTTTTCATAACTAGAAAACTTACAAGTTTCTACCACCCCAGATAAAGGAAAGTAAACCCTCCTTATATATCAAATGAGTAAGTACAAAATGTTTTTGTTCCATACCTACTACCTTTCTTGCTGCCCTTGGCCTGCTTTAATCCTTGAATGTGCACATTTTACCTTAAATTATCCTTATTGATTTAGCTTGTTCATCTCTAAAGACTGCTACCACCTTACAGTCTCTGGTAAAGTACAAATCATGCTAAAAGCTATCTGCCTTCCATTTCCCAGCTGGTTTAAGATTTTGTCCATTTAAATGCCTATAAGCATTGTTTGTTTTTCCATTTTTCTTTCCAGTAATTCCTTCAAACTTTTGTTCCTGTGCTTGAAATATAAGTAATCAGAGAGAGAATGGCCAACTCTGCCCTTTTCAAAGGACCTAAAGCTGAGATGCTCTTTGCTGTTTGCAAGATCTCTCTCTCCCTGGCCCTCCAGCTCATCAGAGTCTCCAGCGCTCTTCTCAAGTCCTCCTTCCCGCAGCGTTTCCTCCCTCTCCGTGCAGTAGGACTCCCCCATGTCCTTGCGAGCGTGCTGTGGTTTGCCAGCCTGATCGTGAGGCACATAGAGCTTGCTGCTCGCGTGACGGTACCTGTCTGGGCTGTACTGCTCTGCCTCGTAGCAGTTGTCTTCCTCCTCTTCATGGCACGAGCTCCCTTTGGCACTCTCGCCATCTGAATGAAACGAGATTCCCTTCCCTTGGCTTTTCTGGGAAAGATCAAAGGGCTCTTCCTGTTCCAAACTTCTTAAGTCATTTGTCTGGGACAGAGCAATTCTTCCTCTTCCAAAACCTTGTAGTGGTTTAAGCAGGGAGAAAAGGTAAAATTTATATATAGCACATTTGACTGCATAACGTATGGTTAGAAAATAAAAAAGTGAGATGACCTTCTATTCACTTCTGTTACCTTTGTCTTCCACTCAGCTATTTCCAAGCACTTCAGTGTTTACAGCTTATGACATCTCCTTTGAAATGCTCTTAAAAGGAGTGCTATTGTATCCACTTTACAGACAGGTCAGGAACGAAACATTGTCTCGTAGATGCTAAATACTTGATGAGAGAGCTAGGAATAAAAGCAAAGTGTGCTGGCCTCTTGCAAACTATTTTTTGACAGGGAACCAACCCACTTCCTCCTGTTTCCTATTTTTTTTTAAATCAACACTTTGATCTAAATCATCACATGCCATAATCAAAGTCCTGGGTTTGTCCACTTTTTTATTCCAGAGGAGTGGAACAGATTAAACATGTTAACATGTCTGTTCTGTGGACACTCCAGCACAAAGTTGCTGCATACAAAGTGAACATGCAATCATATCTGATGGGTCTGTGACCTACACTCTCCCTGATTTTTGCTCTCTCATCTGGTGCTACCACAAAGTTCTGCACTAGTTAGTTCCACAGCCTGAGGAAATCATTAGAATCAAATGATGGAGCTGTTTGTCTTAATATTACTCTCTGTTTCTCTTCTCCTTGCTGGAAACCGAGGAAGCATCCATAGGCTCATATATTACCCAGGATGCACAGAGGAAGATTCAGACACTGCAAGTTCAGTTCATCTTAATTAAAAGTGTAATGGCAGTAAGTGAGGCAGTGACGGTGTCATCTAATAGCAAAAATCTATTAGGGCCACTATCATAGGGTTTTTTTTTTTTTCTCTCTCTTTTTTTTCCCTCATATTTGGATCCAATTTCTGCAGGATTTATGCAGCCTCATTAGACCCAGCTGCTCCGCTGCAACAGGTTGCGTTTGTTAAAGTGCCTTATGAGCAGGTGGACAGCCTTGCAAATTGTCTGTGATCAGCCTCAGGGGCTGAAGAATCTGTGTGCACTAGAGAGCATTTAGCCTGTCTTCAGTTACAAGCAATTGTGTAACTGGCAGGGTCTGTAGGAGGTTTACAGGGAAAAAACAAAAGCCATTTATATTATTATCTTTTAGGAACCGTGTAAATTTTATCCCAAATGTCACTAAGGGTGTTTCCACTCGTGCTAGGCTGCCTTAAAGCCTGATTTTGAGGAACACCATGAAAGAGTGTTCCTCACTCTTTCAAGCAGATAAATATATCCAGAAAGCAAACAAAATCTCTGGGATACTCAAAGTCGCCCAATAATCCTCCCTAATTGCCCCACTTCTTTAGATAGTGTTGGCACATGTGCACACATGAGGCCAATTTTAGGAATTGTGTATGGTGGATGGAAAATAGGAAATGCTTTGCAGGATACTCTGAGGGAACAAAAATCCATATACTTTGAGATGAGGAGGAGCGTGTCTTCCAGTTTGTTTGCTTTCTTGTTAGCTGGATCTTGAGCTCATGGTCTTCTTTTAAAGTCAGCTATGTCAATATGGCACAGAATACATGTATTTTAAACAGAAAGGCTCCTGGTTTTGCAACCATTTTGTTTTCATCTACTAGTCACTCTAGTCTGTCCTCTGTGCCATAAGTTATCTAGCCTGAATGGTCTGTGATGCAAGGCCAGTTCCTTTGGGGTGTCTCATCTGTAGCACTACTAGAGTAATCAGGGAATGAATAAGAACCTCTGAGGCTTCAGAGAATCAGTCTCTTCCAGTATCACTGGATCTGTTGCACAAGATCCTAGATCTGCAGTACAAAGCTCTTTAGGGTGGTACTGATGCACATCTTAAAACCTCTTAGAGAACAACGTTACTGATAAATATTACCTTGTGAATGAAATCCTCTTTCCATGACTCCGTGTTTGACTTTCATGTGCCTGGTTAGGTTCCCCTTCAGAGTGAACTTGCTGGGGCAGTAGAGGCACTTGAAAGGCTTACTGTCTGAGTGCAAGTGCATGTGTCCCATTAAATTGTGCATTCTGTTAAATTCCTTTCCACACAGCTGTCAAAAGCAGTAAAAATGAAAATTATTTCTAGAGATACTTTCAAAGTGAACATTTTAAAAGAAAATAGGACCTACATCTCTAACTTAAGCCCTGGCAGATTCCAGTTGCAATTTATTTTTCTGTCATAGACACAAAGACATGCACATAAAAATACAGGATTGAGTTTGCCCTATCTAGGCCCTTCTGCACAGCTCTATTTTTTTTAATTTGGAGCTAGTGGAGGACACACAGTCAAGAATCCACCCAGATCAGGGAATGTTACTGTAAGGAGACGAGAGACATAATTATGTAACCTGAAAAGCTCTTAACTTGAATAACTTACTCCTTAGATGAACCATTTACTTTATAAATCTAGATAGAATAGAATCTGTTCTTCTAAATAGAATCTATTAATCAAAAACAATGCAGGACAGGATGGAAGTACAAGATCAAACCAATGAAAGATATCTGTGAAACAGCCATGTAGAATCACTTCTGCTTAGGTAGAATTGAAATGACTGCACATTTTACCCAAAGCTAGAAAAAGCAATTCCTTTTTAGCTTGTTTTTTTTTTTATTTTGCTGCCCCATTTATTTTTTCTCTGCTTCTCCTCTGCTATTTCCCAGGTTCTGTGTCTGAGTGTGTCTGGTGAGCGAGCTGGAATTTAGCAGTCATGGGGCTGCAGCAGTGACTCAGCTCTCCCTGGGGCAGGTTCCTGCCAGCTCCAGTCATTGGTCCTGAAGGCTTCCCTTTGATGAAACAATAAGGGAATTTTTTCATTGTTGTTTTTCTAGATGCCTCCTTTTATAGTCTCATCCCTTATAAATAAAATGTGTTCTCTAGACATGAAAGTTTGACATTGCTAATATAAGCTTCTAGTCTTACGTGTCTTCTGGTCTTTCCTTATTAGGATTTACAATTTTATTCACATTCAAGTAGCTATTTCCACCTTCTGTAAACTTCCCTGTCTGCTTTCTACTTCAACTCATCTTTGATATGATTTTAGACACATAATTTTAACATCAGAAGTATTTTATTATGTTCTTCACTTTTAAAAGATCCAGAAACATCAGTACTGAGTAGCTGGAAATTACAGATAGCAGCATAATTCATCTGGGGTAGGGTGCTTGGAAAGCAGTTACTGAGGTTCAACCACAGTTTTGGTCTAATCTGACTTTTAATTTATTTTAGTAATACAGAAAGTTTGCTACTTTAATCTGTGATTCAAATTCACAAACCCATCAGCTGGAATCTAGATGAGCTTCAGGTTCTGGACTGATCCCAGGTGAAGTAGAATTGTATCCTTTCCTTCTTAAACCTTACCTCAAGGGAAAATCAAAGCAGTTCATTAATATAAAAGTTCTTTAGTGAAAAAAAAAGTAATGTATTAGCTTACAGAGATACCATTTTTAAATAAAAAAACTAGAGCTGTGTGAATGCTGCAAAAAAGAGGAAATATTCACTTGCTTTTTAAAAATTATTTCCTTGAACTGCCTTGGTTTTCTCCTGTGATTTTCTCTTTACGCTTTTGCTAGAATGAACATAAATAAATATGACAACAAAAATGTTCACAGAAAAAGTAAAGGAAAAAAAAAGCCCACGGAAAATGGGTTATTTACTTGTAAAGGATTCATGAAAGATATTTACTTCCAAGGGTCGTCCCTCCACATAGGAAAGAGTAGCATCTCTGCTCTGTGCTCAGGGAAGGCTGACCTGCCCGGGGCTTGTGTTCAGTGAAATGAATGTACAAAAAGCATTCAGAAAGCACTGGGAGGAAACAAAGCGGAGGAGAAGCGTGGATGAGCAGCAGCTGATTATATCGTGACAGCAGCTGGGACAAGCTACAAAACATCAAGATTGCTCTGCCTATAAGAACACCAAATGGTCCCTCACTAATATGCTCCCTAGTGCCTCTCAGCAGGAGGCGTCTGGTTATCTGCTTGTGTTATGGGCAATTTGTGTCCTCACCAACTTTTGCTTTCTGATAGCTGTGTCTTTACCTCTTTATCTAAACTGATAATCAAAGAAAATCAAGCTGGATGCTTGAGTGGTTAGATTACTTCATCCAAATCTGTATCTCTGTGAGATACTGAGCATTAAAATGGGTCTGGTAGGAACATTTTTTTCTGACAAGACAATATTTTTCTTCCCTCATAAACAAATAGAGGGGACTTCCTAAATGATCATTCCTTCCTAAGGATTATCCCATGCACTATATCTCTGACTTTTGCCTCTGAATAGAGAGGGTAGGTTTCGAATTCCCGAAAGTGCTGCACCATCTTAGGGATATATAACATGTTCCTGTCCTGGAATCTCCTCTGGAGGGGAGTGGCTGAGAAATGCAAGAAGTGCGTGCACAAAGCTGTTTTGCAGAAGGATGGCTCCTGACAGCAGAGTCTTGGGGTGAGCTGCCCCTTTGAGAAGGCACAAACTGAGTGTCAAATGAATCTGATGGTTCGGAGGACAAGCGGAGTTGGTTCCAGGCACATGCCCTGGAAGACAACAGCTCAGAAGTAGCGAGGGTAGAAAGAGTGCTCAAGAAATAGCCTGAGTCTGATGAAGCAGATTGTGAAAGATGACCCAGAGTCCAGGCCACATGGACAAGAGCTCCAAAAGAAGTCAGCAGAGAGGAAGATGGAAAGCTGATGTGAGAGATCTGGTGGTGGCAGAAAAGAAGCAGTTCGCATGTGGACATGGAGCTCTGTAATTTAGGTGGGATTGAATGCAAGCTCTGAGGATGAAGTCCTCAGCTGTAAGTCTGCTTAACACATACATTGCACTGGCCAGGGCACTGGACTTCAGCAGTTTATTAGAGAAAGCCTGCAAGCTCAGCACAAGGTTGCATCTTGCGCCACCGCATGGAGCATCACCCTCCAGCTTGGTCAGTCTGTTTGGTTTTGTCTCTCAGTACCTGTAGCTCATAGGTTGTTCTTTCATTTGCTTGTTTGTTTTTTGAATCCTTGTCTAAAACTAGAATTTTATGTGCAGTAGTGTGAAAGGGCATTCCTGTGAGGAAAAAAAACAGTGCCAAATGGGCATGGAGATTGATTTTATCTCACAGGATTTTCCACACAGGAACAGAGCTCAGCTCATCAGAAGCATATAAGCACATTCCTACATGGCAAAGGGCCTCCAGAAAAGATTTTGACAAGCAACTATAAAGCAGAGTTGCTTAGATTTAGTCTGAACTGCGTATTTGCAGGAGCAAGGTGGTTCAGATCTGTCTGCTGCAAAGTGCGATTGGTTGGGCTCAAGAAAACATCATTATATTCCCTATTACTAGTCTGAAATGTTATTGACTTCAGCACTAAAAGCAGCTATAAATTTTAGGAGGAGCTTTCTTTACAAATCAAAGCTACACTGTTGCATCACTTGCTGCAACTCGTTCAGAACTCTGCAGCATTTTGCTTACAGCAAAAATAAAACTGGATGCATGGGCTCAGGCCTTTAAAACCTATGGAGATGTTCACTCTCCAGAGCAAAATCCCACGCAGCTTCAGGCAGCAGCTGGATGAGGAAACAGAAGGGACATAGCTCGCTTCAGGTAGTCTGTGATTAGACACATAGGAAAGCTTGTGTTTTCTTCTGCTGTGAGAAAAAGGTAAAGAAAACCATGGCATGTGGTGAAGTAGAAAGGCTACTGCTGTGCTCCCTTTCCCTTGCATTCTTCTTCTTTTTATTTTTTTCTTCATAATAAGGGTGTTCCTTTCCTCAAAGAGAGAGGGAGAGGGAGAAAGACTGTAAACTGTCCAAAAGGACCGTGAGAAAACAGGAAGCTTTGAAAAGTACAAGAGAAAGCAAGATGAAATCTATTTGCAGGCGGCTCCCCGGGGACATGTGAGCCATTGTTAAGCAGCCTGTTCATACAGCTATATCCTTCCTTCTGCCGAGGAGGAGCCTGGTGCCAAAAGGCTGCTATCTGGTCATTGCCTTAACCCTCTGAATACCAGCCAGAGACGCTTGCTCATCTCTTTGAAGGACCCCGCCAGGGAGGCAAAAGTTCTTCCAAAGGCCAGTGCGCGATTCCCGATTCTCCCTTTGCTGGCAACTGGGATCCCCGCTCCATGCAGGGGTTCATTAATGTCAGGCGCGGGCAGGTTCAGCAGCTTAGTCATTTCTGTTCTCCTTGGGACATTGGGTGGAGACAGAGAAGAGAAAAATAAGAAAAGAAGGTGCAGAGCTTTATGGGCTGGAAGACATACTGCTGGCACTTCAGGGCTTGGCTTATCCTGCTGGCATCTCACGTTTCAGAAGCTTGTCAAGTCCTATCCTGAATGTGAGCTGCCAGCCAACTGGCACCAATCTCACAGGCTGCATGGGTCCAGACACGGCCTCCGCAACGGCTGATCAAACCATTGGCTTTCTGTTCTGAAATCGCACGGGTCCGAAGTGGGTTTTATGCAGATGGGAACCAAAACAGGAGTTTGCAGGTATTCTTGACACAGGAATACCCAAGTATTCTGATAATAGAAATTATTTACCTATATAGAAGACCATAAGCACTATTATACAAAATAACATTTTAGTAGGATGTAAGTTAAGAGGAAACAAAACGCTATCATTGAAAGCCTATGTTTTTATTTTTTCAAAGTAAAAAGCTTCAATGTTATCAAAGCAAAATGAAGGCAAAAAGATTCATTTTGACATTTTCTTTTAAAAATTATCAGTGGAAACCATACTTTCCTATGACATTTTAAATTCTATATTTTCCAAGAGAAAGTAATTCCATTTTATAATTTTCATCCAGCTCCACTTCTCAATGAAACATTCCTTTTGAGAAAATATTTAATCCTATGATGATGTTGAATGAAAGAGCTCTAGAAATTGCTTCAGATCAACTTTTGAACACTTAGGCATAAACTGTATAATATGCTGCATTCTCTATTTATAGTCCTCTTAGAGCAGATGAAAGTAGGGAAAAAACTGCAACCTTTGGCTTCACAAGGCATGGCTGCACTAACGAACCACATAGGCAGCAAAAAGAGCAGATGCAGTGCCCAGTACTGGGTACAAAAAGGAGCTTTAATAATTCATAAGGAAGAGACTGGAGATGAACAGAGTTGGGAAAGCCAGAGCCTCCCAAGTTTATGGGGAGGAAAGAGGTGATGGAGGGACAGTGTCAACTTGCACTGTGCGGGAGGGAGGGAGCAGTCCTGCTTTCCCAAGGGAGCCTAAAAAGGCGGAATGTATTTCTCAGAAAACTATTTTGTTAGGTGACTGATGTCCTGCTTTGAATTTCAGCATGGTAATTACATTTGGTCCATTCAGATCCCTTCTGTAGCCAGCTTCTGCAGTGACTTTCTTGGAGCCTCCCCGACCACTGGCTTCTCACCACCATTTGAAGCAGAGGAGGCGGCAGCTGCTGTGTCATTGCTGCGCTCAGTGAACTGCACAGACTGATCCCCACGTTTCGACAGTGTTTCAAGCTATTAAGCACTTAGACTACTGTTTGAATGGATGTGCTAAGCAAATGTCAGGTATGTTTATTGTCCTGAAATGAGAGTGACATTTAAACGATCACTAAGTGGAGCCAATATTTCAAGAGGGAAGTTACGGATATGAAAGGGGAAGGGGGTAAATCATAGACATCACCTCCCTTCTTTTGGGCCAACTAAGCAAAATCTAGATTAAGAAAAGAAGCCAGACTACTATTTTATGCTAATTTAAATACAATTTTAGAGTGTGTTTTAGAGTGTGTCATGCTTTCCTAATCCTACCATATCACAGATAGTAATATTGTGAAAATATCCAGGGGTTAATGGCCGTGCCACCAAAGGAGAGACACTCACCTTGCATTTAAAGGGTTTGACATCAGAGTGAACAATCATGTGGGCCTTGAGAGTCTGCTTTTGCACAAAGCTCTTGAAGCACAAGTGACATTGATAGGCTCTGATATTGGTGTGGATCAGGACGTGTCGCTTCATGTTGGCCAGCAGAGTAAATTCCCGGCCACAAATTCCACATTTGTGCTCTTTCACACCCTGCAAGGAAAGAAAGAGAAAGAAAACTCAGTCAAGAAAATCATGTTCTAATACATTTAATCTTGAGTATGGCAATATATATTCTGCACTACAAAAGCAGGCAATAACCTATTTTGTTTAAAATATCATTTGCTCATGCAATAGATACTTAGGTATTCTTTTCTTGGCAATTACTCCTAAGAACATGAGAAGCAGCAAAGGAAAACAAAATGTAAGCTTATTGCAAGAATGAGGTTTATTTCCAGGAGCAAATTTGCAATGCAGCACAATGTAGTCCATTGCTTTCTCTGTGGGTGAACAGACATTTTCTCTGTTGATTTGCTTATGTGAAGTATGGGTCAAATATGTACATTATTGACCAAGAATAAGAGCTATCTTATTCTTAGTTAGTCCTGAGACTAAGGTCATGCTTGCCTAAGGTGGTTGAACCTCAGGGGTTCAGTGATACTCAGTGATGCCTGGTATGTCCTCCTGCCACCTTACCAAAATATACTTCAGCATGCTCGTCACACCCATGTAGCCTAACAGTCAAAAAGCTGCTTAAGTCAGTTAGAGGCCATAAAAATCAATGAGATTGTCACCTCAGGAGTCTGAGTATGGCAAGTCTGAGTACTTGCTGCAGGTGTAGTAGTTAACTTCCTACAAAAGTAACTCCTCCTGTGGCCCTGTAACCAAAGATGACTGGTAAGGATCTCTCCTCCTGTGCCAACCACTTGTTTTCACAGAATTATGGCACTGTATGAGTGTGAGCACTGCCAGAAGCTTTTAAGTGTCTGCCCCTGAGATCTGAGGCCGCCTTGGTGCAACTAATCCTGTTATGTTCACAGCTGAATCCACCTGCAGCTGCACACAAAGAAGCAGAAGCTCTCAAAGGGCCCAAGGGCATTGCAAAAAATTTCCGGGTTTTAGTTAGCAGAATTATGTATGGTAAATCCAAAGACCAGGGAATCTCCAGAAATAGCAGAAATGATAGCAGTGTAAAGGGAATAAAAAGCAAACCTGGAAGTAGAGGCAGTGTTTTTCAAAGTGATCTTTGTGCATGTGCTCTATAACCTGCCCTCAGTCTGAAGCATTCTGACAGTAATGGCGAGATTGCCACTTGATATGAGGAGTATGGTCCTGCTCGTTCAGTTCTGTTAGATAACATTCTGGATAACTTACACAGAAAGGGGACATTTGGTTGTTTTTTTTTCTAAATGTCACATTATAATGATTCTTCAAAATCTGATGACTAATAATACATTTTCTTTTGCTGCAAATAGGCAGCCTTCTGCGTATCCGCCTACTTCCCAATTAAGGCAAGCAAAGGAATAGGCTTGCTTCAGTAGAAAATTCCTGTTGCTATTTCAGTGTGTTTAGACAGTTCTGTGAAATTATCTTATTTTACAGAAGGTTGTTCTGAAGATAAAACCCAGAAACAAAGATAGGCAAATACAGTTTTGGGGAGTGATGCAGTCAAACTACTGCTTGTAATAGCATGTTTGTGCAGGTACTTTAAGACTGGTGGAGACATCTATTTTCTGTGATTGGCAATGCCTCTGCACAAAACTCTTCCGCTGGCAAAGGGCCATCTGATGCTCTGTGGGATGCTCTGTGGGTTGGTGGCCTTCTTCCTGAGGACCTACACGTATCCTTGGTGGCCTGTGCTCCTTGGGCTGCCCTCAGCTGCACAGGCCAGTGTGCCAGGGCAGGACTTACCTTGTGTGTCAGGGAGTGCTGCTTGAGGTGATGGGGCTGCACAAACTCCATGCCACACTCAGTGCAGATGTAGGGACGGATGTCTTTGTGCTTCATCATGTGGTTTTGCAGCTGGCTGGGGTACTGGAAAGTCTTGTCGCATTCGGTGCAGTTGTACTGTATAGGGCCCCGGTGGGTGGTTAAGTGTCTCTTCAGCTGGGCTAGCGTTGGGAAGTCCAGGCCACATTCCACACAGATGTTCTCTCGGCCGCTCTCATGCTTAGACTCATGCGTCTTCAGTTCACTGGGGTAGGCAAAGCCCCTGCCGCAGATCCTGCAGTTGTGAGGCTTTATGTCGCTGTGCTGCATCATGTGTCTCTTGAGGTGGCTGGTCTGAGTGAAGGCCTTGTGGCACACCTGGCACTTGTGCGGCCTGGTGCCCTGGTGCGTCAGCATGTGTGTGTGCAGGTGGCTCAGCTGCTTGAAAAGCTTGCCACAGCGTGTGCAGGCATGTGGCTTGATGCCGCTGTGCCCCAGGATGTGGGTGACCAGGTTATACTTGGATGTGTAGGACTTCTCGCACATTGGACACTGCCAGCGCTTCTGCTCACCCCCAACATCAACGTAATAGCTGTCATCTATCTGAAGGTTCACATCTACTCTTTCCACTTTCTGTTTATTTTCACCACTTTCTCTTACTTCAGCCCTCCTGAAGGATGGCTCTGGAGGCCGTTTCATTTGAAAGGTGTTCCTGAAATGAAAGTTTGGGGGCACAATGAAAGGAAGCATTAAGCCAGGATGGACTTTAGGATAATACGAGTAAGGAGCCTGCATGAATGCTGGGCTATTGGGCCATGCCATGTTTGCTTTTATGGCTTCTTGCTTGATGGGCTTGGCTCCAAAGTGCTCCAGTGTCCTGTAGAACTGGAAACCAAAGTTGCAGAGGTCAATCATCTGGGAGCTGTACTTGGGCTGTGCTGGCTGTTGAAACATCATGGGGAGACTGGAAGAGCCTATATCATGATGGTCTTCGGGTATGCGGAGTGGCGATGAGGAGCCTTCAGGAGCGACAGAAGAAGGCATTTTGGTTGGCATGCTCTTGCGTTTCCGAGATCCTCCTTCCAGCGAGCCCTGGAAAGTTTCCGTGTCTCCAAGAGGAGGAGGACCATAGCGGAAATGTGAGAGGTGCGACCTGAATTCCTCAACAAACGGAACCGTTCGGTGGAGCTTGGTAACAGGGCTCAGGGGGGACAGGCAGCGGGAGAAGGGAGATGCTTGTGCACTCTCCACATTAAAACCTGTTTCTTCGTTCTTCAGCATATTTAATTTCTTCTGTGTTGCCAAAGTGCCTTTAAACAAACAAACAGATTGCTTTATATTTTCCTGTTCTCCTGGGATTATAAGTTGTCATTTATTGGTTTCAAGATTGTGTTTTATTTTGTTTTAGTTAAGTGCAGCTAAGGCAGTATTAGACAACATGTAAGATGCAAGTCTTTAAAGCAGAAAAGAATTTGCTGGGAGAGAACAAAGCAGCTTTGCTCTTCCTATGGTAGAATTGGTAGGTAATATCAAGCTTGGCGCATATAAGAGCTTTGCAGTGTAAACACAGACCCACTACTTAGCAGCTGAATCTGTATGGCAACATTTGTGCTTAATTTAATTCAGTCAGGCTATTTGTGGGCAAAATCTTGTCCTTGGCTGTGTCTGTTCAGGCTCTAGAAGTTGGCGGTGCATCTAAAGGATATGGCAATACAAACAATAATGTGCCCATTTATTATGGATGTGACATGGAAAGTCATAGCCAAAAAAATTTAAGCTTCTTTGTATCATTAACATGTGCTGCTGTGAGAGAAAACAATGGCCAAGCAATCTAAGGACACTGTGTACCATCAGGTTTTGTGCCGTGCTTCCTGGCTTCTCTCACTCTGTATTGTAATAAGAATGTGGGGATTAATTTATTTTCTTTGTTTTAAGCTCGGAGATATTTACCTGGCAGATTTGGGGAAGGAAAGGCTTTTAATCACTCTCTGAATTCCATTCAGTTTTTTAGACTTAATCTAAAAAGGGGGAAAAACCTGACTGTGAAACTAAAATATAGCATAATTTCAACAACATCTCATCTCTCTGGACTATCTAACACCTGAGTCCTAGATTCTTTCCCGCAATATCCTGGCACAAGGCCGGGCAATGAACTTCTCTGGCAAAATATTGTGTTCCTCTGATTGTGCCAGGAACTCTTGAATTTGGAGTTCAGCTGAAGTATTGGATATGAAATTTGGTTTATCCTAAATAAGGCTCCCACCTTTTGTCTTGGCTCTGTAGGGATACTCCATTTGAATGTGTGCGTGTGTGTCTGGTTACAGGCAGTGCATGTGTGCAACCAGAGGGAGCTTGGGCTTGAAAACCAGACACATTTTCCCTCTGCCACCTCTGACATGGTGCTATTTTTAACACCATTCTTGGAAAAATTGGGTGGAGAGCTTGAAGATGGCTAGAGTACTACAGACACTCCTGTTTTTTTAGGTCTGGAAAGACCTGATTATATAGCTATCTACTGGGTAGACCTGTTTCTACAGGCAGATAAAAGATGATCTCTGCACCCTAACTAGGCTGTGAGCAAGTGAAGACGCCTTAAAAACCTGCTCGCAAAAATATCATTCCTATTTATTAAGACAGATCTGGAATTGTCTTTGAGATGCTGGGTAAAGCCAATGGTTCAGTGATAGAACTTTAAGATGGAAAATTTTGCACAAAGTTATGGTAATAGGAATCAATCAATACACAAAAATGAATAATAATTGAAGCAAAAATTGTAGGATTCCAGAAATATTTTTGAGTGTGCAAGAGCCTAGAAAAGCTTCAGCTGAAACTGAGCTAACTATCCAATAGTTATATCAGGGTGCAGCTTTCAGTTTCTAGCTCAGATTGCCAGGATATATATAAATTACCCTTTGAGTAGTGAGGTCTGGTTTGTAAAAATGAGTAGAGGAAAGGAATCTTTTGACTATCAGAAAGACTTCAGTGCTTTTCATAAGCAATTTTTTTTAAGGCATTTTAAGTAATGTTAAAACTCATACAATCTGGACATAAAATGTACCTGTAGATCTAAATCCTCCCTTAACAGCATGATCTGTTCCTCAAATGTCCTTCATCTTATGTACCTGATTCTTTCTCAGCAAAATGGATGTAAAATGCTTCAAAAAGCCAGTGGCGATTGAGTCAGGGTATGTTTTCAGTGGCTTTGTTAGATTATTGAAATGCTGCCAAAATGCACAGAAATGACAGTGAGTTGTGACTAATTGCTCTGTTGTCTCTTAGCTGCCGCTTCCTCCCTTCTTCCACAGGCTGCTGCTGCAAGATTTCATTCTATCTGGGGCATGGAGTCATGGCAGAGGCTGTAGAACTGCTTGACACTGATGAGATGAAATAATTTCCTTGCACTACTAACCTTTAGTTGCTTTCAATGAGTGCTTGCTTTTATCACACAGTCCTTGATTGCACGCATTGGGGGACTGAGCCTGCAAGGGAAAGAAAATGTTTAAACTGTCAGTGACCAGCGCTCACAGATGTGCTGTATAATCAGATTAAAGAGAACCTAAGCAGGGTAAAGTAGAGATTTAGTCTAACTATGGATCACATTGTTGTTCTTTATCTTTTCTTCAATCTATCAGACCCAGTGATATAGAAATTAACTGAGGAAAGGTTAAATCCTGCTTCTCTTCTAATGTCCTTTCAGGTTGGTGGCAAACTCATGATAATTTCAGTGGAGGCATGATCTTCGTCTTGATCATAACTTGATTCCATAAAAAAATCAGTTCTCAGAAAACTGTAAGAAAGGTTCTGTGTTTAACCAACATGCATGAAATAGTTCCCTGATGCATAAGGAGTCCAGTAGAGAACTTTAACATTTTCAATAGCACATTTCCCCATTAATTTTTGTTCTGTCTAACTTTGGTCTCTTAGTACTCAGTTGTAAGTGAGAAAGCGAAGAACTTTTATATTAAATGTCTCTCGGAAACATTTTGACTTTAAATCTTTCCAGCACCTAGTTATTTAAGATAGAAGTGCTGTGCAGGGCAATAATGTGTGCTCTAAACACCGAGTCTAGTTTAAATCTCGGTAGACATTTACAAATACAGGATTTATCATTTAGCACTTATTTCAGCTATTCAGTTTTGAAAACCTAGTCTGGAAACCTCACTGAGACAGAATTTGCCATGCCACTTTGGTACTTAAATTGTAAAAACTCCTAAACCCAGAACTTCAGAGGCTATAAGAAGGCTATATAATTTCTTTGGAGTAAGGCATCCACAGTTTCTTTCTCAATTATATTTGGAATATAGTCTGAGATTTTTTTTTTAAAAAGAGCCACAAATCAACTTTCTGCCTCCCCTCTCAGAAAAGAAAGGAAGGGCTCCAGTTAGTTCAGATAGTTGTTGAAGTATTTTCAGAGCAGAATCTTGCTGCAGAAACTACTAGTTTTATAGAATTAACTTCCACAAAAGAGGAAAAGTTTAACACAGAATATGAATCATCCTTTACTTTCTCATTTCCAGTCATTTTATTTCATGTTTGTAGATGTAAATCAAATGTGCTAAGACATGTTCTCCATTTCGTGCACAGTTAACACTCCCCATGAAAGCCAATGGCAAAATTTCTTTAGACTTCAGCAGAACCGAGATTCTACTTTACGTGTAGAGGTGGCGCCTGTCTACTCAATGGGAATAAAGCCCAGCAGCATGAATGTGGGGTTACACACATGTAGCTCCATCTTAAACCCCAGTCCTGACAATTCTGCTCTTAGGCAACACAGTGGTAAAAACAGAAATGAGATTAGGATGAGTAAAATTGATAAGTGCCCGCTGACAAGGGGAACCAGACTAATTCGGGACAAGATTTGCATTTGGCCTTGCTATTTCAACAGAACATGAAATAGAGGAAAGTATAGGCTGAGCAATTATGTGGAGGAGAAAATCCATGTTTAAGTGAGCTGTTTGCACTGCAAGAACGCATTTCTGCTCTCCTCTTGGGACTGAAGTGTTGGCATCTGTATGGAGAGAATTTATGCTTCTTTATTGCTGCAATTGCTTGTTTCTGTGTAGGATCAGTTGAGGACAAGTGACGAATGCCATGTTATTACCCTTTCTAAGCCAAAGCAGAGCAGGTGGGAAGCTTCACTCTTACTGAACAACCAGTGACTTGGCTGCTTTTTCAAACTTTTCTTTGTAAACTGTTTAGAAGAGGTTATGGTTGTATTAATAGGTTTTATAGGATCTCTTTCATTCAAATCATCTTTTAGTTTAGGGTTTTTTTTTTAATGTATACAGTCATACAGCTCTTGAATTGAACACTGAAGTCTATACTTAGTTTTTATATTCATTCATTCTTTATGTAAAATTTGCCTCAGCCTCAGGATCTAAATGAAAGGGCCTTACTATGCTGAATTCATCTCCCTTTAGCAGTGAAGCACTGCTAGATTCTCTATAGAATCTAGGCTGGTTTGAGGTATTTGTCAGAATTTGAAATTCCAAGAATATCTGTACAACTATGAATATATATTCATTGCTGATAACTAAGTATTTTTCAGTGAATTCATATCTGATAGTGCCAGACTTTGATTTAGTTTGGATTAATCTCTAAAAAAAAAAAAAAAAAGATTATTTTTATTTTGTTGTTTTGTTTTGTTTTATTTTAATGGAGGCATTTTCTTTTGACTTGAGTGCCTTGAGCTATTAGAGGAGAGCAGGAAGTACAAAGATCACCTTCAAATCCAAACTCAAACGTCTCTAAAATCAGTGTCAATCCTACTGTATTATTCTTCAGAGAAGCTTGTGCAAAGTGTGTTTTTTATCCATGTTCTTCAGGCATCATAACCACATTTTCAAGCATGTGAATTTGAAAAGAAGACTCCATTAACCTATTATTTCCAAATCAGCCTTTACATCCTTATCCTGCATTATTTGACATTTACCCAAGAGATTTGATTTTCATTCTAAATGAAGAAAACACTTTTTCTTCTGGGATCAGGCAGAAATGCAACTTCAAAAATAAGCAGGGATTCAGGAAGGGTATCCCAAGATCAATAGGTGCACATGTTGGCTAGGGAGACACATGTGTTGAGGAAGTCTTAAATGGAAACAGCTAGAGCTGGGACTTCGTGCAAGGTAATCAAATGTTTTCAATAATACTTCTACATGCGTTTTTTTTTCTATCATCTGGCTCACATACATGTAGAACCTGTGTCAAATGAAGTCCATATCTTAAGCATTCACTTAACTGCCCTCTCAGATAAAGCCTCCTCTCCTGTCTTTATGGGACAAAATCATCTGCTTAAATGGAGAACATTATCAAGATAAACGTATTGCCATGTATTTATCTCTTCCCCTTTCTGGATTACCATCACAAATAGAATTGGAATTGGGAACAAGTAAACTGTTATTTGTGAAAATGTTCTGGAATGATTCAAATTGAGAACTAGACAAGATCATTTTTCTTCTCCCTGCATTAGTATAATAGTACTGAGGACCTGGGTATTTTTTCACTTCTCCCTGGGAAATTACCTTTATCTGCTGTTATTGGGCTCCAGGATAAAGCTTCTTCTTTCCAGAAAAAAATCCACAGTTGTTTGTCAGCAAATATATAGTGAAGTTGTCAACACTGGTAACACTTCTAAAGGCATAATTTAGAGCTCACTAAAAGTTATGGAAAGGCTCTCATTGGAGAGAGACTTCATGATTTTCCAAATCATTTTTTTCTGGGTTTGGTTGTCCATTGAACTATAATGCCATCTGAGCCATAATTTGATACTTTTGACAAATTTATTGTCACATATGGAAAGAAATACCTGATAGCCTGGGGTAATATGTTAGCAGAAGATAAACTTTGTAGACAAACTTAATGGAAAATTATAATTGCACACCTAGTAAACTAAATTGATTAAAACAACTCTGACAGATTTAAACAGCTTAACAGGACACAATAAAACAATTACTACAGCAATAAACTTTAAAATATATCTCATATTGTTAAATAACACTTCAATTTCTTTCCATCACTAGATTTGTTTTGAACACATACTTTCTTTGCTTCAAGCTCAAAGTTCAGGCATTTTGGATATTTCCAATGCTCTAAGGACTTCTTATAGCAGTGTAGCTGCAGCTGTATGGGAAGTGATGCCAATGAAAAAAAGGGTCTCCTCTAAGAAAGCAGCAAGAGAAATACCCTCCCCATGCATTGTAAGCCCTATCTTTGCTATTCCCAAGTTTTAACATTTTAACTTTCATCTTTTTGGTTTTTTTTTTAGCTGGGAGATGCATATGTTTGAGAAACCCACCCACTTGCCTATGTTGTCTACAGAAGTGCCTTGCTTCTGCAGTCATCCTGGAAATACATGAAAATTCTTTTTTACCCAGTTTTCAGGGAGCAAGACACTATAAGCATTTTTACAGGAGTTTTTTTTCTTGTAGTAAACACTTAATATCAAAATGAATTCACAATCACCTTTCCATGGCTTAAACATCCTTTTTGTTTTGATAATTATTTGAAATGTTAAACCGAACTCTGAGATTTTCTTTCTTATAGTCCAGAGCCGTTTCACTAAGCTCACAAACTTGAGGTGCTCTTGGCTGCATCAGGTGGGTTTATAGAGAGGGTTGTGGCGTAATTTGCTTTTGCAATATGACATTGATTAGGTGTAAAGAAAATTGTCTGGTAGGTAGCTCTTTCCTCCAGTGTGAACGCTCTGTCCTCATGCTGACAAAATAGTTTGCTCTTGCTCCCATGGTTTTTGTGTTTCCCACTTGGGTGGAGGTGCTTTTTGGCTAGGTATTTCTCCTTATCCTCCTCTCTCTCTGTTCTTTTTCTTCCTCATTGTGAGTTTCCTAGTTCTTCTCTTACGTTTCCCTCCCTCTTCACTTCTCTGTTTTGTCTGTGGCTCACTCCCTCTCTGCTTCTCTATTCTACTAACCAGCTCAGCAACACGGTAGTTAACCTGGATGATAAAGAATCACTGCAGGAGCCCTCTTTGAAACTTCAAGGAAGTCCAGGTGCTTAGGTGGATTTGGTATTAAGCCCAGAGGCTCTAAAATTTTACCTCTTTCTGAAGACTCATCCCAAAGCACAGCTCCTTATGGAGGGAGCCTGAAGGGCACAGCAGAACATCTGGCCTTGTTGTATCTAAGGGGACAAGGATTAGGTGTCTTTGGCTGAACACCTCTGCATCCAGGGTTCCTTGCTGCCAAGAGGCTACTTCAAGGATGCAACAAGTGAAGAGCTATTTGTTGGCAGATCTTTATGTCTGGGTGCACATCCCAGCCCTGCTCCAGCTCTTCCCACAGCAGCATAGGCTCAGGGTCAGCCTCTTGCCTTTCTCTTGCTCGCCCCAGCAACCTGCTAGGAGCAGCCTCACAGTGAAGTACTGGAGGATGCAAAAACAGCTTTATCAGCTCAGGCTGACATTTATCTTACCCCAGGCTACAAGTGGAGGCCTTGAGGAGACTGCAAGAACTAGGCGAGAGCACAGTGATAACTTTTCAGACTGACCTTCAAATCTCTAGCTGTCTGTGACCCGGAGAGGTTTCTGAGCCAAAGATGTAGACTTCTGATTTTTTTTTCTCTTCCGTGAATGATGAACTTGGTAAAAGATTAGTTATATAAAAATCGAAGAAAGCCTGAGGAGTGTGTGCAGACAGGCAGCTGTGTCCTGGGGAAACAAGATGTCTTTGAGTGAGGGTTGGCTGCCTCCAGGGATAAGGAGAAAAACCAGTGAGAGCTCTGCTGTGAAGGAGCAGAGGGAAGGGAGGTGCCCTTCCATACACTCCCCAACTTTCCTTGCCCTGAAACCCCTCTTTCCTCTTCTTTAGAGTGGTTGAACTCTACAGCCAACTACTACCCATCCAGTTTTGGTCTGTTTGCTTTCCGTGGTACTTGTATTCCTGGCTGCACAATGGCATAGGGTGAGTAGGGTTCGCACTGACCTGGGTGAGGGCCTGCTCGTAGTGGATTTGAATCCTTTAGAGGAGGAAATGGATCTCCCACTTTGTGACTGTTTTTTTTTTTTTGCACTGAATTTGATGCTATTCATCTTCATACACACGTGCATAGGACGGACATGAACATCTACCCTATGAGGAAAGGCTGAGAGAGATGGGCCTGTTCAGCCTGAAAAAGAGAAGGCTGAGAGAGGATCTAATCAGTGTATACAAATACCTCAAGGGAGAGAGTGAGGAGGATGGGGCTGGCCTCTTTTCAGTGGGGGCCACCGACAGAACTAGAGGTAATAAGCACAAACTGAAACACCAAAAGTTCCACAGGAACTTAAGAAAAAATATTTTAACACTGAGGGTGACAGAGCACTGGAATAGGCTGCCCAGAGAGGTTCTGGAGTCTCCTTCTCTGGAGATCTTCAAAACCCACCTGGATGCCACCGTGTGCCACGTGCTTTAGGTGGCCCTGTGTGTGCAGGGGGTTGGGCTGGATGATCTCCAAAGGTCCAGTCTAACCTTAAGGATTCTATGATTGGGTTCCCCCAGGAGATCTGCGCATAGCTGTGCTGAGTTCCTAGACCCTGCCCAGCTCCAGTGCTGACAAGACCAGATCAGCCAGTATGGTCACATCCACAGCACATATTGTATCAGAGCTCTAAATGTATGGGCTTAACTGGTGCCAGCAGACCATCAGGAGACACAGCCTGACCTTACTGTTATTAGAAATATGATTTAGTGACTCGATTAAGCAATGGCAGTAATTCATACTAAGTGACTGTCCTCCTCCTGTTTCCAGTATCATTCAGTTTGTTCTACTGGAATCACCATGGGGAAGCCAGCGTGTAGCCAGAGAGAACAAGGTCGCCAGTTTGGCTATTATAAAGTGTTGTCAATAAGATACATTTCTTCGTTTTCTTAAGTAGATTAAGAGCTCTCTGGTGACAGCATGGAAGCATGGATCTGCCCAGCCTGAATGGAGTAATGCCAAGCCGCTTTAATCATTGTTTGTAGAAGTCCTATCGCTCCATCCCTGTTTCCTGTCCACTTCCATGTCTGCCCCTGCAATTTGGAGTCGTGTATTTTTGTCACCATAGGAATCTCATATCTTAAATATTTTTTTCCTCTGGAAAATTATTGGATTATACTAATGCAGTTTTAGGCATTTATTTTTCTCAGCTTCCAGATATTACAGGATAGACAGTAACCAGAAATGCAAAACAAACTGCACAAAAAGGAGAGATCTGCTGGTGAAAGAGATATACTTGAGTAGTGTGGCATCTCTGAAAGAATACTTCCAAAATGCTTGCTGCCTCCAAAGCACACCCATTAAGCGGTATAGAGGAAAGCGAGGAGAAGTGGGGGTTTGAACTACACCGTAGTATTATTTCTAAGCAAATAATGGAGCTCTGCAGAAACTCCAGAATTAGAACAAGGATACCCTTCCATAGCCCTGCTTGGCTTGTTGTTTTGAAAGTAAACCTTTCACTGGTATTTATGACCTTTAAAAAGGAAATGGATTGAGTTTTCCTTCCTCCTGGAGCCCCAACATCAGTATCACCTCTTTGGAGGCCAGGGACGTGGCCTGGTCTCCTCCCCTCCGTTTGTTGCCTTAAAGAGTCGCTGCGGCAGGGGCTTCCAGCCAGCCCAGTGGCACGCTCCCAGGTCTTTAGGGATTAAAGCATGAGAAAGCAATTGTATCCCCTGTATACCCCATGTACAGCCACATCCCATGGAAAGCCACAGGTACCTTGAAAACAAACTCTCGGGTAACAATGTGCATACACTTGGAGAAGTACAGAGGAGAAGACGATTGTGTGGGAGAATTTTCATGATAGTCCCCAAAATAGATGTAATTTTTAATGAAACACTAGTTTTATTTTAATGTGGGGCATATTGCTAGCCTTCAGCAGGACCGAGAATTTACTTTTAGTTTTTATTTTACTTAGAATTCTTTGGTTCACACAGTTCAAAAAAACTCATGGTGAAATTGAAGGCTGTTGAAACAGCCATGTCATGCGTTCTATTTAGCTGTGTCGTCTACCACAAGAACTGAAAGAGGAGGATTTCATCCAGGAATTGGCAAAATTGGGAAAAATGTGTCTGCCAGCAGTGTCCAGTTCCTTGAAAGTTATTAGCAGATGAGTTTCTAGTTGCTTAAGAAATCTAAGTAATTTTGCTTCTGTACAGTATCAGTCAGGTATACAAGGCTTCTTACTGCAAAAGCTACTTGGCTTCTTACTGCAAAGCTACTTGGCTAAAAAGACAAACGAATCCCTATTAAACTCTTGTATTTTTGCAATTAATAATATTTGCACTTGCAGTTAAGCTGGCTCAGTAGTGCCTTAGCATTTCTCACTGGACAAAAGCTCAGCAGCCTGCAGCAGAGGAACTAGGGAGGGCAGTGCCGCGCTGAGGACACTGCGGCATCGAGTCCCTCTGGAGATAACCTCAGACTGAGGCACAAGCTCCTAAAAGAATTTTTGGAGTCACTGGGAGGAAACTGCTTTTGGTAAGTTTGCATTTTGGCTGGGGAGCTCTGCTTTCTGGATTCCCAGAGCGTAACATCACTGTTACGCTCTGGGAATCCCTCATTGGCTGAACCAGAATATTTCTTTGCTCTTCAGGGAAAGGTCACCTTCAGATTCATTTCACCATTGCATTTGGCGGGGGATCACTTTTTTAAATCAATGTAGTTTATTTTGTTTAAAAAGCAGTGTTCTTTAGTTCCAGCTTAAAATGGGATTTTTGACACATCACATGAAATGCCTGCAGGGAAGTAAATTAAGATAACTTCCCCTCTGGCTTTGCCCTTCCCCTGTAATGTCCAGCTTGAATCCTGCCCCTGAGTAAATAGCAAGAGAAGCAAATACTCCCCCTTGATCTGCACACAGCACTGACACATCCACTACCTTCCAGAAGGCTCCGGAAATGGTGCAGAACTGCACTCAGCAGAGGGAATCCCAAGCCTTTCCTATGGCATCCTATGGCTTCTATTCAATTGCATTTCTTTACTCTTCATGTAAAGGAGTAGAGGAAAGAAGGGATTAATATATTTATGATCAAAAGGCTTTGATTAGTATTTTGATATTTTTATTGGGGAATAGAAGAATGGAAAAGGGGCTGGCACGTGGGACTGCGTTCATAGTGTCTTCATAAAATGCACCCTGGAGGCATCTACTGGTGTTGGGAACCTTGGTGGTTGCATATTCTGAGTTGGACCTCATGCAGAAAAACTGTTTGATAAAACTTATGCTGTTGTGATTCCTTGCTGTGGTCCTGCAGAAAAATATTATCTTCCTGTTCCTTTATACATAGATGTTTTTAGTTTCTGGAAACTTAAGAATACATTGTTGACAACTTACTCACCCAGGCAGTTCTCCATAGGTTTCTGTAATTCCTTTGACAAGACAGTAAACTTGGACTGAATACTGGACACTCTTCTTGGCATCAGGAGTTTGCACTGGGGAACCAACTTTGTGGGCTGGGGCCTGCCTCATGGTTCAGTAGAGCTCAGTAGAAGCCAAGGGATGCTCTAAAAATAGGCCATCACTTTTCTTTTCACTACCTGATATTATTTGCATTATGATTTTATTCTAAATGCTTACGAGAAAAAGGAGATGGGTAGAAAAACATCCTGCTACCTGTAAGGACATGTCTTCAAATAATACTTCCTAACATTTTTTTTTCCCTGGGCTCAAAGCATCAAGGAGATACCTGTCTTGGAAAGCACCTCAGAAGGATGACTAAACCTGAAATAGTGACCATGTTCCACAAGGTGTTCATCTCTGGTGTCTTTGGAGTAGGTGGGTTTAAATCTAGTGTTTCTTGGTTGAAATCTAGTGTGCTGGATTTTAACCATTCATTTCCAGAGAGGTAGCAATATGCCCAACATGGAGCCCTCTAAAAAACTGTGGGTTGTTCATTGTCTCTCCAACCAAGACACTTGTGGCCTTTAGGAGCACCCCGTCTCAAGCTAGGAAGACTTAACTGCTCAAGAAGGGGAGAGAGCGGTTTGCTCCCATCCTAGGGCTAGCACACTTGCTTCTTTTCCTTCGTCCGCACTGAGGGGCCCACAACACCCAATTCTTTCTTTGCAGAGAATTTAGGTGGCTCACATTCCCCATTAGCTCTCTGAAAAGAGGACTGTGTAGCTAATGTCTTGTTGGCCTGAGATAGTATTCCTTTAATATAGCGTCACCTAAAAATACACAAAAAATGCCTAAAAATACACCCTTCTCGGAGCCTTGCTTTCAGTTCTAAAGCCACTGCACCTTTTTCGAATTCATCAGGAAAAAGTGATACTATCAATGTATGAGACTCAATCCACCGTGTAAATTTTTGTAACTGAATGCTGTGAACCTTCACATTCGATGAACTTTTGCATTTCTCAGCATTTCCCAAATTCTTATGTTTCTAATAAGCACAAGCACCTGTCAGGTTGGATATTTTGAGGTTTAAGTGAATGAAAGATTTCAGGAAACATACTTTTTATCCTACCTGAGGATTTTTTGTTGTTGTTTCTTTAGACTAAATGAAAACTCATACACATGAATTCATGCTTATCCACTAAGTGAAAGGAAAATATGTTGGTGTTTTAATTTTCATAGTTGGAGAGGGAAGGGAGAAAAACTAAGAATCCCTGAATTCTACTAGTTAATAATGTGTCTTTCTAGCTCATGAAGGAAAAAATAAGGAGGAAAAGTGAAAAAAAAAATACTGTTTAGGCAAATATTCACATAATTTCTTTCACTAATTTCCAGAGCATGGAAATATCTTCTTTTAATATATGATTACATGGAATAAGTGTTTTCTATGTCACTGGAAATCTTTCTAACGCACTAAAGCCTTGTTGGTTTCGAATGTACTTTATTTTGCTGATAAAGAACAAAGTAACACTAATGTAAACTCATTTGTTTTGTAAAACCGAGTCACAAAGGTATTTAGTGTTGTGAGAATTAAACAAAAAATAAGTAATATTTCTCCTGACTCATTACTATTTTATAAACCAGGCAAGAAAGATTGATCCATGCCAGACAGATAAAAATAAAAATTAGTCAACCAGATCAATGTGTGTTTTAAATAACTGCTAAACATTAACTTAGACCTCTTGACTGGCTGAATATCATCCACAAACTGAAAGTTTCACATCAGCACTTCTCTGTGATGATATTCTTTCCTTTCCAGTGGTTTTCTGCAGTGAGAATTAAGAACACAAAGTAGTAATAACTGCTGCATTTGAGCAAAGAAAAATTCATTTGGTTTTAACAGCTAATTTTAAAAAATTGGGTAGAGTATAAAATGTTTAATTGTATGTTTAGTTTAGTTTATATTTAGTAAATGAACAATATTACTACTGTCTGTAGCAACCTACCATGCCCTTGCAATGTCTATGGGAAGGAGGAAGTTTTTTTCATTTAATCGGTTAACATGTATTAACACTCAGAACCTGGGTAGTTTCTGAACAACTAATAAGAGGCTACCTTACAAAGCTTTCCCTAACCTGTGCCCTTGAACTATCACAGCCCCCAAAGCCTATTACTTTATGCAGTGTTTCTGCTTTTGTGTCTCAGGGTGAAATTCTGCTGGCTTGTCTGTGTGAGTGGAACGGTCCATTCACACAGAAGTCTTTCTGCATCATGTGGGTTTTGCAATCAAAGACTGAAGCCAATGTAAGCTCTATCCAAAGTAACCAGTACTCCCTCTGTAAGAGACTTCTCCTGGATTGTTGATAGCATCCAGACATTTATGTTTCTTCCATTCTAAACACTGGGATCTCTCTGGCACCACCAGAAACAACATCAGAAAGAGCTGCTGCTCCGTGCGTTTGCTGAGTGCACTGAGCACCTCTCTGCACCTGCCAATGCCCGCTTCCTTTCCCGGCAGTCTAGGGCAAGGCTCATACCGATGTGCTTGGGTGAAAGAACGAGCAAACAGCAATAAGGAACTCATTAAAATTGAAGGATTAAACTATCCCCTGGTTAGGGGATACTGACTCAACTCTAGCATTCGACATCCAAAACTCAGATTCTCAACAGTTGTAAATCAGATTTTACCTTTAAAGAATCTCTTCCCAAGTACAGCAACATATCTCACTTTTACCAAAAGACTTCTTTGCTTTCGTTACTTATTGGATCAAACTCATTAACTTTGCATTCCCATAGGCAACAAGTGATTTCCATACCATTTTCAACATCACTGGTATAAATAAATTTGAATTTATTTTTCATGTTAGAAGCAAAATCTGTCCTGAATTTCATTCATCATAATTCATAACAACAGAAATGGAAGTAGTGTCTTCAAATAAACCTTTGGAAATGTTAGCCAATATTAAATAATCAGAAATGCATATACTGCCTAACTTTTACTTACTTGTGCTATGTATATAAAGAAGGCTTTTAGCCATAGCTGTAGTAAGCTTTTAAGCAAAGTAGACAAGAGCTTCTCTCTATAATCCAGGTTTATGTCATCCATAAATTTTATTTTTTCTATACATTGAATTGAATAAGTGAAAACTCATTTCATATTCAATTTGTGCCATAAGCTGGTAGTGGATCTATAGTCAAATCTGACATCAGAAAATACCCGTTTCTCTCTGTAAATATCTCTGTTTTGGAAAATAAGGATAACAGTCAAAAATCTCATCTTCCTGACCTCTTTGTTGTTAGTTAGTTGTTTTATTTACCATTCTGTTTAATTGTGCCATTAGAGTTATCTTAGCAATAAGACATACACTGTGAAAACAAAAAAAAAACTCCATATGACTGCAAAAAGATTATATATATATATTATTTGCAGGAAAAATGAAACTGAAAGGTCAAATCCAAGGATGAAGTTCAATGTTCAAGGAATGTTTTTATCACCAAATTATTAAACACTGTTTTTAGAATGCATTTTCTGTGCATGTGTTGTTGAGGAATGGGCTTAGAAAAAGCATGTGCTGCTTTTGTCTGCCTGCGATGAATACATGTACATATTACTACTTATGTACTCAGGCTGTCTCCTCATGTTTATGATCTATCACATACATGGTCTAAAAAAAGAATGCATTTATGGTTAATGTCTTCACATATGAAATCTGTAGCTAAATGCTACACTGTCTTTTACCTATATGGCCACCTGAGTGTTTGCACTAAGCAGATCAAAACCTAGCTGAATGCATTGCCGCCGTTGAGCAAAATACCAACAGAGTCATTTAGTGACTTCCAGAGACAGGGCTTACATTTTTGCAAATATTTAGAAGACTTCATTGTTTCTTACTCAAAGTAAAAAATGATTTTCCAGGTTTTTGTCCTGTAACTTTCAAACAGCCGTTTTTAATTCTCTGGTTAGTTTGAATCAGTACTTAGGTAAAGTATGAACCACTGCATCCCAAGTGAAAGATGTAGATGAGTGGTTTTCATGGCAACGTCTGGCATTTTCTGGCTCTCCGCAGGCAATTCTTTGTGGGTAAACACTGCCAGGTACACCTAGCAATTTGTATGAGACTGGCTGAGCTGCAGCATTAAGTAGAAACTGTCTCATCTCTTTTGACAGAATCTATCTGCTGCCCTTAAAGCCAAGGGAACTCACAGTTTCCCCTGAAATTAGACTGAATTTGGGGGAGATGGAGTTGGAGGGTGTAAAGCCTTTGTGGGCTGTTTGCTCAGCAAGGGCCAGGCCAGAGGGCAGTGAGGGCAGTCCGACCCGGGTGCCCAGGGGGAGCAGGCCAGGGCTGCCCGTCCCACAGGGCAGCCCGGCCCCAAGAGCTGCAGCTAGAACGAAAAGTCCATGCAGAAGGTGATCAAGCTGATCCTCAGATTATGAAGATGATCGTTTCTTCTGGAGAGAAATTGTCACCTGTTCTAATTCTTCTGCCACTCTGCATTGTGCTTTATAAAACTGTCTTTTTTTTCTCTCTTAATGTGTGGGAAATAACACTCTATTATTTCGCTACTCATTGGCTTCCATTCCATGCAGCACGGAATGGAAGATATTATTGGCATCTACAACTACACAGACGGTAAATAACATTTGAGCCCATCCTATTAACTGATGCTGGTGATCAACCTTGGTTGCATATTATGTGTCGGGAACTCTTTTCTTTTTTTCTTTCAAGCAAGAACCTGGAATTGTCTTAGCATGTCTTAAATGTAGTGCTGTTTCTAGGTTACTCATATACACAGATGAGCAGAGATAACCACATGTGAGACCGTAAACATGACACCATTAAAAAGAAAAAAAAAAACGAAAAAAACAGTAGCTCTTCTCCCACTGCAGCACAGGTTGGTAGGCTGGTGCAAATTTCCACAGTGGCAGATGATATATGAAATACATCAGTTTGCATATCGTACAGCTTCTTTATTTCAGCCTTGGCCGAGTAAATATCGCTGAAAGACTCACGGTAAAGTTTGTGAAGTCCATAAGAAAATTCTGGTACGTGAAATTCTACATACAAAATTCACAGCATATTGCTTTATGAATTTTATCAATCCCTCTGGAAAGCATTTTCTTGTCATCATTGGTTAAATCACATACTGTATCTTTGGTACCCAAAAACCCAACCATAGATATCTATACCACAGTATACTGCTTGTCAATGTGTATGATTATCTTTTTACCAGTTAAATGCATTTATACCCAATACCTTTTCTCAATATAAAAACATATATATTGCACTTCTAAAAAGTTATCCATAAAAGCATCTTTACTTAACTTACCAGTTGTTGAGGCGGGAAGGAATCTTGCCCTAAACTCTCTACCTGTGTTCATGTTGGTAATCTCCCTCTCTCTCCCCCTGTGCAGAGATTGCAATTAACTTAGAAAAGTAGCAGGGACAGTGTTTCAAATGACTTAAGAAAGAGAACAGGAACAATCATTTCGTTCTCTTTTTTTCAGATGAGTACAGTACCTTCAGAAAGAAGGAAGGAAGGGAGGGGAGAGGAAGTCAACAACCCTTTGCTTTCCTGCAAAAAAATAAGGAAACAGCAGATAGCAATCTCGTTTTCTCTCAAACAAAATGTTTGGAAAAATAAATACAACCAAACCAAAAGGAATTCCTCAAGTATTATATCTGCATTATTGGCTTCATAAAAGCTACTTTATAACTTGCTATATGCAACTACATTAAAACAAATGAATTTCCGAGGTAGCGACTAGGAGTAAGACACTCATATCTCATGCGGAACAATTAGCCACAAGCTTGTACAGATAATGCAGACTTTTACTATATGCAAGGAGTAACCACACATGTATATATATGTGTATATGTTCCAAAAATCCCTAAAAATTGTTTGTTATGATCACAAGAAAATAGCAGATCGGGTATTTACAGAATGCTTTCAAATAAAAAGGAGGGAGTTAAAGGGGACTTCACAAACATGGTAAGGAACATAGGTCGATTCTGAAGTTGCAGTAACAAGTAATTTATCTCAAAGATCTGTATTATATAAGAGATATCGTGATTAATCCAAATCAAGACTATGTTCTCTGCATTCCCAAAGACATTTTATTCTCTATATTGTTTCTTTCTTTCCCCATTAAACAAATTTTGACAAGCAAATATTGGCCAGCTGTGGGAGATATACTTGGAATAAATTTAGTCTATTGTGCTGCACTATGTTTTGTTTGCATGTAGATTTTTCTCAAGGTTACTCTGTCAGTTGAAGTCTGCTTATAGAAAGTAGGTGGTTACTTTTCTTCCCCACAAAGTTCTTTTCATCCTGGTATTTTTTATAGTACAAGCCTTCACTCTGTCACGAGGGCTGTTTTTGTTCAGCCTGGAGCTGTGGTACCTAAGACTCATTGCAATCTCATCAGCTCTGTGTGGGGCTCTGTGAAGCATGGTAAAAGGAAATGCTTTTTCCAAGGACCTGTAAGCTGGGGATGCAGTGTGTGCTGCGGGAGGGCTGAGGGGAATGGCCTCACACTGCAGTGCCATTGTTTGCACAAGGACAGGCCCATGTGCTCTCCCATAAAGCCAGGCTGTTATTTCCTTTATTGTACAATAATGAGAATTGATAAGATAGCAAGCAGATGTTGAAAGTAGATCTCTGGCATCAGGAGTCCTTCATGCAGTTCCTGGTGCTATTTCCAGAAGAAGTCCAGCAATAATTTGACCAGAGAGGCTTTCATTTTATATTCAGTCTTGAGAGCTTTGATTATGGACATCAGTAGTCGACGGAGCACAGCAGGTGGTATGAGTGATTTCTAGAGATAAGACATAACTAGGTTACCTGCCATGAGTGAAAGAGTAGCACATGATGTAGATTTAGAAAGCAAAAGAACACCATGAACTTAGGGAATATACCATAACTGAAGGATTGGTTGATTCTTCCTCAGGAATGGAGGACTCAGTCAGGCACATGTGAGACACTGGGAAAGTACAGAGGCATGGGAGGCAGCCAAACAAAGATATCATGGTCTGGAGTCAGATTAACAACTGAAGGAAAAGTCTGACTTTGTTTTGAAATAGGTTTCCCAGAGCACCATGAATTCTAAAAAGTAACAGCAGCTTCCCATTTTTCAAGTTTGTTTTATTTCCATTTACCAAATATGCCAAGTTAATAAGACCCTAAATACTGTGATCAGATATCATGGTTTTTTTCTCTCCATTGGGAACACATTGGAGAAACTGAGTTGAAAACCTAGACCGCCCAAGTTAGAATCATTCTTTTATAGGACACTGCAGGTCTGTGATAGTCTTAGCTGTCCTCTGCGAAGGACTGGATCCTCATTGTCACAGATGTCCCTTCTTTACTCTAGAGAGGGCAGATTTAGCTTGCTTATGGAAGTATCACAAGAGTAGGAAGTGGTCACCCATGTGGCAGCTAGTTTACAGGCTGGCTTTAGTAGGGCACTTCCTTCAGCAAGGGGAGCAGGAGCTGTAAGATCTTTGGTAACCTGCCTGAGGCTGTGCTGATAGCTGCCTTTCCACCACCCAAAGCTGGGGTAACATGTGTCCTTGGACAAGTGCAGTTGACTTGGTCTCAAAGCATGGCAGGAGGAAGCGGGAGGACTAAGTAACCGGCTCCATCCAGTGCTCCCGCTAGTGGAGCAGCGGTTTTGCAGCCCACCAGGTGCTCAGCGTGTGTGTGTCCAAGCATGGTTGCTCTGCTCAAGGCTGGGTAGAGAAATCTCGGGGTGGTTGCACCTGACTTGCATCTGCTCGTCCCTCAGCACTGCTGCCAGATGGTCACAGCCTAAGGAGGAGGGTGCATTGAAACACGGAAGGTTGCTGCTTGTGCGATTGGCAACCAGGGACCAACAGAAGCATGGCCAAAATCATTACTCTCTAGAGTGCTGCACACTAAGCCCTAATGGATGTCAGTGTTCAGGATATTTAACAAAGCTTTTAAGGGCTGCGTTCACCTGTTTCAAGAAGTGTTTCTGGAAGATATTTTATATTTTTATATCTTCTTCCATGTTCTCTTGAAATGAATCCAAGGGCACAAATTCAGATAAGCACAGACCAAGCCTTAATGAAGATCACTCAAGTGGGAATGTTTCTCCATCCTCTAGGCAGTCTCTATAAGGTGGAAATATGTCCAGGAAGAAAACATATTGGTCATGGTCCAAGTGGGGATGGAGGAATTTACTATTGCTGGTCTATCTGATCCAGGTAGATTTTCAGGCATTTTCCCAATAGGGAATAAATTCTGTTTCAGAGGGTTTTTTTGATGATGACAGGGATGTTCTCTAATGTAAAAAGTAAAATGAAAAAAAAAAAAAACCCAATAGCAACACGATCTCAGCCTGAAGGACCTGAAAAACAAGAAAGGAAGGGTGTCAAGCAGTGGTCCGTACAATATCCAACATAGTGGAGTTTGGAGAGATAACTGAAGTAGCAAAAGTGTTTCACTTTAACCTCAGAGAATGAGACCAGATGCAAAAAGAGAATTAATTACCAGTCTTCTTGTTTTAGGAGAAACAATCGTATACATCTGATTTGCTTACAAAAAAAATCTATTGAATCCATAGTATATCCATGATATTTTAACAGAGTAAGAATTATACAGTTCTCACTTGGAGATATAAGAACTGGAAGGAGTCCACATTGTTTCCATCAGTCGCTCTCTGCTGTGCCTTCTTGGCTTCTTTCCTGCACTGCATGTTTACCGTAGGCTGTTTGGGAAGGAACTGGCAGAATGCTAGTGGCATCAGAGACCTACAGAGATGGATGTAAAGGGCTCCCCTTCTGGGCTCCAGTGTGTGAAGAATGTGGCTGTGGTTACCAGTATTCAGTTACTGTATTGCTATGTGCTATATGATTTTGCACTAAGCTTGCATATGCTGTTGAATATATTTCTTTTTTTCATATGTTTTAGTCATATTGGAGGTAATTTGTTTATTTTTTCCGGTTAGAACATACTAGAATATTAGAACGTTTTATGCTACTACCTGTCTTTCATGATCATTATATGATCAGAGTATTCTCAGGGCTATGTACTTGTGCAGATGGATGTAACATTCTGTGTTAAATCAATGTCATTTTTTTGTTTGTTTGTTTTTTGACACAGATAATATCTAATTCACTTTTTAATGAATTAATAACATCTGCAGACTGTAACCTTGAGATTGGCCACGTTCACTTGTTGTTTTGAGAAGAGAGAAGTGGAAATCTGTTTTACAAATGATTTAAAGAGAGTAGCTTTCCTGGCAATAAAGACCTGAATATAGTTTAAAGTCCCCTTTATAACCCATCCTGGGCCAAATTCATTTCTTGTAAATGACATTAACTGCAGTCTTTTAAAGACAGACTTTTCCTGTGCCTTGTGTGTAATCATCACAGCTACCTTATTAAAACAATACCATCAAAAGCTATTTTAAAATACGATGGTAGGATTAAGAGGATGTGTTTTCATCTTTTAACATACATAAAGCTATTGGTGCCTGACTATGAGCCCTGTTCAGGTCAAAGGTACAAAAGAACTTCGTTTTCATCAGTATGTTTGAATTTGGTATCACATTTGAAGATCCGTAGCATGTGGAAAGTTGCCAAGCTCTCCATAAAGTTTTTTGGTGGTCCTCGAAACTAACCAGCTGGCTGCAATGAACCCTGCACATCTGTGTACTGAGATTGAGGAACTAATATAGCATTTTCTGTGGGTTCTCTTGGTGATCTTGTCTAAAGGCATTCATGTTCTCTGATGCCTGTAAGCTACTTGAAATTACTAACCATATTTTGAAGTTTAGGCTTGTGGTGTTGTAAAATGTGTTGCTTTACAGAAACTTTCAAAAATATCAGGAAAAGCATGTTTGTGTGCTTATCTCTGTGAAGTGATGCTTCTTGCCTTGTTAGCTCTCATAATACAATAGTATTTCCTCTGGAAGCTTGACAGTAAATTTCAAGATGAATTTCAAATAAATACAATTTCTTCTATTTATTTTATCAGTTTACAGCTACGATCTTGTGCATTTTCCCTTTTTTAATCACCAGACGTGGATAATGTCAATTTTCATTTTATATGAGGTATAATAAAGACTAGCAATAATAAAGAGTAGTAATAATATTAAAAATATAGTAGTGAAATAAAATGGTAGTAATGACTTTGTGAGAAATACTTTTGCCTTTTGTTTGTGATATTTTTCAAAAGTATTTTGCATTGCCTCAGTTGAGATGCAGTGGGCACATCACAAGTGCCCTTTCTGAGAGCAGAATACGACTCCTGAGCAGCACACTTGAAAACCCATGAGCAATGCTAGGAGCAGCACGTTTCTGATTTATAGCCAGGAGTCTATAGCTGCAGGACAATGTCCTGCCCTTGAGAAATCAGTACTCCACAGCAGTGTGAATGGCAATAAGTTGTGGCTCTAAAGTTTTTTTTAATCCATCTGTGTTTTAGAGATGGAAGAAAGAATCCTCCTATCTGTGCCAGAGTTGCTGGGTTTTGTTGAGATTTGGGATTTCGGGGGCAAAGAGTGTTTTGTACCTTGGCACTCCAGAAACACTCGGCAGAGCAACCACTATTCTGCTGCTCTCATTGTTTATCCAGCGGTCCCCGTGATTGCTCTAAGACTTCCCCATAAGAGAAGATAATTGTGTTAGGTCCCACAAGTATTAAATGCTATGGGCAGTAGTCAGACAATGTAAGCTAACTGACTGTATGTGACAGAGTATATGGGTTGACACATGAGTTCGCAGGAGTTAAAAGGAATTATCAATAAATAAAAAGTGAGTGTTAAAACAGCTAGCCAAGAATAATTAAGGGAAAAGAAAAGCAGAGCTCTTGGGTCTGTTAGATTTCCTCTGTTCTTCAAAAAGTTTTAGAGGGTTTTGTTTTGAGTCTTTTTTTATTTTAACAAAGCGCTTGCTGGGACTGCTATTGTTTTGTAGAAGAGAATTGGATTATAGCTTCAAGCACAAAAAAAAAATTTACAGGAAAAACCCCAGACTACACTAGAAGTTTTGCCACTGGGATTTCTTCAGCTATATATTTCCCTTTTGCTCATCAGGGCTCCTCTCTTTGGTGTATACAGCAAAAGAATGCCCTGATGCTACATTGCTGGTGGTCATTCTGTATATGCATAACACCAGAATACTCCTTTCAAGGCATCATTGCTCAGAAAGCAGTGCTCAGCAGTTCCTGGGCATTTCTGGAGAAGCTCTACGTATGTGGGCCTTGGCTGTTACAGGGGTATTTTGTGCTTTGTTTGTTAACTTTTTAGAATCAGTTGAGATATTTGAATAGCAACATTTGGTCTTAGACAGTTGGCTTCCCAGAGAGGAGGATGGAAGGAAAACGGACAGAACTGGAAACACAGCTCCACCACAAATGTTACCTCTGGGTTGTTAGGCTGAGCGTGACTGAGCATCAGATTTTCTGTACCTTTTGTCTCCTGGCAACTGTGTGGAGTTGAATCCTGGGTGTTTTGTCTTGCTGCAAGGAGTTAGAGCTTTGGAAATGGGCTGCAGCTGCAGCTCTGTTCAGAGGTGGCATCCACGTAACATTTACTGCCTTTCACTGCCTCCTTCCAAGAAGAAATCCCTTGGGTAGCTTGCTGTTAGGTCCAATTGCTTTATAATGCTGCAAGTCTTCTAACTTTGCTGGATTGGCTCTTTTGTTCTCACTAATGGATATCATAGTCAGTACCTTCCCATAGGAACAGATTATCCCACTAACACAGCATTGCTAATAGTGCTGCATGGTTTCCTCCTCCTCCATTGGACTGTCCTGTGGAGAGACTTTCCCACCAGTGCAAAGTGAGTCTAAAACATTCATGGACCTCAGTAACAATCTCTGCTGATCCCAATTCCCTTTCTTGTGATTTTTGTTTGTTTGCTTGTTTGTTTTGGCTAAGACTCAAGTTTCAGATCAGGGGAAAATCAAAGTCCTTGGCTGTGCAAATTCCCTAGTCTCTGCTCTCAGCAGCGTGGTGCCCAGGTGCTGACACCCACTCTGTCTCTATTGCTTTTGCATATAGGAGATAGAGTAATAAAGCGAACCCAGGTTTGCTGGACAGAAACTGTGGCGGGCTCTAGTAGATCCTAGTTTGGGAGGAATCACCTAGTAGCTTATGTACAGCATTGGCCTTTTCAGTTTGTCAAAAAGCATCTGACAATGAGTAGGTTAAAAATCTGGGGAAAGCGAGAAGGAACCTAAACAAGCTCCTAAATCATCACTTAGCATGGCTTGTGCCATCAGCCCAGCCTGTGGTTCAGTTCTCAGATGTGTTATTTTTCATTGTTCTACTAGTCTGAAGCCGCCTACACTGCAGAGATTGCTGCGTTTTGTAATACGGCAGCCCACGGCCACCAGGCAGTCAGTATGAAAGGGGAGAGGGAAAGACTGTGTGTTCTCTGCTTGGCAGCTGTCCACGTCCAGAGAGGTTATAGCAGCATGGTATGTGCCCAGGAGACTCCAGGTCAAATGGTTAACAAGTAACGAATACAGAAGGAGACGATTTTTTTCTTTTTCTTAAAAAACTCCTTAGAAAGCTATAGTTCAGCTTGCGAGAGTGAATTGAATACACTCAAGACACTCTACTGTAGTTACTGTAAGATACTATAAGTAGTTGTCAGTAGGGTGCAGCTGGTAGTCAAATTATTCTTGTGCTCAACTGAAATATTGCTTCTGTTAATTTTCAACATGTAAAGTTAGGATGTGCATTCTTTTTTTTTTTTTATGGATGGCAAGATTGATTCCAGCGTGCCCTGTGCAGCTAGGAAGAAGATGTTAATCTCTTACACTAGCATGAATTTAGCAAAGTCAACTGGAGAATTTTGCATCCACTGTGTATTTTTGGATTTACTGTGCTCCTTGAGCATTGCAAGAGCATCATCAATTATTCTCTGCATTCACCAGTCCTTCTCTGCATTTCAAGAACGTATGCCAATGAAAACTTTCTTCTACCAGTATCATTAATCTGAGAAGGCTACCGAAAGAGTGTTTATAAGCAGTCTCAGATGTCACTAGTGTTGCCTTTACTTCCATTTTGCAGGACTTACTTTGACTGCTGAATTGATTGCTTTTCAATAGGAAATTGTTAGATCACTTGTGCAACTCTTCCTCCTTAGTATTCTTGTCCTTAAGTCTGATGAGCAAAAGATGAAAGTGCCAAAATACCAGTGTTGTTATAGGGGCTGTGGCTCCCAAATGATGCGCATTCCGAACACGCAGCCTCCGGATTTTGGCTGTCTGCAAAAGGCAGCTCTAGAAAGGTGGCTTCTGACACCTCTCCTCCTCCTGCTCTGTCTGGGTGTCTCTCACAGTGATTGAGCTCTCTGGGAGGCTCTGTGCTGTTGTGAGTATTTTGACGTTCTGGAGTGCGTGAGGAGCTCTGGGAGCAACGCACCCGGCCTTCCCAGTGCTAGTCAGGGCAGCGATTATTTTGAAGAAGCCAGCTGGATTTACTGAAATGGCTGTTTGTCATGCAAAGCCTGTTTTCAGGGTGAAACCAAATCAGAAACTGAATGTCTGATTCTGGCTATGTCTCGAGTTTGTTTGCTCTAAGTAAACAGAATGATTCCAGAGTTCCATGCTGGGAAAAAAATAGAGCATTGAATGTCCCAGATGAGGGATAGGGGAGGTCCCACAAAGGGAATGAGAGGTTTTTGCTGATGAGAGGAATAAAAGGCAAGACTGTTTGGGATGGGTCTCATTTTGTTTCAGCCACAGAAACAGATTCTGCCTGGATGTAAATTGCCATATAGCAACTTACAACAACATGGAATATGTAGTAATTTGGAGTGAAGGAGAACAAGAACAGATTTCAGGTTCCTTCATATTCTGTCTGAAAATCTGCACAATCACTGTAGCAAAGAAAAATACCAGAACTTGATCTTTAAATCAGAACACAAATCAAGTGATTGTGCAAAGGGAGTGAAGCTCAAGCAGTGATTTTGCAGAAGGAAGGGAGGCTGCGCTTGCTACATGATTTGGATCTTTCTCCACAGGATGGCATTTGCAGAAATGTGCCCTGAATGCAGTTCAGCACAGCAGAATGAATCACTCAAGAGAAGCCCATTTTTTTTTCAGGGATCGGAAGTCCCCGGTGGAGTGGGGGCAGTGAACGTTTGCGGCGCTGCCCACGCGGGCCCTTCCGTGTGCCTGCGTCGCACACTGGCTGTACAGAGCCCTCATGCAGGGGGCCCTCGTGCAGGGGGGACACAGGCACATGCTCAGGCACCAAGGCGCAGCCAGAAACGTTCCCCAGTTCACCTTTTCTTTTTTTCCAATAGCAAACCTAGAGTCTTCAATTTCTGAATTTTAGTTGTATATTTTCAAGTCTGTATATTCTTCATTGCTTGTGATGTTGACTTACTGATTCTTTTCATTCAGTTAAGAAAAAACAGATTAATCATATACACTGTTCTTACAAATCAGGTTTTAGTATCACTTATTAGTTCTTATAAAATCCAAACCAAAAGCTACCTCTCAGGAGCACCCCTTCATCCAAAAGATATTTCTATAAACTTTAGGTTTTGAAAACCTTTTTCTTACCATTTTGAGAGCAGTAAAACTTGGATTTGAACTCCCTGTCAATTACTTCTAGCATTTTTCTTGTGTTGTTAAGGCTTCTGTATTGCTCTTATAAAAAAAAAACAATTCACAGATTATGAAGACATTTTTCTTTTCTTTTTATTTCCCTATGGCTGTGTGTAACATGGATTCCCTTTTCAGCTTTTCTGACAGTAGCTGAGACTAAACCAGATACTTGGGGAGCTCACCACACAGAGATGCTGTATGTGTTAGCACTCAATAATTTGTTTCTATAATCCACTAAACAAACTCTTATTCTCTCGTGTAGCTCATCATTTTCACAAGCTTAATAAAATATAGTGTCACTACAGGGTACAATTTGAAGCACTTTGCAGTTGTAAGACAGATCACATCTTATTAGAGAATAAGGCAGGAGTTAAACATATCATGAAAAGACCACACGTTGCTGGAAAAGACTAAAGCTGTCATTTTGCTAGTCGTGTTGCTTCCTTCTCTGGGCCTCCAGGGTGCCAGACCTCGTGTACGGCTCCCTGTGCCGCTTCCTTCGCAGGCAGACCACACTTGGCTGTCCCACGGGGAAGCGCCCGGTCCAGGCACCCGGGGCAGAGAGCAAGTGGTGGCAAGTGCTCAGGAGCCCTTGTGCCCCACAGCTCGTGTGTGCACAGCAGGGCTGCTGCGGCAGCAGGATAGCCGCAAGGCCGCTCCGCTTCAGCCCTTGGCGCCTGCCCTTGGAGCACGAGGCAGGCCAGCAGTCACGGCCCGAGCACAAGCCAGGCCAGCAGTCACGGCCCGAGCGCTGTGGCGCGGAGAAGCCGAGCCCAGCGCCCGAGCTCCTGCAGAGTTACTGGGAGAGCCAGGAGGAGGCACGAGGCGGGCTAGTCAGAGCACGTATGTTGGATGCCTAAAATTAGATAGTGTGAACACTCCTCGACACCAGCACTAATTTTCTGTGGAGCATCCTGGGATTGATCACTGCTTGGAGGAGAAGCCGAGCTGCCGCGCTATTCTGCTCAAAGACCTCTTCTTTCCTGTTATAGGCAGCATTTGAGATAGCCACTTCCTTCTCCAGCTGGCCCCAAATGGCTCCATGATCTGAGACCCCCCAAACGTGGTAGCAGGGAAAGAAAAGAAATGCAGTGTTGGTGCCTCCCTGAGCGGCAGCCCCACAGCTGGATACGAGGGCCGTGACAGGGGGCAAGGGGGACGAGCAGGATGGTGCTGCCTCATACTAAGGCAGCTGCTGAACCACCCCGTTGGTACAAGGGACGGTCCCCTGGCTTTTGCTGCCAGAGAAGCCTCAGCTGTTTATCTGAGGACTGTCGGGACTACTACGGAAAGGCACCTTGCCAAAAGGCTGGGGGCATCTTGCTTAGCTTGCAGGAAAGCAGGGGATGGCTTGAGCCGGCAGTGTCTTCCGCAGCAGGGTGAGCCCTGCGGCCAGGTCCTCCCCTGCCCCTCATCTCCTTGTCACGGATAAGGCAGCCCTGCGCGGAGGACACAGCGGGGCAACGGGGCAGCAGTGCCTTGAGCTGGCCAGCCACAATGGAATGAAACTCCACACTGTATTTTATAGGATGTGTGTTTTTTAAAAAGGAGAAAAATATGCTGCTGTTTCCATCATCATGTGTAGCTTTTTCCAGATGACGGCCAAGCGTGGTATTTGTGAGTGACAGATGAAAATGATCTGATGGTGGTGGCAGGGAGCCTTTGCAACATCTCTGTCACGACATTAGTTTTAGGAGATCTCGATTCAGAGAAGACCTAATTTCAAGAAGTCACACGGTGCTCTGAAAGGATAGATTTCAGGAAAAGGATTCTAAAAGCAGTGCCTGCTCTATGATGCGATTGTTTGAGCAAAATAATAGAAATGGCACAGTTTAGAAGCTCTATTTCAGATCCTCTTGACTCTGTCTCACAAAATCTACACACCTCTTCGCTGAATCTCATTTGAAAAATCATTTATTTTTTAATAGTCATAAAATTGCAAGTTCACAGTATAATTCAAATTGCATGTTTTAATATTTCATTACTTTCTGCCTGCCTCTTTTTTTTTTCTTACGTTGGCTGAAAGACCTTAAAATCTGTTTTTTATTTGCTCTTGTAGAGCAGCAAGCATGTTGTCAGCCTGAAATAAACAGTTATGATAGCTGCATTTTGAAAAGCATGGCCTCAAGCAAACCGTGTCATATTCTCCGTTAGCATTTTTTCCCTTTTATATTCTTGTTTGCCAAAAATAAAAAACATATTCTTGGTTAAGATGTACTTGTGACGCATTCTGCATTGTGATGCATTCCCTGTTGAATGCATAAATTTAGTTAATGTGTTTTGGATAAAATCCTAGAAAAGGAGTTTGAGGAAAATAGTACTATGTACTTACAGTATATCAAAAACTTCAGTTTAAGTATGCTTAAATAATTCTTCAAGTGACTAAAGCAATGGTTTTGCAGCTTTACAGCAAGTTATAGTGAAACACGATAACATAGTTCCCTAAATAGTACCTTTTGTTGCAAGGTGCTGAATTCCCCATAGTCCTTAATTCAGTCCTTACTGAAAAGAAGAAGTGAGGATGTTCAGCCATTTGTCTGATGGGGGCCTCTGCTGCCTCCCAACAGGAAAAGTGCTTTAAGTTAGTGCCTAAAGAAGACCCACCAGCGTCATCTCCACAACCTGTGTTCATTGCTCAGTGTTTTGCGTAAGCTATGGTTCCCAAGCCAAGATTGTCTCAAACTGGCAAAAGCTTTTAAAAGATGTCCAGCTTTTGATGTAGAAGGCTAACCTTGACATTTAAGTACGCAGTTGCTATTTATATGGTTGCCCATTAGAACACAAAAACAAATTAAGTGATGATGATTTATATAGGATGCCTACGCTAATTCTTCTAGGACATTCATTCTATGAACCTTACTCTAGTGAACTGTCTCATCTGCCTTACTTTAATACATATTTTTATTTGTTTCTTTGTCCCAAAACTAATAGTTTGTGTAAAATAGTTCTTTTTTGCTACTGAATAGGACCTCTGTATCTCAATATTTATTCCTCTACTGTGTCCCCCCATTTTTAGGAAGAGATTATGCTAAAATAAACACAGTAGATCATTGAAAATTTTATATATATATAAAGATATATATGAGAGAAAAACTCTCATCATAGAAGTCTAGTTCTGAGCCCAGAGTATAACAAAAGAGGAATTTCTGATAAACCTGGACAGTCAATAAATACAAAACTTTTTTCGTTGCATTTTATAGACCCAATATGGCAGTACTTATCATTTGAAATGAGTCATCCTGACCGAATGCAATATATTATTTTAAACCTACTAGTATGAAAATCCTGACAATAAACCTGTGAGTATTATACCAGTTTATGAAGAATTGCACGAAGCACTAGCTTTTTCCAGCTCCTGGCCAGCAGCTGTTTTGTTTTGCTGCACCCTTTTTTCTTTTTTGCCTTCATTTTCTTTTGCAAATAAAAATGAAGGCAATAGCTACACTTCTTTTGTACCCAGACTGTCGGTAGGACCTTGAAGAAGTCAGATTTTATTCTTTCCATTTTCCTGTCTGCTTTGATGCCCTCCAGGCAGGACCCTTTGCAGCCCAGTAGCAGATGGGAAGCCGCAGAGTGGGCTTTGCAGCCACCACCCACGGGATGCACAGAGGCGCCCGAGGCTCTTCCTGAGGACCACATGCTGGACCAGTCCTGTGGCATCCACTCTCCAAAGCTGGGTTCAGCATCAGCTCCCACACACATCTGATCTGCTGGGATGTGTCAGCTGGAGGGGGTTAACGTAATATTCCTCATCTGAGTGCTTGAAAATATCCCACATATCCAACCAAACACAGGGAAGGAAAAAGCATGTGGTGCTTCTCTGCCCTATCAGGAAAAAGCAGGAAAGTAGTTTTCTTTTCTTTTAGTTTTTTTTATTATCCCTGCCACAGACCTGGATTTCAGGAATGCTTTAATAAGCATTTTTAAAAGACAAAACTTTTGTTAAAGCAAGCTGATCTTTTCCCAGGGATCTTAAAGAAAATAAAATTATTTTAACTAGAGGTTGTTTCACTTAATTAGAACATTCTGAAATATTCCTTTTTTATTTCTGCATTTTTTTCTATTAAAACCTAGTTTAGTACTTTGGGATCTTACAGATCTTGACTATTTATTGTGAAATCAAACCAAGGATGCATGCAAGGATGATGGGACATTTCTGAAAAGCTACCTTTGTGACATAGCTACACCTTTTAAATCAAAATCTCTATATCTCTGCTAAACTTCTACATTGATAAAGGTTTTGTTTTCATGCAAAAGATTTAGGTGATGAAGTGTTTCTCTAGCTGTTTCACTCAGTGCTAAGGCTCAGTGCTTGAGTTATAACCAAAGCAGCCACTGTGTAGTACCAATATTGTGTACACAATACCAATATTGTGTAGCTGGTTTTGAGAAGAGAAATGAAAAATAACATACTCAGTTTGAAACTACAGGAGAATTAAATATCAGCACAGAGAGGTAAATTGGAATTTAACCAGGACAGCAACGACTTAATCTCTTATTATTGCCAAAAATGCTAATGAGTTTTAGTCAGACCTACAGGTTTGGAGTCTCTTTTCACTGTGCTTTATTATGGCTCCCTGCTTTGAGAAGTAACTTGTTATTACTAAGAAGTTACCAATAACAAGGCTTAGGTGACTTGTTAACCACTGAACAAAAAGCTGTAGTAACAGTGAAGGAGTTTTACAAGTAGCTGCATAAAACAGTGGAGTTACTTAACTGAGAGAGTACATTCTCAGAGAAAGACTCAAACATAACGTGTGTTGTCGTCTCTTCAGTATCGAGTAACAGTACATGGTCTCAAAAAAGCATAGGGTAATGAAACTCCACAGCACCTTCTACTTACCTTGAGATGCTTCTTAATTTTAGAAGTGATCCAACTTTTTAAATACACTTAATTTCAAATTAAATGCAAATATTATGTATATTCATCATTTCAGGTTTTAATGACGGTTCTTCAGAGCATTGTTTCATGTTGGTGCTGCATTTACCTCACAGGGCAGGGGTAAGTTCATGCTCCCTTTGCTTTCCCCCGCTTACACATGCATGAAAGAGCAATCTGGCTTCAGCTGGGGGAAGGAATTATTTATATGAGTATTTAATTAGGAATAATGAGATGAAATTAAGAGAAGGAAATTTTCGGATGAATGTCAGGAAAACCTTCTTGACAACAAGACATTTTAACTTGTGAAATAGTCTCCTAAAGGAAATGGTGGAAACGCTGCTACTTAGTATGCTTAAAGGTACCCGGACAAAACTCTGGAAGATATAATGTAGGAAACAAGCAAAACATGCAGAAAAGAAAAAAAAAAAAAGAAGCCTTGGAACACAAAAAAGCTTGTTTTTCCCATAATTTTCACTGTATGGATCTTCAGTAGAACAATGCTGCAGGTTGATACCAAACCAGCTCTGTGACAACCCATAACCGCGTGGGCATGTGAATCCTCCGAAAGTCTGGTGCAACTACCACACACATGGGCATAGTGGGACTACAAGGCGTGAATCAGACCACTTCTAAAATTTCCAGTAATTCTTGCCAGTGGAAATGAACGTGTCTGTTCTGGCACTGATAGAGTGGGGCTTCCACAAAAGTGCATACATATCTCTCACAGTCTCCTTCCACCGCAGTGAGAATGATGAAAAACTGATGTCATATTACAGCATTTCTTTACAATGGCATTATTTGGGGTTACTGGAACGTGGTTCTGGAATGTGTATCGTGTCATGGTATTTTGCTTGAAATTAGCTTTCTTCATAATTCTTTGTGGACTATGAATGCTAACTTCAAGAAATGTTTAAAACAAAAGCTTAGTAAAACTGATAATAAAAAGAAATGTTTCTGTCTCCAAACCTGGGTCCTAAAAGAACTTCTGGGGATTCTCAAAAGCAGTTCGTCTAGAGAGCAGCAAAAATGTGCCCTGCTGTCTTGAGCTGGAATTGGTGTGGCATGGAGAATGCAAAAGGACAGAGACCCTGACAGCCCTGGGCTGCCTGGGCATTCCCTTTTGGGAGGAAAAAAAAAAAAAGAAAAAAAAAAGAAAAAGAAAAAGAAAAAGAAAAGCAGAGCTGTTCTGGTGCTGGGAAGATGTCAAGAGCTTTCCTCTTTTGTTTCCAAGTTCAGAGTGAAAGCAGAAAATTACAGGAGTTGACCAACCATCCAAAGCAAGCCTACATTTACCTATGTACTATAAAAAACACAGCTGTTTCTCCATGAGTTGTTGAGTGTTCATGGGATGCTCCTGGGAGTGCGTGGTTATTTTTTCTCATGGATGTGCTCTACCGTGTGTCAGTGGTTATCTAAATATGACCCCTAGTGTTCAACTTGGGTGGCAATAATTTACAAAAATTTAAGGCACTCCTAAACTTCCCTTAGGAAGAGGACCATCTTTTCTGGTTATCCTCATAACCTATCTAAAAAAAAATAATATTAAATGCTTCTAGCTTATGGAGGGAAAATTGTTGAAGACATTTTGTGTTCAAGATATAAAACACGGAAGAATCATGTCAGGATCTTACGGATAATTTTTACTGTCTGGGAACCAACTACACTGTAAAATTTTTCTCCAACATTATCTCATCCATACTAAAAAAAAGCAATGAAGTTGATAATAGAAGAGCATCAGTGGAAGCGGCCACACTTGGCTGTGCATTACATTACAAGGACAGTGATGAAAGACGGTATTGTACTTTGGCTGATATGAGAAATTGGAGCTAGGCTTTTTTACTGTTGCTTCATTCCTGATTCTGCTACTAATTTCCTGGTGTGCTTTTGAACAAGTCATTTAACCTCTCTGTTCTTTTATTTCCATCTTGACAAAATGCAGAGATATATTTTTCATCTGAGAGTTGAGATTTAACAGATATCTGCAAAGGAATGTGAAATGCTGGATAAAAAGCAAAATACATTGAATTGCCATCTGCTATTTTTTAGCTTAGACATGACGGAGAGAGATTCTAAATGTTCTTTATTAGATGCAAACAACAGTAGAAGTGCAGTGGGAGGCTGCAGGCTGGAACATCAGGTAGCACTGCAGGTTGCATGATGCTTGGGGGGAAGGGAAAACCTGCAGTGCCTTAGCATCCAGACCACAGATGTCCCACAGCCGTTCTGCTTTGAGTAAGAAAGGGCTCAGTTAAGCTGAGTTTGGGCATTTTCCTTTCCTCCTGTTTTGATACCTGCTGTCTTGCCACATGTTTTGTAAAAGGGCAAACAATAATGATGCAGTCCAAAACAGTGGCCACTGGAAGTTTAGGGAACTGGCAGTGACAAGTTATCTTGCAATGCAGTCTTCTGCTGTTTGTTTTAAAGTATGTCATACTGTGGATACAAACAAATGACTTATCACGTCATGGTGTAAAGCAATATGTATGACATATATTGTGTAAACACATAACACACAGCCTCCTGCTTCCTGATCATGTTTGTTAGCTCTGTGCATACAAACATCTTATAAACTTGACTACTTTGCATCTTGTTCAGACATGGAAGAGCCCCAGGAGATTCATTTCTGCTGTCATCTGAACACCATGAACGTTATATTGTATCTCTGAGGGCCTCTGAAAGCCCCAAGTTTATTAGCCCAAATAGTGCTCTCATGCTACATTGATGGCAGGTTGCAGGCTACAAAAGTGTGTTGGCAGGTAGCCCCAGTCACTGCCTTCACCTGCGAGATGTGCCTTTCTAGACACCCTTGTGAAATAGGATGGAGGCAGAAGAGCCTTTCTGCCCCTGCTAAAAAGCAAAGGTGATTGCCCCAGCGAGGCTGCTACTGATACTTGAACCAGCTCCATTATCTCTTTGTAAAATCCTCCTGTTATTATACTTATGAAGTAGCCGAGATGTGACTGTAGTTTGGTCTCAGTATATTATTCACGTTCACAAGAAGAAAACAGGTGCCAGATAGAAAAACTCAGTTCACATATTGATTTTTAAGAAGAACTAGAGTTAAATATTCTTCTGTAGAGAGATTTATCCAATTTTTGGAGGTGAAGAGGACCCAATAACACAGTAATATAGAAAACCTTCTTCTAAGGTTTTTTTGCTCGTTTGTTTGGGTTTTTTTTTTTTTTGTCATTATTTGCTTTGGTACTGGTGGTATCAAAGTAGTCGTTTCACAGTCTTAGAGGCTATAATACAACTCCTAAGCCCACATTTCAGCTATGGAGTTAGAAGGAGGGAAAGATCTTTTGAATGGATTAATTCGTTATTTAAAATTTGATGGAGAGACTCTATTGATGTAAATTAAGCTATGCTGATTTATACCAGAAGACTGTTTGGCCCAACAACTAAATATAATATCACAGATGGCATATTATCTATGATTTGACAGTAGCTTGCAATTCCATTACAGTGTGAGCCACAGTTCATTAAATAAGACATAAAACCTATATTTTTCTCAAGTTCCAGAAAAAATGAAGAGATGAATTTTCAAAATACTGACTACAAAGCCAAAGTGGTTATACTGGCATTAGCAATTATAAAAAAGATCTGTGCAGTTTGCTTAGCAGAGCTTCTGGATGTCTTTCTGCTAAAGATTGATGATATAGATAAAACTTAATGTCACAGAGAGCAGGATTTCCTTGAGTGATACAAATGAGAGAGACATGTTATTAGCACAGCATTGCAGTCAGCCTGAAGGTCAAATTCAATGTAATGTTTTCCATTAAACGAGACCAGAAGTTGTATTGTCTGAAGCCTGTACGTTTCACAAACAATGTTGAATTCCACTGGCACACATTACTCTGTGTCTTATTCTAATGTGCAGTCTGGCAACCAGCCATATGGAGATCTTGGGAATACCAGGAACTTTGCGGTAAACCCATCTTCCACGGTGCTGCAGATCAAACTATGAGCACCCCTGGTGTCTTGGTAGGTAGAAGTGGGAGAAAGTAATGTAACTTCATGGAGGGACCGCAGGAACGAGGTCTGGGCAGTAAGTGTTCGAACACAAATTGGGAGCTGCCTCTGGTAGCCTTTTGGCATTTTGCGTTTGAACCTAGCATGCATCTTTGTTACTGTTCTTCCCCCCTCCATAGCACATAGCATGGCAACACATCTAAGTCAAGGAGAAGATTCATGAAAATGCAGGAAAAGAGGCTGGTGAAGCTGCAAGGCAACCAAGCCTCTCACTGGGTGATGACATGAGAGGAGCAGTAGTAGCAGAAACTCAGCCTTTTCATCTGGAGGAGCATGAGGCTACTGCTGAGTCTGGAAGATTATTACCTGTCCCAGTAATGGTTATATTAACTATAATTATTTTTCCACTGGGCCCCCATAGAAGCCTTTCTTCACAGATGTTAAAGAACTTTTTTGTCAGTGAATCTCTGCACAGAAATACAGGGACAAGCTAAACTGGATGTAGATGGATGAATATCTTCTATCTCAGACCAAAATGAAATTCAGGAAAGTTTATCTTATGACAATCAAAGCTAGAAAAATGTTTTCTTTGTGAAAGAAATAATATCAGTGATCAGGAAAAAAAAAGTTATTTTGCTGAGAATGCTTTTGGTTAAATATTGCTCTGTTGTGTTGTGGAATGTTCGGCATAAGTCCACTGACATCAATAGTTTCTCTGTATTTACAGCTCTGTGACTGAAAGTTGTCTGCAATGTTACTTGTTTTGTGTTTTCCTCCTCTTTTCTGTACTTTTTCTCTTCTTTTCTGTACTACCTGGTCTTTTCTTCAATGCTGTCTGCCATCACTTGAATCTTTTGTCAATATATCAGGCCAATATTAAGATAAGAGTCCTCCGAGCACAAGTCTGTAAGTTTTGCTCTTGGACAGGTGGAGAACTGCTGAATGAATCTGCTCATCCTTCAGCTCAGTTCAGCCCTAGTCAGAAAATACAACAGGCCTGAAATCATGTGCTAAAAAAGCTAACTATGACCATTAGGAAATTAGACACTTGAGGACATAGGCATCTGTACCTGGACATGTGTTTGCATTATACATTAATGGTGACTTGCCAAATGTAAAGCTGATCATTTTGCTGTTGATTACTGATTCAATTTCATTGTTTCTTATTGCTCTGAGAAAAGCTATGTATAGCCAGCTAAAGTCATAAAGGTTGCTAGTTCACTCTCAAAAGCATTTTGCATGCTATGGCTACACTGCATTTTGTTATTTCATTTCCCTGTTTTTTTCTTTTCAGCATCACTATTTCTTCAAAAGACTTCAAGAAACAACTAAGGGAAATATTTGACTTTTGATTTTCTTTTTGATTATCAAGTAATTATGATTATTACCATCATTTACCTTTGTTTATATATAAATAAAGGCCTGTATACAAGAGGAAGGCCAATGGGGGCTGCATTGAGGCACCCTTAGGTGGATGGAATCTTTCCAAAGATCAGTTCTAGGTAGCCCTGAGTTTTAAAGAAAAAGACCTGCTGGATTATTTCTCATTCCTCTTCAGAGTGAGGTGAAGAGAAGAATTGGTGGCACCTGTGAGGACCAAGGTGAGTCCCGTCTTCCCTCACTGACACCCTCGTTTTCCTTACCATTTTCCTTATTTACACTCTTCACAGAGGTCTCTGATTTTTGCATAGAACCTGCTTTGAAAGTCTCTGTGGAGAGTGCAGGTAGGAAACTGCTAAGAAACCCTTGAAATGTTTTCTCCAGAATATCTGCTCCCAGTTTTCTCTGTGTTTGCTGGAGGAACTATGCATAGAAAAGCCCTTGAAGGGAACCTCTTCAAGCATTCTCATCATCTTATTTTCTTACTGTCACATTTTGATTAAGTTTTAGTTTTCTTTTTGTTAAAACAGAATATTTCCAGTGACTGAATGTAGAAAATGTGCATCCTAGTTAAAATAGAAAACTGAGAGGCAGGACACCTGCGATCTGTTTCCAAATCTGCATGTTAAGCTTTGCACGTGTGTTTGTTTCTCCTAGCATAACATTTCTTGCTGCTGTTTTGGTGCTCAGTTTATTCATATATATGAGGCTCTTTGAGGTCATGAAACTGTGAGAATTATGTAAGCACAACATGCTATTGATATTTACTTATTAATCATTTAAACTGAAGGTGGAAGACACATAGATTTTCTGAAACCTACAATGTTTAAATGGTACTGCTAAAGATAGCCAAGAAATGTCTCTCTGAAAGTCATTTTCAGGGTTACAAATCATCATTCAGTAAGAAGCAAAGGTTTGATTTAGAAAATTAGGGCCTTCTTCAGACAACTCCTCCACATTATGTAAATTCGGTGAGAAAAGGATTGCAGAATCAATGCTTAAAATATTTACTTTTAGTTGCCTTCAGCACTTCAGTATTTCAACCATGTACATTAGTTAAAATATCCTGGACTATATTAGCTCTTTGAAGCGTGCATACAATTAGTGTGAACAAGTCTTGAGAGCTCATACCATAAAGCTACTACAGACTCTTCACTTTGCTTCTGGTATCTCCTTTCAATATGGTTACCACCCAAAGAAGAGTATATTTTATCTTTAATCAGATTGTTTGACCAAGAATATGTTACTGTTTTCAGATAGCATTTTACTGTTTGCCAACAATTCCTGTTTTGGGAATTGATGAGAAGCTGCTAGAGTCATACCAGCTTAACATTGAATAATATGATGTAAGTACTGAGAAAAGAAATTATCCTGATTATATTAATTTATAACTGTGGTCTGAAAAGTTATCTGGATTTGACAGAAGTAGAATAAGAATTTGGCTAATTTTTGTCCTTTGGAGAAAGGCGCAGAGAGTAAGGTAATGAAAGGACTTTCAGTGCCAAGCATATGTGTTCTCAGGCTGACTTGTTGTTTCTTAAGCTAAAAACTTCGAGATTGTTCTTAGTGTTTCACTCCAATATCGCCACTGAAAAAAAAAAAGAAAAGAAAACAGAAAAATCAAGAGAGACATACTCTCAACCTGGAATAGAAAGGAGACTAGGACTCAGATATGCGTTAGGAATCTTGTCCTGAAGTGATTTTTGGAATTAGACACTTCAAGCTCTTTCCCGCAAAGCTGGAACTAGTCTTACCATTTCCTTGGAGAACCTTTTTCTGACATGTGGCTCAGGAGCAGATAGACAATTATGTCCATACCTTTTCTAGAGACGTGCATTCTGATTCTGTATGTGTTTTTCATCTCTCTGTGTTCCTCTTGGCATTTAGGGAGAATCTCATATCTTAACTGCAACTTTACAGTGAAACGGAAGTTATCTAGAGATTCTGAGTTGGTTCTTTTGAGCGTTGCAATGTTCAGCAACACTTTTAAAATCATATGATTATATGAATTTGTGTGCCCATGTTTTAAATTTCCATAGCTATCAGAAGCAGAAAATAAGCTTGAAATGAGAACCATAAGTGTGTGGTCGACAGTCATTCACCTAGGTGAACCGTTTCAGCCATGTTGTTCTGCTGGCTCCTTCTCTACCCTGTAAGACATAAATGGTCCCTCTTCCTTTTTCACAGAACTTCTATAACATTTCTCTTTCTCAGGTAGTATGAAAAAATCATCCTCCACTTTTCATCACTCTTGATTCTATCTTACATTGCTCCCAGGCTGGAATTTTGTACAAGCCTGTTTCTGCTTTTTTGTTTTGGTGCCCCTTACGCTTCCTAGGGTCTTCCCTTTTCTACCTGTTCTTTGTTGTGGTATTTAATAACAGCTCAAATTTTCTTAGAGCTAAGTTACTAAGACTCATTCATTGGATAATTAAGTCCATTTGGTATTGTTTGTATGGCATATAGCTGTAGGTTTTGATTCATCACCAGAAGTTTGGTTCCCTAAACAAGAAGACTAGGAATATCAGGAACATTACCTACAGGCATGAGAAGTGAAGAAGAGTGCCAAGGCCTTAGAGCTTCCCAGCTTTACTTGCTGATAGAATAGCTCAAGGTGAGGCAAAATGAAAATAAATATGTAGGCACTTCCTGAAATGCTAAGGTTAAAGGAAGAGGGGAATGGAGGAGAGAGAAGGCCGAGGAGGACAGAAGATGAATAAGGGAGTGCACAAGAGACATGAAGAAAGAGAATAGAGGCAAAAGGGAAAAAGGGGAGATGAGCGTGAGAGCAAGAGGGAGCCTGGACACGAAATAACAGGAAACACTCTGATTTTTGAAAGTTGATTTCAGATATACTTGAATACTGGCTACTGTTTTGGATTGGAGCTCATGAATAAACTTAACTTCTTCCTTTCTCTTTTTCCCTTTGTATAGACTCAAAAAGGTATTTCCATCTACACATGAGTGTTGTCCAGCCTGGATCTTTCAGCTGACAGTACCTATATCCTGAAAGGCTTCTGATGTGCTAGGCCAGACTTTGTTCCCTTACATGTCCATCTATGCTCTCCATCTACTTCCTGGCTCTGTACAGTTAATTTCTTAAGGGACTTTCTAGCTCAAACTTTCCTGTTCTTTTTTTCACCCAATTTTTCTGTACAAACAACAGATTGTCTCACATCTGACATGTATGTTTGTTCTACAAAAGGAAAAACAAACGAATAATGGCTGTTTTTCTGTTCCTTCTATAAGGCTTCTCATCCCTCTCTCTTTTGCCAGATGTTTATTCTTGGACTTCCTCCTAAACTTTTCTGTTTCTTTTTCTGTACAAGTGTTTAACTTGACTTTCTATTGGCTGTCTGCATTTTAGCACTTCTACAGGGCTTTGCAAACATCCTGCTAATTCTTCTATTCTCTTTGGGAAGCAGGCAGATTACTCCCATTTTACAGATGGGGGCAGAAATGAAGAAGGGAGGTTGTGAAGTTCACAGAAAGTCCTTGCTTGCACCCAAACCAGAAAACAGACTCACAGCACTGCTGTAACCAGAATTCTGTCAGCCTCTCATTCCTGAATTTCCCCTTCCTCAGAAGCATCATGGACACACAGGCTGCAGTGCAAGGGTACTGTGGTCACCAACAACTTCCTTTGAGCCTCATGTGCAGTGACCTTTGTATCTGAGGAGGCCCTGCATGGCTGTCCTCTCCGTGCTGGTGATACAGCTGCAACATCATCTGCAACTATTGCACGCTGGGGACCTGAATGAGCACTATTGCGTCTCTGCCTTTTCGCTGGAGCAGCACAGTCCTGCATGCATGAAAGCATTTATTTATTTATTTATTTATTCTTTAAACAAAGAGAAAAAAAAATCTTGAGCAAACTGCATGGGAGAGTTAAAGCTTCAGCTTAAAATACGCCAATATAGAAGTAATTTTGTATAAGGGAGTAGCTGAAATGCTAATACATATGGCAAGATGGTTTTGTTTATTAAATAGGATGGGTTTTTTGGCTAAATTGTGTTCCAAAATGCTGTTGTGGTTATTGCAAAATTATCTTGAAATACAGCTCCTATCTCTCTAAACCAAAAAATAAACAAAAACCTCACATCCAAGAAAAATATGGTATTATATTCTGGTTTCAGAGCAGAAATTCCATCATAAAAGCTACCAGTTCTTACACATGTAAATATTTCTCTTTATATATGCTGTTCCATTTATACTTCCTATGTGAGACTGCTTTTTGGCATGTTTGGCTAAAAAGCAAATTTTATGATTGGTATCAGAAGTGTTTTCACATTTGGGAAAATAGGCAATGTTACTGCTGTAACTTCACAAATTCATAACAACTGTGTCAAATAGCTAAGATTTAGCTTACTTCTGTGTAATCTCTGAGGTAAATGACAAACTGAAATTGGCTAAATAGGTTGAAGAAAAATCTGTTCTTGGACTCTTGAGAGAAAGGAAATATATTCTCTGATTAAACTGCTCAGTCTTATTGCTCCTCTACTAATCACGTATTCTGGATGACTCTCCTATTTGGAAAAGTGCACAATTCTTATTCCGCTCACAATCTTGTATGCTCCAGTCTTCTCTTTAAATTATGTATGGAAGAAAATACTTGCTCTTTTAAAGCATCACTTTAAAAGGAGGTGTTTTTTCACCAGGAGGTGTTTTTTCATAACAAACTCAACTATGTTGCAGGATGGTAGGGAAAAAAAATGATCTCAAAAATATATACATTTTGGATGACAGATGTTTTGATCAGATGATTAGTAATGAAGTGATAAATTTTGTGCAGGCATTTTTTGCAGTTGCTCATTTCTCTTTAATCTATACTACTTTTGTAATATTAGAAGAAAAAAATGTTATATGAAGTTATCCTATGCCTAACAATGATTGAATCAATACTGTACTAAATTAACCATCATCACAGGTACTCGTTGATAATTGCTTCTAAATGGTGATAATGAAGAGTGCATTTCATTAAATACACACTATTTGCCAACTCCTCTATTGTTTGAGAGCATTTGCATCTCCAAAAGACAGCTTTTCTTTCCCTGTGTTTTTAAAGCAGAATATACAAAATGCACCTGCATTAAAAATAGTGTCAGTTAGGCAAGCTGAAATGAGACCCCCATGTCTCTGTAATCACAGCTCTGCAATGCATCAGTGTACAGAGGAGCTCTGTGTGAGAGTTCAGCTTACCACTTTTCAGTGGTAGAAACATGCTAACATGAAATAGCTGAGGTCTTCACAGGTGTCCAGAGACTGTATGTATTGAAATAAGCAATTAATATGTTTATTAAACATACCTGTCATTCAAAGATCTGACAAACTAGTGGAAGGACCTGAGATCACAGAATCACAGAATGCCTAAGGTTGGAAGGGACCTCTAGAGGTCATCTAGTCCAACCCTCCTGCACACGCAGGGCCACCTAGA
>JAUBNY010000943.1:509852-532838 GCA_032275445.1 Crypturellus soui
GGGCAGGATCCCCTCCCTCGACCTGCTGGAGATGCTCCTCTTAATGCACCCCAGGACCCCACTGGCCTTCTTGGCCATGAGGGCAACTACTGCCTCATGGTCAACCTGTCAGTGGTCTCTATCTTCTCAACTGCAAATGCATTTAATTTTCTATCTGTTCCCAAACTATTACTGGGCTCATTGTTCCAGAGGCCCTTATAGGCAGCACATTTCATATGGTAATGTCCTTTGTGAATAGGAGCTTCAATTACACTTGGCACTGATGTTTTCCCTTGTATATAATTATAGTGTAATGTTGGTCCCCTGAAAAAATGACATTGATTGTCATCTTCCCATAATTTCTGCAGCAAGACTCTTGCATGTCCTCACCAACTATTTAACTGTATTTCAACCCCTAAACTTTCACCTAATAAGCTTTACCTGATGACTGCAGTCCTCTGGAGTCCCTGCCCTGGGACACGTATTCAGCGTGAGCTGCAGCTGCTTCAGCTATATTCTCGGGATGCTCAAAGGCAAAGTGCTTGTCTAGACCTCTGATGCTTTGGAATTGATATCCCAAATGGCATGGACACAGCCATTTGGCTGGGTTATTTGTCAAATGCCTCATGTCTCATCAAATCTGAACATTCATTGATGAGCCTCTACCTTATATTTTAGTTAAGTGCAGAGTAAAAATTCCCCTGTAAGTTTCCCATACCCGTGACCGGTTGCACTGAACCTCTCAGGGGCAGTGCTCTCTGGCTGCTCTGTCTTGATGAGTCCAAGCAGAGCTCTGGCAGCTCCACTGCTCTGCGTGTGATGCCTGTGCGTGTGGGTCAGCTGCCTCCGGTTGGGAAGGCAGCACCTGCTGGTGGAACCTGCTTCGGAAATCATCTAGACAGGCAACCTCCTCAGCATCTTGTGGGGAAGCACACTCCTCAGAGCGTGGTAGCAACCTTGTCTACCTTCCCAGCCCCTTCTCAGGGATGTCTTTCCTGAGCAGAGCTGAAAAAGGGACCATAAAAGTTCTTCATGTGGTTTGTTGCCTTCTGCGGATTTTCACAGACCTTCATGAACACACTGGGATCTGCAGGAAGGCCAATTATGGGGCAACTATGTTGAATTATTCCTGGATAACCCAAATCAGTTCAGGCTGAACCTCTAATTAAAGACCAAAATCTACCTAAGCAATTGCTTTTTTTTTTTCTTCCTTAAGTTCGAGGAAGAGAGCTGGAGTGAGGCTTTTCTGTACTTGCACAAAGCCTCCCTGTCCCTTACATGCAGTCTTCCCCTTCCCTGAGACTCCTAGTTGACATTTTATTTATTATTTATGATGTGGCTGAAGTGTGTGAAGCATTTCTCAAACAAACAGAGAAATAGTTCCTCACATTAGGAATTCACAATCTAAATAATGAAGTCTTGCGGCCAGATCCATCGCTGAGACAGGCAAGCACGGCTCTGCTGAGTTGCACTTGCATATTCTAGCAGCCTAATCTTTTATTTGCAAAATCAGATGTTGCTACTGAAATAGCTTTGATGTAGTGAATTTGCTGTAGTAATTTCACAGCAAAATGAAAAGATAGCTTTGCTGTGTTAGTGTCCTTGTCTGTCTGAATACGGTTTGACATGTAAGAATTAAATACTTGCTATATGAGGGACTTGCATGCTGAATGCTATACCCTAAAAATCAAATTATTTACATTATTTAAGTTGAAAAAGTAGGATCACATATATAGAAGGTAAAATAATTAAAAAAAGAAAATTGAGGCTGTGTGGTCTATGGCTTTAGGTGAATACATGGAGTGTGCTCTGTGAAGAGTTAGAACATTCATTTCTCTTAAATGGCCCCAAGACACTTGATGTGTCTTTCAGCATATTCTTCTGCCATTAACCTGACAGAAGGAAAAAGTTCTCATATATTTCATCTTTTGACATTACACCCTTAATATTGTAATTTTAAGCACTAAACCTTGAAATGTGTTGATGGTTTTGGGAATCACAATATCCATACTACAGACATGTACTAGATCTTAGTCTTCCTTGCAGTGGGAAAACAGAACTATAATTTTCAGGGGTACTGTCCATGAGGGAGATCAGAGAACAAAGACCATATATTTTTCAGATCAAATCTGTGTTGTTTTACAGCTCAGGACAGCTTTAGTGAGCAGGCACATTTTTCTATATAGAAGATGTTGGGTTTTGCCCCGCTGCCCCGCATGCGGCAGCCCGGGAGCCTGCAGAGCGCTGGGCCCTGCAAGTCGCTGCTCCCGCTGCCCCGTGCCAGGCGGCGGGCACCAGGGCACCGCGGCCCGTGGCTCCGGCGCCACTCCCGGGGGCTCCTGGCAGCACGAGGCCTGCTCCAGGGCCCTGGATGTGGGGGACAAGGTGGGGTGGCCCTGGCTGTGCTGTTGGTGGCTTCTCCTTGGTCCCCAGGGGATGGGGCCACCTCAGCTGCGCTGGAGCAGGTGGGTGTGCAATATAGATGCTACCCAGTGCTACGTGTGCCTCAGGCTGGAGGAGTTCAGGCGATCCTGGAAAGATCCTGTGGACGGTATTTCCTTGTTTCTTCTATGCTTCTTCTCTGTGAAGGACAAGAAGGCTCTGATTTTTCATTTACCCTACAAAAGACTTACATGTAGAGGGCATTGCTGTATTTGCAGGAAGCCTTGTTGCGGGGAGTTGCTGCTACAGGGAGCAGTGAGCTGCAGCTATGAACAAAGAAAAGGAGGCTTGTGTAAGCCTTGCACTTTCTAGTTAGAGCACCTGGAATCTGTTGCAGAGTCGCTATGGAATCAAAACCCCTTGGTTTCTGACCCAGAAGTCAGCATCCATGTTATAAAAGTGTTTCATCTCTACATCCGTAGGTACAATTACAAATTTAATGCTTGTCTTCACTGTGTAGTGTTCGCAGGCATTTCTCAGACTGAGTATTTGAAGTGGATGGATATCGGGTCTTTCCTTGAACAGTTAATTACACATCAAGTCAAGAGTGACAAATGTAATCCCCAAGTATTTCCTGGTTCTTCTATTGTTCCCATCCCTGTGCTATTTATTCATTTATTTTACTGAACATTGAAGTAGCATATTAATTATGTAAGGTGGAGAAAAATGCTGAATGTGTGAAAAATACAATTAGCACTGAATTTTGTGGACCTTTTCTAATTACAAAAAGTGTAAATTTATTGTCCTGAGATCTGCAGTGCGTACTTAAGCTCTGTCAGCTGTTTTTGTTGGAGACTTAAATAGCCGACACGGAAAACACACTTGACGATTTAGGGGCCACGCAGGCGCTGGGCAAGCGGCTCAGCAGGGCAAAAAGCCTCGCTGCCTCCCAGGAGTGCCTGCCCTGTCCCTTGAATTTAGTAACATGGATGTGTCCCAAGCGGATGATATTCAACATGAGCAAGATCAGCAAAATCTCACTCAAAATGAAGATAGCCCCGTTAGCAGCAGTACATCCACAAAGGACCGTTCTTCCTCCCCATCCCTGAGGAGCAAGTCCCACCTCCTGGTGCAGCTCCATCGGATTAACCAGCTCTGTTAATTAACTGGCCCTGAGCACGTTGGCATTGGTGCGTGAGCGTGTGTTTGGTAGCACAGCCACAAGCAGACCCCGCGTCTGAGGCTGTGCATGGCTTGGTCCCGGGGTAGTGAAATTGCCGTGTTCCCAACAAGTGGTCAGGCCAGTCCTCCAGGAGGGTTTTGCACTCTTGGCGTCTCAGCAGTGAATGTTTTTTACCGAGTGCTGAATTTGCAGATTAATCACTGTCATTATCAGCCCAACATGATGTTATTTAGACCAGAAGCTGTTCTGTTGCGCCACTGTATCTCCAGGGTTATTCCAAATGAACTTGGAATGGCTTGGTATGAGCAAAAGTATGTGTGTGCATATATGTATTCATATATATATATCCTGATGAACAAGCATATAGATCATATTCAAAGTCATTTCCTCTGCCTGTCTTCCTAATGTGGCAGGTAGAAACATTCTGTTATTAGTACTTTGATGCAGGTTTTTCTTTGATCCATACATTCATTTTCCTGCAGATTAGATCAAAGACTGCAGGATCAGAAACCAATCTGAAAGAATGGACTATTTTTGTTAAGGTTTTTCTATTATTATTCCTAAAGTTGATCTACTTAAAGCGTGAGGTTGTTGTGGTATGTATACACAAGCAACTTATAGGTCCAATTTACTGATAACTAATTGAAGGCAGAATCTGGCTCATGCAGCTCAGGAAAACATTATCGTGTAAGGTCTTTTCTTTTCTGGGTTACATGCTGTACTTTCTGTTAACTCCAAAGAAAAACAAATACTCTTTTCCTGTAGAATTCTTGATGGACTGGAAAAACAATGGAGGGATGAACAGAAAAGCAAACAAATTCCAGCAAGTGGATGTTGATTTTACCTCTCTCTGAACTGTGTCCAGGAATTAAATAACTGAACCATGATGTTATAGTAAGTAGCTGGAACTGCTTAGACGTAGATATAATCATTTTTGTTTCCATGGTTTTTCTAACCTACAGACACAAAATAACACTGAATGAGTAGAGGTAATCTCCTGCAGAAACAGGTTCCTTTTTTTTTTTCCCTAGGAATATTTTCAACCTGTGTTTTATGGACCCCAGGGATCTATGGGCTGGCTGTGGGGTTTCTATGACAAGTACCTAAGACAGCAACATGGCAATCAGTAGATTTACATCCTTGGAGCAGGGGCTCGCATCCCCTGGGAAACTTTCAGGCTTCTTGAAACTGCACCCAGTAAAAATCACAATTCATTTTGTTGTTGTTTGCAGCTTCAAAATAATGGATGTACCTCAGCCCCATGATGGTGCGCGGGGGGTTGGCGCACCGAGAAGGTGGTGGGTTGCACGGGCCGCGGCCCCGTGTGCGTCGCATGTGCAGTGCAGGGACGCCAGCTGTGGAGGAGAAGCCCCTCACGCCGCGCGGGTCTGCAGCCTGTGGCTTTTGGGTTTTGTTCCAGCTTGGAACTCTGTGACTGCCCAAATGTCAGAGCAGAGGGAACGTAAACAGACCTGCTGATGATTTTTTTTTCCTGTCTTACAAGAAAGAGCTGGAACAGCCATGTTTATATTTGCTCAGTATATGTGTGACTGGATTGCAGTGACTAGACAGTCTGGGGGTTGGCTCTTTATTTCTTTCCTCTTTTATTTAAATGAAGAAGAATGGATTTCCCTTCCCCAAGAAATGGAAGAGCTGTTCTCGCTCCAATTGACCATGCATCACTGCTAGATTTTTTTAAGCTTCTTTAAGCACATCAACGGGTTTCTAAGAATAGAGCATTACATCTTACACACTTTTCCAGAACATAGAAGTTTTTCACAGTATCAAGGGATAGGATCAATTTCTTGAAAATGTGGTGCTTTTAGAGTGACGTTTCTTTTTGGTATTGAAAAAGATTATAGATATTATCTTGCACAAAATAATCTTTTTAACATCTGTGTATGATCCCATAACTTCATGGTTAGCCATGTGCTCCTTCCCAATATATTTATTTTCTGTCTTGCTAATTTTTAGTGCATTGGTACCAGAAGGAGCCTCAGATAACATGTATTATCTGAGAAGATCCCAGCTAAATATGTTCTTTTGTAGAAATCCTCATTTTCCATAAGGAGTTGTTCTGTGGAGCACAACACTTCAACATGGGGTTCTCTGCTGTGTGGAAATTTGTCTCCAGGAAAGCAGAGTACTATAATGTGCATATATATGTGAATTCAGGGATGCCCTGGATCCCTTCTCATCTCTTCTTCAGATAGGGACAAGGCTCCTGCGTGCTGAGGTGCTTTGGGGGAGCGGTAATGGCTGGTCCAGTCTCCAAGAGCAGCTCTTCCCACTGCCCACAGAGAAGAGACTGTAAAAGGCACAGATTTTCATTTTCAAAATTATGACCGAGGGTGAACTGTGGCTGCCTTGTGTTACTGAAGAATTCTCATTAATAATTAACTTTTTTCAACTGATGTTTGGTTAGCTGGTGATAACTTGTTAATTTTAGCATAGTGTTCAGATCAGATACTTGATCCTAGTGAAGAATTAAGGTCAGGAAGTTCAAGACAGGCAAAAAGAATTAGTGTCTGTTCCTAGAATGCTTCTCTGAAGCATAAATAAGTGAAGCTCTTTCATTTTAGTGATTTATATATGCATTTTTAAATTATAATCACTGTGTATTTCTAATAATATGTTTGGAACATTTGTCCAAGGTATTTTTACTTTAAACACCTCCCCAAAAGTGGTGATTATGAAATAGTATCTGAAAGAAAATTTCAGCAACATTAATGCTCAATTATGCATATTATTGGCTCTATGATCATTGAGTCAGAGAAACAGCAACATCAGTTTTTTGGATTCATTCCAACATACCATGTATGTATTCATGGATTTGCAACAGATTTCCAAGTTACAGGGCCTGGGACTATGAATCCCATTTCAATTAGCTGCAAACAGCTTTCTGTGCACGATTGCTCTGGCTCTTGCTGGTTGTGTCCTCTGCATTGCATCCGGAATGTTTATACCAATCCAATGCCAGGGAGCTTAATGGAAGACATCCTTTAAGAAATATTGAATTAGTGTATAAATTTTCTTAGAGATTGGTATCTGTTTCACCTGGGTGTGAAGCATGTAAGAATATTTCTGAAATTATGCAAGATCCCTTGGATCACACTGTGGAGGTTACTCATTAAAAAGCTTATGATATTAAAAGGTAATCAGATTTTTTTGTGTGTGTGTGAAAAAAAATAGTTTAACATTAAATCCTGTGTTTTCTCAAAACAAACAAAAAAAACCCCACATAGGTTTCTGAACTAGAGAATGGAAAATTCATTTTTCTGCTCATATGTCCAGTGGGGAAAAGTAATATTTTGAAGAAAACATTATCCCATCAGAGATATTGCTTTGAACAACCATGTGTTTGACTAGAAAACTGTGATGAGTTTTTAATGCATAGTTACACTAACTGAGATGAGAAACCACTCTATAATGGGAAAGTAATTGCCAATATGTTGTGAAATTCCACAATACCTGGCTAACAGAAGGGGCTTTAAGAGACTCTTGCACAGCATGGTTTAGAGCAGATCTGGCACCTATTTTGCAGATTTTTGGAGAGTTTAGGCCCAGATATCACCAAGGAGTTGATATTGACTTTTTGTAGAAGGGATTTGTGTCATCATTTAGACTCCTGAAAGCATTTCCTGGCCTGTTTTTACTTGGTAATGTTACAGGTTTTTCACACTTTAATGTGAGCTCCATACAGAGCTCGTCCAGAAGACTTACGAGTCTTGAGCAGTTACTGCAGCCTTTGGCAGAAAAGCTAAATCACGCCGAGGGCCCCTTGGTGCAGCATAAATGTGGCCACAAGAGGAGCCAGAGGACAAAACCGATGCTGCCGCCCGGTCCCGGGCTCTCCTCTTCCCCGCGGCACCAGAGGGAGCCGCAAGTCGTGCGAGCCGAGGCGGGAGCTGCGCAGCCCTTGGCTGGGGCGGGCGGCCGAGAGGAGGAGGGCGGGCTGCGCAGCGCCGGGGCTTGCTGAGCGGGAAGCAGTCCAAGAACTGAGGCAGCAGAAGCTGTGAGAGAGGAGAGCTGAGATGTGGGGCACAAAACGTCAGCCACCTGTGGACGCTGTTGAAAGAGATGTTGGCTCAGTTAGTTACAATCCTGCCTCTTTTTGTGACATAAAAGGCAGTGATACTGCATAATTCCCACTAGGACGTGGCAGGTTCCAGTGTATTGTCCTGTGCAGCCCCAAGATACGTGTCCTTGGGCAGTGGGCTGCACATCTGCTATGTCACATATGGGCAGCCTGTGTTCCAACCTGTGTTCCAACCTGAACTATAAATAATTAGCAATGTGCCACTGGACTGGTGAATAGCCCTGGGAAATCTCCCACCGGCCTTAACATTTCCCCCAACGTATTCACATTTGCTTAAATACTAGGAACGTGGGCTTTCTATATGAAGATGAACTGCATGGGAGTCTGAGGCTGCTAAAGTTCCTGAGATTAATGGAAATGTGAAGATGAGTCCAGACCAGTTTGCCAGGGTTGTTTCAGCAGTCCATATCACTGTTTCTGCTCTCTCTAGCTGTGGAAGAGCTTTTACTGATTAAAGCCCTTCATTTTGCCTTGCTAGTGTAGTCAGCCTGGCAGAGATTATTTTGTAATGCTCAAATGATTTACAGCAACAGCAGCCTTGACTATAACTGGACTAAATCCAGAAGCCAAGTCTTCAACCTCTCAGTGTAACATACTGGTTACAAAATTTACGCAACATAGTGGTCATCCAAGTGTTCTACACAAGTGTTCCAATACTGACAAATATATCCAGTTATTCCGTTTTAATTTGCTGCAAAGTCTTGGCAGAGCTTGAAATATATTCACTTCCAGACCAGAGTCATTACAGCCTGGGGTAGGCAGTGGGTAAGACTGTATTTACACCCATCTATATTTTTCCTTGTGTTGTTAAGATCCGTCTTGATTACAGTCTGAGGATAGCGCATTTTTCAGTTTTAATGGGCTATTTATTATATTTGGAATAGGACACATTCTCCTTCTTCATTGTCTTCATAACTGAAAAAAAAAAAGTCATACCTTTGCTGCTAATACATGGATACCTTAGTGTAAATTTCACTTTACATAGAACCTGAATTTTTAGCCCATTGATTTCCTGACAATTTTCTTAGAATAGGAGCACAGGATGTGTCTTCTAAAATGCCCATGTCTTGTAATTAGAGAGCTCTGAGCCTGTAATACGCACCAGTTGTTCTGCAGGAGTAATCACAATAGCTATTTAAGATATGAATGTTCACTTTTTATTACTAAAAAGGGCTTTTTTGATTATTTTGCATGTCTTATTGTCCATGCAATACAATCTCTGAAGTGCAAAGTGCTATTCCATTCAAAGTGGCTCTGTGCATTAGACTTTCTTAAAAAAAAAAAAGTAATTTTACTCAAATCATTATAATGCAAAAGCTCTTGTATTCCAGCCTGTGCAAAGCCCCCTTTAGATCATTATATCTGAAACAGGAATTTTGTTAAGATAAGAGGAAATGACTCTGCTATGGAGCAGTGCACTGGGGAACTAATGAGTGTTTAAATATTAACTCAGATATAACTGTTTGGCTGAGCAAACCACAAAAACACAACTTGAGCATCTCATAGATCTTTCTTAATGTGCATCTAATGCAGACTGTCCACTTATGTGGATTTATGAGTCTCAGTGAAGAACAACTGTGTGGAGAAAGTGCTAAGGGCCGTGGCAGATGTGACACAACACTAGAATGTTATTGCAGGATTTACTACGTAACAACAAATGTGGACAATGTTATTTATAGAGTATCAAACAAAAATGCTAGCTTTTTAATGTTCTTAATGAGGAACACAGGACCTTTAAAGTTAAGATTTGGTTTCTTAAATGGCAGCAACCATATGCCAATCTGTTTTGAAAACTGGGCCCCATTTCATAAAACCTATGCTTGTAGGTTGTACAAATCTTTACATATTTTCTCACCTTGCAGTGAGTGACGACCAAGATGCTGTCATTTCCTTCCAAAATCTCACAATATGAAAGCTAAATCAAGAATAGCTGAGATGGGCACTGACTCCTGGAGATCATTGAGTCCAAACTGCCTGCTCAAAATAGGGTCAACTACAGTTGGTTGCTCTGGGCCATTTCCAGTATTTTGGCACAGCTTTGAGTATCCCCAAAGATGATGATTCCACAGTCTGCCTGGGTAACTTGTTCACTGGTCTGCATATCCTCTATAGAATTTATTCAGAGTGGAGATGTTCACTGAAGTCTGTAGTATTTTTGGTTCTATATCCCTTTGGCCTGAACCAGAAGAATACTCTGACAGAAAGTCACTGAGATAGTGAAGAGCCAGCTAGGAAAATTAAATAGTTGCTATTAATCTGTGTTTACATAACTAAAGGAAAAATATTGCAATGCTAAGTGCATAATATTTGAAAGGAAATAAACTGGGAAAGGAATGTAGCTGGGAAGAAGCTATATTAAATAAATGCAAACATATTTTTTAGTTTTTATATATATTTAATATATTACTATCATTGCATTTTACAGACAATGGTATCATAGTTGATATATTACATTCTTTAACCCCTTGATTTCTCACACGGTGTTTTTCATGTGTGTTCTATCCCCAGCCCACCCTGGTTCTTCATTAGAGTTCTGCAAGGCAAAACTGTGAACGTGTTTTCTATTAAGAAGTAGGTAATTCACTGTCTAAACATTTAGTCTGTTTCTACATCTTCAGCTACTTCAGCTTTTATGATTATCAAAGCAATTTTCTGGGTGGTACAAGTGGGAGTGTTGATAAGCTCTTTGTCTTTAAAAGCATTTCAAAACAAATTTTCTCTGGCATGATAGTGCCAGAATTTGATAGTACTTTACAACAATAACAACAAAACTACTCAGGTTTCTCAGTTGTATGAGGGAAAATTTCATAGGCAAGCACTATATCCCCCAAAACAACAAATTAATAGAAAATACTGGGGTTTCTGCTAGGTTTGTAGTGCTTATTGATTTAAACTGTAATGATTTTTTAAAAAGTAATCTCAACCAGGATTATGTCTTTTATTTTACATTTTAATGTGGATTTCTTAGGTCCTTACTAACTACAATCCAACTCCAGATAAAATATTGATAAACCTATTTTGGAAGGAAATTGAAACAAGACAAGATATTAAATTGTATGGATGTCCAGAAAAGAGTCAGTTATAAGTAAAAGTTGACATTATCCAATAAAAAAAATTATTAGAAATTCTCAACTGGGCTCTATTAAAGACTTCCTGGTAATGCTTTTAACTCTGAAAGGAGAATTAGAGCATAAAAAATAGTGACTTTCCCTCCTCCCGCCCTTCATAAGCTGTAACAATATCTAAATCCATTTCAGCTGAGGATGTACACACATAAACACATAAACACACACACACACATATATATTCATGTGTCTGGATCACTTTTCACAGTACAAACGTCCTTCTGCAGTAAGCAAACAAATTCTACATGAAACATTTCCATTTTTAATAATAATAAGAAAAAGCATCTTTACTGCATCTGTCTCCTGCTACAGAGTACAGCAGCTCCATGAAAAATGGCTGCTGGTCTCTGACGAGCAGAGATCTCAGAAAAAGCAAGCAGCAGCACACAAAAAGCAGAAGTAATCGCAATGGCATAAGTCACATAGGCTAAACACAAATAGCAGGAGCTTTCAGTACAATTGTATTTCAATCCAGATTTCCAGCCCTCAAGAGAAAAGCAAAATTTTGGAGTGTGTGTAAGGGTCACGATATTCAAATTCAGCTTTTACACCTGAAGTTTCAGTGCTCATGTCCAGTGTAATCATTTACAGCTATTTGTTAGTGCCTTAAAAAGCCTGCAGGCTTTTTTTTTTTTTTTTGTCAGCTTCAGAATATGGTGAAGTGTCAAACCTAATTCTTCTCACAGTTCCTGTGTGCCAGGAGCTTGCAGTTAGGAAAGCTATTGGACTGAATCATTATGCTATTTCCATCATTAAAATGAAAAAAATGCTGCAGGGAATCCTCTTCTTCAAACAGATGGCAAATGTTTCTGAGAAATGCAAGACGGTGTGTTTCAGCAGCACGAAAGCTGTGGAGTTTCATAGTCATTGCTGGTAGTTGGATTTTATGATAATTGCTTACAAAATTTACCAAAAGTTAAAGATACTGGAATAAAACAGGGCCATAAGTGCTTGATTTAAAATTTGACTGCAAATTGTCTATCATCAGTAACTGTCTATAAGCCATTTTGGCAGATGTTGGTGATTTTACTATATAGGAATTCTTAGAGCCTGCATCAGGGTTCAGACAGATAGAAGTGCAAGTGGTGGAGAGCGCAGTGTGTGTGTGTGTGTGTGTGTGTGTGTGTGTATGCATGCACGTGTGTGTGTGCCGTGAGAGAGTTCCCTATAGTGCACTGAGCGATGGTTTGGGTTTGGCAGTAGTTATTTGAGAACCGGGGGCTCTGGCATGGCAGCCCTGATGGCTGCAGGGACACAAGGAGGGGCCCGGGCCAGCTGTGCTCTGCTCTGGGCTGGCTCCTCAACAGCCTCCTCTTCTGCGGCCCAAATGCCACCAAAGCAGCAGGAGCACAGGGTGGGAAGCATCTCGAGCGAATCCGCACCCCCACCTTCGCTGCAGGGGCTGGCAACCTCTGGCACTGCCACAGGGCCAACAACTGGGGCAGAAGCATCTGAGGCTGCCAGAGCACCTTGCAGTGGGCCACAGCTGCCACAAGCCTCCTAGCCGACATTCATTTGTTGAAGTTGTCAAGTTCATCAGAGCAGGCCCAGCTACCCAACTAGCTTTAAGAATATGAATAGTTGGCCTTCCTCCCAGGAAGTGATGTTGGAAAAAAACAGTGCTAAAGATTTAAAAGTTCTTGGGGGTATATTCATCATTGGAAGTTAAATAGATACTTAAGAAAATATCATGGGAAGGGTGAGATGCACATGTGCATGGAGGAGAGTCTTTGTGGCACATAACACCATTCAGGTGGTTGGTATCTTCACTGGCTCTTCAAAATTGGGACATTAAACTCACCTTCACTCAAGCTCAGAAGCAGGGGATGGAGGGGAGAGAAAAGTTGGATGAGAGAGAGCAGTCTGTGGGGGAATTAGGAATGTTATTACTTGTATTGTAGACACATAATTTTAGTGCTTTTAGGTGCTTTTAGTATACCAACCAACATATTTTAATTTGGCTCCAACCCTGCATATTCATTTACATTTAAAAAAACCAAACAAAAAAAATCGAAAATATTTGCCGTATCATCCCACTGCAAATGGATCTCAGTTGCCCATTTGAACAGCTAGATCTGAGTGTGTCATAAACTCTTGCATCAGGAAAAGACATAAAGGAAAATGTGCTGCAAAGTGGGACATAGCTCTGGAGTCTGATCTTAGCAAGAAATGGAAGGAGGAACTGGCTTTAAAAGCAGTTTTTATTCTGATTGTCCTATTAATAGTTTCTAAAGAACTAGCCCTTGTTTCTTAGTGCAAATGGATTTATAAATCGTCAGTTCTGTGGATTCTCAACTGAATACATAAATTATATATATTACATAAATTATAAGTATTAATATCTTGTAATCAGATTTTAAGGTATTTATTGTCCAAACTTGCAAGTAGGTACCCAACTTGTATACCATTTTCAAAAATACATAGATGGCAGTTTGCATATTCACATACCTCAGTGTCAATGCAAATACAGTGACACAAATGGTGTGTGTGCAAATAATTGCAAGCAGGGTGGTTTAATCCTACTAACATTATTGGGAAAAAAGTATTAGTCCAAAGTAAAAGTCATGTTTGTATGGGTGATACCAAGAAAACAGCTTGTTCTGGACATGCTGCTGTCCTGAGCGTGTTTTTTTTTCTGGTATCTTGGGTTTTTTCCTAGTATCTTGCAGATGACAGAAAGACAAGTGAAGTTACTGGAGCAGAAAACAAACAAGAAATAGAAACGGTAAAAGAAGTGCTAGGATTTATCCTGAAAGGAGATAGTCAATATAATTTTGTTTCTTGTGAAAGTAGAAGTCTATGGGCAAAGAAGCTAATCTAAGCAAGAAAGCTTTAAAGATTTTGTTTAGGAATGTGTATGTATGTGTCTGCATCCATACATAGACATATGTGTATATAATTTACATGTCAAATCTGTTTCATGCAATGAGATGTGACTTAATGTGGTTATGTTCATGAGGTAATGTGGTGTGGTAGACAAGTCGCAGAAAAGAAAATGGAAGAACTGGATTCTTATTCCTTGCATCCTCTGCTGCAAGGTTTTGCAGGAGTGATTGTGTTTTCTTCTTACCCTTTGTTTTTTATTTAGATAATGATGTAAATCAAAAGCTCTTGAGAGAGACTGCCACATATGTGCAGCATGCTTTACTCCGTGCAGTCCCAAACTAGTTGAAATCTCTTGATTTCAACATAATAACAATTACCAATATACCCACCATATAATTTTCATAAATGCAAGTCTGTTTTCAAGAACTAAGTTCCTACATGCTGTGGCAAATTACCTAGATTTAATTTCCTTATGCTAAATGATGCATTCTTGAAAGACTGCTAATATATATATACATATATACATATATAAAAGTGAATTTGGCCCAGGATATGGTATGTGACTGCAAGAATTGAATCAGCTGGCCAAGCTCATGTCTCAGATGACCAGTTTCAGCAGAGCTGTGGAGTATGTTATTTGGTCCATCACCTTTGGATCTAATTTTTGTTATTTCACTTTACAAAAGCTGCTTTCAGGGGAACCGACAAGACAGTTCTAGGGAGTGATGTATCACTGAGAGTGACAGTCAAAAACAGTGGAAGCCCGTCAAACCAGAAGAGATATTTAATAAAACATGCATAACAGCACTTTCTTCCACTGAATTTAGTCAGTTAGAAACAGTTGTGAAATTGAAACCTTGAGCAAATCTGTATAACTTCAGCATTTCATCCTCTGAATTGCTAATGAATAATAGCTGTCTTCTGAACTGCTTATTGCCCCTTGCAAAGATGCATGGAGGGCTGGACAAGGCAATGGGTTTAGAATGAAGCCTTGGTGAAGGTGAACCAAATAAAATTAACTGATGGAATGAGAGGAAAGTAACACAAAGGCAAAAGCACTCCTATGCCAGGATCTTACACAGTCTGAGACTAAATGCAGAGCTAGATGAAGATGGTAAATCTTTAATCACCCCAGTGTGACCTCCTAGAAATCCTCAGCAGTCAGTGAAAAGCATTATAAAGTGCTCTACACTTTCAAAACCAAACTGTTTTGAAATCTAAATCCAAATGTGTGACAATCTAGTTGTCTTGTTTTTCAGATGCACTGAAAAATCACAAACTTTCACAAGAGTTGTTGGCTAGAGATAATTAGGATCACTAATTATGATAGTTTGAAAGCCATTTTAAGCTATCCAGAGAGGGAACTGATCATCACTGATGTCATTCCATTGGTCAGATTTCACATCTACAGTGCTATCTACAGTGTTGACAGGACTCATACTTCATAGAATCCTTAAGGTTGGAAGGGACCTTTAGAGATCATCTAGTCCAAGCTAGGATTAGGACTTTTAGGCTATGAACAACTAGCTTTCTGAGCTGTTCGTTCAAGCTGGCAGAAGCCACCTGCTTTGATAGGCATGTTTAGTTATCTCTGATTCCTAGACCAGGATACCGTTCTAAGGCATATAGTGGAAATTTGATGAGCACTATCTTCTTTAAATTAGCCCAGAACACCGATTGCTTTCTGTTAATTTTTAACATATAGCTCAGAAATGGTGGCTTCTCTATGACACCCTGTTGTATGTAGTATGTATAACTACATACTACATATTAAGGCTACCAGAAAAATCAAGAATTGGATATACCTGTGTATTTTGTCTTTGGCCTGAACTATGGAATGTTTTGAACCCCAAGGCGATTCCTGGATTGGTCACTCTTGATAACTACTGGGACAGGCATAGTGTTTGCAACAGCACAGAGCACTGCAGATACCAAAGCTGCGAGCTGATGAATGGTGGTGGAGCTGTTGAACGTGATGTCTCTCCATCCTCTGCTTCCTAAAACGTTTGGACTGACTAGAAGAACTTTTCATTGCTTTCACTAGTGGGGCTACTCTTGGAGTAAACACTACAGAGGATGAGTAACACCAGCATAGCCCCGGGTTCAGTGATGGTTTGTAGCTTTTTTCATAATACTGGGATTTCTTATATCAAAATTATGCAGGCGCTGGCTGGTTTTGGCATGATTCCCCTGTGTGGGTATTGAAGACCTCAAAACTAAAGCAGCTTTATCAAGCATTCTCCACTAACACCTTTCCTGTGTAAGAATTGTGATGGTTTCACGCTACAAAACCAGAACTTTTAAAATGATTATTTCCCCAAAGATGTTTGAAAATCTCATCTTTATGGAGTCTTTCCACATATGTTCTGTGAATTTTTTTATTCCGCTGCTTCTTGCACCAGTTTTAACAGACATATGATGAAATTCATGTTTCTGCCCAGAATGCAAAATAAATCACAGTTCTCAGACTGGTTTTCTCTGCTCCTTTAAGCTTTTTCTCTTTAAGTACTACTTGTAGTACTTGCTCTAGTACTACTGCTATAGCACTATGCAACAACTTCCACGTGCAGCTATCATATATTATAAACAAACTCTCAGACCAATTATAATTACATTATTGGTTTGCTTCAAGAGAAATTGAATATATGTTTTACTATTAGAGGACAATTTATATTTCCCTGAGCTCTCAAAATTCATCTCATTGATCCTTGCAATTGTGTTCCTGGACAGTTCTCTATATGTAAACATAAAATACTACTACTGCAAGTTTCCTGGTATTTAAGAACTGTTACAAAAGGAGAACAGAGCCAAAGAGCTTTCTTATCCCTTTCAATATATATACCTCCTGGTGACTTAACTACAGAGAATTATGTTACAAAAGGAACATTACAAAACAAAAGAGCTGGTAAGCAAACCTGCATTTAGTCACATTGATGGACCCCAGTTAGTTTCTAGTTTTAGCAAGGAGGCTTTAGATATAAACATGTGAAGTTTCAGCAAAAGGAAGTAAGAGTTAGATAAGAAAATGGGAAAAAGTATAAAAAAGACAGAAATGGAAAAAGTGTATGTTCTAATATCAAGGGTAAAACATCCTGGCCTTTTTCAAAATGTCAGCTCTCTATATTGGTCCTTCTTCAACATGTTGTTGCCACAGAACAGGTTGTATTTGGAAGCTTTTACATTCCTATTTTGATCATTGTATATACTGACCTGAAATAATTCAGACCAAAATGAATTCATCTGGAGAGACCCACCCAGTGAACCAGTGTCCCAGGGAACTTCATTCTCATGCCCAGTGTGTCACTGACCAGCGGCATTTCTGCAAAGCTGAGCCCCAGAGTGTTACAGCACTACAAATAGACAAGAAAAAAAAATGGCACTATCTGTTCTTGTTACAATATGCTTCAGAACTAACCATGGCATTCAGGAAGCTTCTGTGTGCTAGCCAGATACCTTATTGTACCTAGAGTCAGGGTGAAAATCATATTTATTTATCAGTAACTTGGAGAAATAATCACATTGTGACAACAGAGAGTCAGTTTTATTCTTCTAGCAGATCAAGTGAGTAGCAATAGGGAAAAAGTTGGTCTGTTATGTTCTCAGTCTCCTCTGCCTCATTCTGATTCTTGAGTTGCAAAAAAACATAAATCGGTGCCTGAGCTTCTGGAGAATTTTTTCTTTTCAAGAGGTTTGTTTTACATCCTCCTAATATTTTAAATAAATCTCCCAACTAGGCAGTGAGCCAGGGAACGATGACCGGACACTGCTGCAGGCTCGCTCTGACCCCAGGGAGCATTCGGATGTGTCACCGCACGGAGCTGGTGCCGCTGCGGGAGGGTTTGTGAGTGCGCAGATCCGCCGCGGACCGGGGCGCTGGGCACCGCCTTGCAGAAGGAAGGTCTTCGAGAAGGTATTTGCAAAGGTACATGCCGGATGCACAGGGCATAAGTAACTGTAGCTTTCAATTGACTGTCCTTCAAATGCGTTGAGGCTTTTTCAAATTACATTACACCACTGAAGCTCCCATCTCAGCCTCATCTGCTGTCATCTTCCCCATACCCAGCCTGTGCTGTCAAAGGCACCAAATAGGCCTGACTCCTGTTTCCTTCTACCACTGCGTCTTTGGCCATGCTGCCTTCTCTCTGCTTAGCTCTCTCTGAGAGACCCAGTTTGGATGTGATCTCACAGACACGTTAACCGGCTGTCTTCACCACCCACAGGTTTAAGAAGAAAAAAGTGAAATGAGAAGTGGTGACATTTGCTGTGGGAGTGTCAGAGCATCCTACCTTTTCTGTGTTTATTTTCTAAAGAGTTCAGACCGAAACACTTGGGTTTGTTTTCTCTCTCCCGTACAGCCATAAACATACCTTCAGTAATTAACAAATATATGTAATAAGAATTGAACTACTGCCTAACTCGGTATATAAAAGAATGTTTGTAATTATTTTCCCTGCCTTGGAGAGCTTATATGCAGGCATTTTCCCATATTACTCTGTATTTTTGATGTGTAGAAGAATCTATGGCTTTCATATCAGTCTTACAATATTTGTTTCTGGGAAATACGCTATTTAGAGCTAGCTGAAGGAGGGAGAGCTTCATCATCTGAGCCCCTGGTGAGTCTGAAAACCTCTTAGTGTTCATCCCTCCAGGCTTGCAAACTCAAGCAGCTCCCAGTTCAGCACAAGGGGCCATAGTTTGGTTATTTCCAAAGAATATTATCACCGTTTCTTGGGATCTGCCCAAGGGACTAATACTAGACAGTTACCCAAGCACTGGCATTACACATGTATTTGTTGGTCTTTACGCACCTCCCTGCAGTTTAAATTCAGTGTTTCATCAGGATGAACAACCACCTTGTTCTCTCCTGTCTGTGGAAGGCAGCATGAGCCCTTTGGGGCATGTATTTCTGCAGACGCTGAGGAGGACCATTTATCTGTAGGATCTCCTATTCCAGCTCTAGTGATGGCTACAAAGGCACGGCACCAAAAACAGTTGTGCATCAAAAGCTTAAACACAGAGTTGAAAATACCATAACGGACTTGGAAAGTTCTTTCTGCTGTGGAAAGAACGCGATGTTCTATTCCGGGAGATGGCTCTTTCCCCAAAGTGTTCTTGTTTGCCTAATGCACTTGCTGAAGGATAGGACATTATCAGCCTACGCATAAAATGCAGGAGCGGTGTTATTTCTACAATTTGCATTATTCATCCAAAATGAGAAAGCTTTTCTTGTCAAGAGGATGCTCGTTGGGCTGGCTTGCTCTGCCCATTATTAATAAATACTGAAACATTATTTTAGTCAACTAAACATAGAACAATGAGTTTTATTTGTTTAAATGCCAGATCCAAGTGAATAATCAGATGTTATTTGTATTTAAAAATTATAGTAAGTTCTATGGAGGGGCAGGTTTGTTACTCCATACTTTCAGCTGCAGAGAAGCAAGGTGAAGAAAGAGGAAATGAAAGCAGAGAACAAAGTTCACATGGTTTGGGGCACTGCACCACTGCTTTATGAAAACAGCGTTTGGGAAAACAGCAGGGCACGGGATGCAGCGGGTGAGGGGCCGGGGCAGGCGAGGACAGGAGCGGAGGCACACGATTGATCACAGATTGATGGTTGCTCTCCATTAGCCATTGCTGGATTCCTAATGGGGGAATCTAGCGGCAGCCGAATCAATGCATCTTACACTACTGTGCGATATGTCTCTGATGGAATAAACATGGAAACATTATTTCCATATTTTATAGAAATAGGAGATTTACCTCAGCCTGGCACAGGAATTGATTACTGAAAAGTTAAATGCTTTTCTTTCTGGTGTGCTATATTTTAACACCATTTTACTATTCTGCTTTAGCTAATTAATTCAGAGTTAGAGCTTGAAGCCGTGGGAAGAAGCCTTCAGAAACACAGAGTGCAACACTTCTGCAACATTATTTAACTATGGCTTTGCTGGCAGTGAAGAGAGACTAGCAGGATTTCCACCCGCTTGCTTGTCCCTGTGTGTGTAGTATAAGCTCCCCAGCACAACTGAAGCAGTTACATCTGTAGCACAAACATCTCCGACTGTAAGAACAGGACCATTTCCATCAGTCCCAGCACCAACTTGGGCTGCTTTGGAAAGTTCATCCACCTCTAGCCTAAATATCTCTCTCAATTTCCCTTCTGTAGTGATAATAACATTTTTTTGTAGAAGTATTTGGTATTTAAAGACGTAAGAGAGTTATAAAAAGGGAAGTATTTATAATTATTATTTGATATTTAAACATGAATCTTAGGGTAAACTGTGTTGGCAAGATTTTTGTTCCCAGAATGTCTGTCTTCCGCGTTTCCGACAATCTGGCATACATATGTGCTTTTGTAGTCATGATTGCCGTGATATGTTGCGGTGACATTATGCCTGTTAACAAGTTGTTGTGCCGGTTTTATGTGACACACATGACAGCAACTCTTTGGAGAGATGAACAGTCTGCCTAAGCCTACTTACAGCAGCTTTCCAGTGGGAAGTCCCTTCTGTTTGATATTAATGTCACAGTGATCTACTGTGGCTTTGATGGTAGCCGTGAATATTCATGTGCCACTGTGTCCTTGTGCTCTGGAAGGTGCTAAACTCATAGTCTGTAAGAATGACAGATGACTGTATTTTCTTTCATTGTATCCAAGAACTCTATTGAGAAAAAATGCAATATATGTGATGCACCCATAGATATTCTGCAGAGACTATGACCAATTTAAGTAGCAGATGAAAAAAACAAAGCTCAGCATGAGTGCCTAAATCTAGGAGTTATGCACTCACCTGAGAAAGAACTAAGTATAAATATTCACCTCTAATGGGCATTTTTAATAAGATACATGAGGCCAGTAAAAGCAAAGAGTTCCAATAATTTATTAACAGAGTCTAGCCAGTGCAGTTTACTGGTGAGTGAAGAATGTAAGGCAAAAGTGTGTGTTTGTTTGTTTTCTTTTTTCTTATTTTATGTTAACAAAATATATACATGAAGAGGGATAAAATATTCATACTGTCTGGAAAATCTGATATATCATTGATGTCGTCATCTTATTTGTTGGTATCCCCAGAGGAAGAATTTCACTGGCTAGTATGTTGCAGTGGTGATAAAATTAAATTTGGATCCACTATTTGGGAAATTACAAGAGATACCTTTACCACGAGAAGCCAGCTCCCAAGTACCCAGTCTCTGCATGGGGTCCTCCTTCTCTTTCATAAGCCAGGCCTCTTATTCTGTAGCACTCTTGTCCTTTGGACATCACAGGGGGTAGAAGCTTTCAGAGTGGAGTTTCCCAAGAGCTTTTTTGTGTGTTGGATGCCTCAAAGCACATATCATGAAACCCCAAAAGGTGGCTGAAGTTAGAGGATTAGAGGAGGTAGAAAGGTATAAGACAAAGAGAAGAAATGGAAATCATTGGTTCTGTAATGAAGTGTAGCTGTAGCATTAGTCAACCTCTGGTGGCTCATTCTCCTGGTAGAACAAATATGTATCTTTTTAGTCTGGTAAGTTTAGATAATTATGTACTTTTGCTTTATGGTCTGTCTAAATTATTCCCAATCATTTGTTTTTAGATGGGACTTTTCCACTGTTGAATAGTTTACAACTTTAAAATTTTCACTCTGGTTTCTTTCAAAATCTCATCAGCTCATCTTTCATTGCCCAAAACCTCATATTAATCCTCTACAAAAGGGCCAGTGCAAACTTTTGAAGTGAAATATCTGGGAAAAAAGTAAAAGCAATTTTTCTGAAAGCACTTTTTCAGTCAGATGCTCCAGAGAAACTTTCACAGATAATGCTACATTATCCTTGTAATAAGCAATAAGTATAGAGACACAGATTGGTTGCTCTAGCCTTGTTACTTTATCAGAGAGCTATAAAAAAAAAGTTCTTGTCAACATTACAAACATTACAAAACAGAAATGAACAGTAACAAACAGTTACAATAGATAAACATGAGATAACTCAGATATTATGGCAATTAGGAGCAAAATAGTAGACTATTAAAAGGGGCAATTAGTTTTGTAACTGCAATCTATATTTAGCAAAAAGAAAAAAAAAGGGTGCTTTCCTTCTTTCTTTCCATTTTTGTTAATATTTTCAATATCTTTAAACACTCTGAAAAGTTATTTTTAAAAAGTAAATGCCAATCATTCTAGTCAGCCTGTTCTTAAGATCATAAGCAGCCAAGGAGTTACTAACAATTTGTTTGCATGAACTCCTCCAAAATGAATTAAATGCACTAAGAAATTAAAATACACCTTATGGACAAACATTCTCTTCACCCATTCAAAAAAATAGAAGAAGCAATAAGTAGTAAAAAATAGGATGTGTATACCTGGTATTCTTCAACTAATATAGTAGGAGAAGGGGCCTCATTGCAAATCAATACCATTATGCTGCTTTCATCTGACCTTCATGATGAGTTACTTTCAACATTGATTTCAGTAATTTATTGTCAGAATAGATCTATTTTTTTACAATTGGGGAGGGGAACTATACCTTTTTATTTATAGTAAAGGCTTCTCATAATCATGTCATTAAAAATAACTTCATGGATGGACAGCAGTACAGAGTATAAGATAGTGCAGTCTAGGTTAGGGATCATGAACAGATTATCTCCAGATTATCTGGATTATGTGATTACCCCAGTGAAATGTGGGTGTGTTACAAATTAAAAATTGATCAGATTTTACAAAAATTACTATTAAAACAGGATAACAAGTGTTGGCTGATGTGTCTTTAAGTCATGATACATTTTAGTCTGGATTTTATAATTAATACAGTGAAGTGCAAAAAGACTAGTAAAACTCAATTTTTTTAATTTAGCTGAAAAGATTTCACACTGATTGTGCCACATAGTCTTGGTGGAGGGGTTTTGTTGTTGCTCAGTTCATTTCCAAATGAATTTCAAATATGTCTTTATCTTGAGTGCTTCCCCTTCCTCCAGCATTCCTCCAGCAGCTCTAACAAAGCCAACTTCATTTGCATTTGGCAACTTTACCTCTTGTTCTTCTGAAATATAACATCAAAAATGGCGGGTGCATTCCCCCTGCTATATGAAATTCAGCCCAACAGGTCAAAATCTTAGCCAGGGGGAAGAAGGACTTTTCTGGATTTTCCTTCAGGAGCCAAATGCTTCTTACAATAAATCTCCTGCTCTGACCGGAAGCAGCAATCCCTGTCCACAATAACCTCTCCAAAAGGCTGGCACGAGCCTTACCTTAGGCAAAAGGCAACTGCATTTGTTATCCCCAGAGAAAAGGTGCATTATTTCCCCAAACAGAGGCAGGTAGGAAAGGAGAGCTGCTCTATTTCTTGAAAAGGAACACTTTTAGAAAACTGTGGAGAAGACACTGCACTGTGCTGGCATTTCAAAATCCACCTGTTTA
>JAUBNY010000943.1:532938-543525 GCA_032275445.1 Crypturellus soui
CCCTTTGACCACAGTGCTGGAAAACACATCAAAGCACACATGAATTTTACTCTGAAATTTGCTTGTGCTCTTTATCAGCCGCGTGCTCCACATTATGGTGGTGTTGCTAGTACAACATCCTTAAAAAGGATGCGTGCAGGAGTGTGCTGGCCAGGGCTGCTCTGCCTGCACGCGGTGGAACCCTATCGCAAGGGAGGCAGAAACTAAAGTGCAGCCTGAGAAATAAAAGGTCAAACGTAGTCCAGTCAAATCCACATTAAACAAAAGTGAAATCAATAGAACCAGTTAGAAAGGAAAAGAAAGTGGAAGAAAACATGAAGTATATGAAAATAAACTTTCTGTTCTTAATCATTAAATATCCCATGTAAAATAAAGCATATTTCTTCTGTCCAAAATACTGGTTCTCCCATAATCTGTAGTTTTGCAAGATTAATACAGAAACAGTCATGATAGCAATGATCTGAAAGCTCTTCTGTTCCCTTTTAGTGTCTATTTATAATTCATCTGTTTGTGATTTAGGACTTCATTATTTGTAATGCCATTAATTAGAAATTAATTTTTACATCTCTGCCCATTGAAGTTTCTGCAAGTTACTCATTTTAATTTGCATGCTACTGGTATTTTTGGCAAAACTACTTCCATGTCCATGGATGTGATCATTGTGGAGTACTCTGTTAAAGATGAGGGCTGTTGGAGCAAGACTGCAACATCTATGAGAGACTGAAATATCTCTGCTTTGACATTGCCACAGATGACTCAAGATGCATTTGCTGGCCCAATATTCTAGTAACAGTAGTCACAGAGGTAACGTGCTGAAGATATCCTAAATTATATTGCCATTATGCCAGATCCTGCAAGGTGCTGAATGAACTTAACTCTTTTGACTCGTAGCCTTGCAAAAATCTGCCTGCAACTTTCTAGTTCTTTAAGCTTGTAAGTCTTTTGTAGATTTTAATCAGCCAGAGCCTTTAGACTGCATGTGGTTAGCTGCCTTGAGACATTCATACATATACCAGCAGCCCTTGGATACTCCTAAAAAAGTTAATACCAGTACCACAGTGGATATGTGCAGAATCCTCCAGGATTGCATCTTTCTGTATAAAAGCTCTAAGGGTCTGTCCCTTATTGGCATATTATTATTCTTTTATGTTTTATCTTTTACCACGAGAAAAGCAGTCATCTATTTTACCATTATTAAATAATAGTAACTGTAAACAGATCATTATCATCATCATGTATGAAAAAAATCTGTATTATTTTGTTGCTCTGTTCATTAGGGTTTTTTTATTATTATTATTGAAAGGAAAAGCATCAGTAGACTTCCTCTGTGATACTTTAATTGTAACTGCGGATAGGGTTACTGATACCATTTCATGGCACCAGCATATATGTCTGCAGGATTTATTACTCAGTTCATGTCTGCTCTTTTATGGATTTCATCCAAGAGATGCTTGAACACCGAGCTCTTGGAATGTCTCCCTTGTGGTGGTTCAACAGCACTGAGCTGCATCAGCAAATAGCGTCGACTCACTAAGGCAGCAACTGTTACATTCCAGCATAGTTTGATTTAGTGCAGAATTTTTATAGACGTATTCTGCTGTAACCCTTTATATCCATTGCTTAACATAACCTAGATCTAAAATTCAGTTTCATGGAGTTTAAAAGACTTTAAGACTGGTATTTCTTTGGCATTTTACCCTGCAAATTTGATAAACACCAGCACTGGTATGGTCCGCTGGGTGAATAAAAATCCAGTCACTTTTTTTAATGTCATGCTTAGTCAGTTACAGAAAAATGGTAAACAAATCAATCTTAAACTGTGTAAATACTTGTAAAGATACCTTACAGCAGTTAAAATTAAAAATCATATATAGAAGGTAAAGCATCAAACCTGTATACAACTGTGCACATATATCTGCAAATTCACTTTCAGTGACGAAATGGGGAAATCAAATAACATTTACTTAGCCTGCTGCATGAGTAATGGTACTTGTGAAAATTAGGGTGTGGAATCCTGGAAACGTCATTAAATATTTGGCTCTCCTGGTATGTCAACATACAGTGAATGAAAAGAAGGTTAAAGGATGGGGTCAGTATGCAGCTAGTTCACTAATCAACCACTGGCCTCTTACCAAAAACAGCATTCAAATCTCATTAAACTGCTCTTTATCTAGTGGAAAAAGAATGTACATCAGTTGCCTTCATTGAAGGACAAATGGCATGCAAGTATTAGAGCCCTTACTGCTATAGGGAATGAAAGAGCCCTTACTGTTATAGGGAATGAAAGGGAAAATGTGCAAATAGCATCTGCCAGGTGTTATGTTGTGATCATTAGATGATAGGCAGCAGTAGGGCAAGAAAAGACACTGGCTGAAACCGTGGGTGCGAGATAGGAATGAAGGAAGAGTGCTCAATTTTGTGGTTAAAATGCAGGTCTCAACTGTTAGGTTTGAGTAAGGTTTATAACTCTCCAAAGACTTCTGGGGTGAGGTGGACAAGTCATGTGGGCTTCACTTTTCAAAAGTCTTCATTTAGACAATCTGGAAGCAAGTGGAAGGTATAGGAGGGATTGGTCATTCAGAATATTATGCTCTGTCTCAGCTAAGCCCCTGAAATTGAGGTAGAGGCTGATGCATGAGAAGTAGATGGTTTCAAGTAGAAAACACTGTCACTTACATTTCTCATCTGCAAACATGGATGCATCTTCAGGTTAATAAATCTGAGTCAACAAACATTACTGACACTGTCTTCATCTTCTCTTACTGTAGCATCATTCTACTTGTTCTGTAACATTTCACCTTCTATTAATTTCATTCCTTAGGAAGACTTGCTGAGCCCCAAAAGAGACAGGTTTTGGTGACCATCCTTCCCTCCTCACCTGCAATGTCGCCATAGACGCTGACGGATACTATGCAGCGCTAGGTAGGCTGCTCTCGATCTGCTATGATCCTCTAACATCTTTGCTTTCTGCGCCAACTTGTAATCTGACAGGGGTGTCCTTACTGATACAGGCAGACCAAACTGAAGGGACTGCAACTGAAAGAACAACTTCAGGTTACCCAACGAAGTAAAAACTGTTATGGATGGTCTTTGAAAGGTAACTATTTAAAATATTCTCATGACATTGACATCTCATATATTCACATGTCAGGACATCCCACATGCTCATGACAAATATTGTTCTTGTGCCATAAGTGTTAACAGGTTTGTCTGTTAAAGACAAACAGGTCCATAAGAAAAATAATACCAGAAAATTAGTTGTTTGTGTGTGACATACTATAATTTGAAAAATATAAGATCTCAAAGAAAAAGTGATTTCTGAGGTTTACATGGGATCACCTCATGTCAAAAATTAGGTTTTTCTCACCTAAAAATGACATATGCTTCCCTCCTTGATAGATAATGATTTGTCCATCAATTTTAAATTTCAGCATACCAGAGGAATGAACAAAACAAATATTAAATTAACTTACTTCTTTTCTGGTTCATAACCATTTATATACTTCTAATTTATATGACATATTTTTAATTTTTCAGAAGAAGGGATATAGCACAGTGACAAGCACAGTAAGTCAGCCTTGAAGAATTATATCTACAAAAAATCATTAGCAGAGATTTTGAAGAAATGAAAAGAAACATTGCTCCAACCGCATAGAAATACAAATCAACATGCAGTACGCAACTTTCTTTTGTGGGAAGAGACTGCAGACTCTTTAATTAGTATGGAGGTGAAACTGTCTAATGAAAATAGCTGTTATTTAAAGATAACGGGCAGAAACAATGACAACCTTCCTGTGCAGAGTTGGGGAAAAAAATGTTACTGGTAAAAAAGCAGTTCTTCATTTCTTGTGGAACAGAGGTGTTGACTGCCAGGCTCTACTACTAGCTGCTGTTAGGCATAAGAGTTTCCAAACTGAGACTACTGATGGTCCTGGACTACTGATGATGGTCCATGTGGTCAGGACAACTGGTCAGAGCCATGTAGGGAGTGATGTAAAACAGCAAAACCCCAAAGGTAGCAATTAAAAAAAATAATGTTAAACTGCAAGAAAATGTGAAGGTTGATGGAAATCTCTCAATTCAAAAGACTGTGGGAAAACCAGTCTGCAGTAATGCCAGGAAACTGGTACTGTCTGAGATCTTCAAAATTAGTAATAACCCCCAAAGTAATTTGATATCCCTTTACGACAAAGGGAGATAAATATAACCCAAATATACAGTGTGAATATGACAGAGCCTTGGGCACTTCTGGAATTTCTCCTTATAGAATACTTTGGGATTGCTAACTAGCTGCTAAGAAGGTAGGGAAGAGAGGCAGGGCTTCACCATCATGAAAGACTCAGATCAGAAATATTGGTGTCTTAAGTTTTTCTTGCTTATGTTAATGTTTCCCTTAACAAAAAGAAAGAGATTGCAAATCTGTCAGACTTTGCAAGCAGTGGCTGTTTGTTTTGCCTTTCAACAGTCAACACTGCAAAATACCATTGGGTGAAGATCGTGGGAGCCTTTTATTGCAGACCAATGAAAGGGAGCCACAGCCTCCATGTAAAAATAGATTAAGAGTATAGACTTTCTCTTTGTAAACGAAAACATTATCTAATAAGAGCGTGCTGCTAAGCCTGAAAGATCCAAGCAGCTGACTTTCCCTCCCAAAGGGGCACATGCCTTTCCTGAGCTCCCGCGTCCTCAAAGGAAGCGTGCATGGCACTGTACAAAGCCCCTTTTTGAGAGCTCCTGTCTGTCTCCTTGGAAGGTCCTTTCTGGACGCCAGGCCAAGGCAGAGCGGGAAGACAAGGCCACCGTCCCTCCATCACGGAGCTGGAGGTGGGAGCTAACAGCCCTCCAGCACGTACTGGTGTGCAAGAAGAATTCAGAGGGCGTCACGGAGGCGCTACCCATTCGTTTGCACCTTCAAGAGGGTCACAGAATCATAGAAAGATCAAGCAGAATTTGCTCCCAGACAGTGTAGTTCTTTGTTGCTCTCACACTGCAAGAGAGAGTTTAAGGAAGGTTTTGCAATAAATGCTCTTGGTAATCTCCAGGATGGTTCTGGCAGCTGGGCTGCCTCTGGGGAGGGGAAGGAACACACACCAAAGTGAGGGCCCCACTGCCATTCAGCCGACTTCAATGCCTCAAATGCTGTAAATCTATTAGCTCAGTTAATGAGTGTTTAGCTCAGTTAATGACTGTTTTTTCAGGCTCATCTCTATTTACATTTCTTAAAGAAGTCTGGAAACATATTTTGTCCGCAAAAGGTCAATAAGTGTCTTTCTCAACATGTTTCCTTAGCAAAAGTGTTTTCAGCTTGAACTGGGATACTTTCCAGTGATGTCTGTCCTTTGATAAATCTCCAATATCTAAGTAACACAAGTCCTATTACTCATTCTTTCTTCTGTTTTTGAGAGCCAGTCATTTTTTCTCTCATGCCTGAAATGTTCATCACATTCTCTCTCTGTTTTGAAATCAGCTTGGAGTTTGCTGTGTTCAGCAGCCATTTTTATTGGGGAGAAAAAAAAAGAGGTATTTTTTGAAGTTATATTGATAATGCCTCAACAAACAGAAGCTTTCAGATTTTTCAAAGGCAGCTGTCACAGCATTATTACGATCATCCAGAGTTCCTTTTGCATATTTATTTTTAAGTTAAATATAGACATTACTAAGTATTACTAACCTAATTACTAAACATTACTAAATATTTGACCTCATGATTTTATCTAAATGGAAATTATTGTTTTAGATAACTTGGTGCCTTTGAGAAATTTGTCTCTTTGCCATTTTGTCTCCACTGCACAATGAGTGAAATCCTAGCACTATATGAAATGTGGGAATGTTGCCAAGGCTTTCAATGAAGTCAGAGTTAGTTAGGGACTATGTCATCATTTTATATTTACCATACAGCTTCTCTGGGTATCCAGACCATAGTATGGCTTGGATATTGTAATATATTTTTATCTGTAATTGTAACACATATACAGCATATCCTTTAAATTTGTACATATAACAAAAAAATTAAGAACAAAGAAGTAAAGCAACTCAGCTGCCGATTTGTGCCACTGAAATATCCCATTATATAGTTGTTCTACTTCGTGCAATTTACTTTCTTCATGTCGTCATTTTGGCTTTAAGTATAAGGTTATTTACAAATATGACTCACTGCAATCAATTTCTCTATTTTTATATCATCATGCCAGAGCACTTTGGGACTGTGTATCCTAATGGAACAGTAATTGTATTTCTCCTTAAGCATACAGTCTAAGAGGGTGTATAGAAATTTCAGCTATGACACTACTAGTACAAATCTAACTAACATGATTGCAGATGGAATTTGGTATTTTTTCATTCCCCAGATGAGAATTTGTTGACATCTCTATGAGCGCAGTCATGACAAAGAGAAATGATTCTGTAAGATGGGAAAAATACTGCAATAGATGTTTTTATCAGACTATTTCAGGGCACATACAGGTGTATCCTTATATTTCCCTTGATTCCAGACCTTTGCAATGACTCCTGAACCCTTTTTAAGGGATGTGGGAGATCACTCCAAACCCAAGGAACAGTGTGCTCCTTGTGCATGAGACCTTCAGCTACCACAGAAATGAATAATAACCTCTGTGATTTGATTTGCAGCCTTCTAGCCAAAGACACTCTTCAGGAAATGGGCATGCAGGATGTGCCTTGGCCTCGGAGAGGCAGGACATCGCTCGGATGGGGCTCGCTGGGGCAGGGGGCCCACAGGGTCCCGCATGGGTGCCCAGCCTGCTGGCCCCCAGCTGTGGATGAGACACGGGCGCTGCCTCGGCAGGGCCACGGTGCCTCGGCCAGCGGGACACCGCACTGCTCCTGCCCCTGCACCTCACCAGCGGGAAGCTGCTGCACCAAAGCTGCTGCACCAGGGCACAGCCATCCGCAGTCATGGAAATGCAGGAGCAGTGAGGAGAGTGATGCAGCACTTTATTCCAAGAAAGAATTAGGTAAATTAAGAGGAGGAGGAGAACACTGGCTATCTTCCCTCTTTCTTTGAGTCATGTTTATTCCCTGCTCTACTGCTTCTCTATCCTGCATCTGCCTGAAATCCCCAATATCCTTTTCCCTCTTTCATAGCCCTTCTCTGTTTTCTTTCTCTGGTTCTTTTTCACCACTATGTTTTTATCTTTCTCAGGTCTCAATCCTCTAAGCCAATCTCTGCCCTCTCACACTATTTCTTTCCTTCCTTTCTCCTGAAGGACTGCTGCCTAGGAGATAACCCACATACAGATGTTCACGGTCGCTTCCCAGGTGTGCGTAGGAGACCAGCACTGCTCCTGGGAAGGGGACAAGAGACTTGTAAATTCCTTTGCTGTTCTGTTGTCTTCACTCACTGCAAAGACAGAACTAAGGCAAGATGTCTTAACCTGCATCACTACACCCCTCTGTTGATTTTGTTATCTCCATATAATAAATAGAAGGCAATGAAAAATCTTTGCTAGGTAGTCACATCCATCTTTTCCTATGGTAATACTGCAGTCAATTCATTGTTTTGTTTTCACCCACGGTTTTTGAAAACATTTTAAAAGATCACTGATAGAGGCAGTATAGGACATTCTCAATGTAACTCGTTAGACTTTTCCTGGTGATCTCTAGTGATTTCTGCTCTCTATGAATCGTTACTGTTTCCAGATGCAAAACTGGTGACTTTACAAAATAGGAATCCTACAAGATACGACATTCTACTGAAAACCAAACCAAAACAAAAAAAAACAAAGCCCCAAAACTTGGCTGACTAATAAAATGCAATGTTAAGATGATGGATATGTTTGTGAAGTATTGACTGGCAAAAATGCCTTCATAGATGACTAAAGTTTATTATGGCTGCTGCTGCCACCAGTCTTGGTTTACATGTTGATGACCTGTTTCACACCTTCTACCTAATTCTTATCCCTATTTACTTAACTTGCCAGCTTGAATTTTTAACTGGTTCAGTGAAACTTTATACTTTGTGTGTTTTTAGTTTGTTTTAATTTAAACATATTAACCTCAGCACATGTTTTTACCTTACTACAGAGCACTTTTTAAATTCCACCCAAAATGTACTTAACATCCCAGATTAATTTCAGAAAGATGGGTGGTGCAGATTTCTTGAGGCAATAGCAACTTTGGTTGCTACTGTCAAATTTATCTTTGGTTGTGAATCAAAACCTGCAGAAAGATCAATTATTTCTTCATAGTAATAAACAATAGAAAGTAATCTCAGATATATCTCAACATCTAACAGTAAACACTGTCTTGACTGCTAATCTGTCATATCTGATAACTACATCCTTTAGGGTCCCAGCCTGACAGAGGTAGTCCATGAGTCTGACTAAAATGAAATACTCTTATGTAGGCAAAATATCAGTGACATTACTGTGTTCCTATGGACCATGCACTAGTTAAGTTAGTTACTTTGTGTGTACTGAAATTCAATGTAAAATTTTGTCAGTTAACTGAACTTCCTCCTTTCTCTTTACAAGTTTAAGTTGGTTGTTGGATATTCAACTTTGTTCTCGTGCATGATGCTTCCAAAAAAAGTGAATTACATATGCCAAATCCTACTTAACTATATGTAAACATATATTTCATTATCTACATTTTTTCTTCCTTTTTCTTTTCTTTACTTTCTCTATTTTACCTTCTCTTTCCTTTTTATTTTTCTTTTCATCTTTTCATCGTCTTTCTTTTCATCCTTTGCTCTTTCTGTTTGTCTGTCCTATTCTTAGTAGTTTAAAAAGTATATAAATGCATACGTTCACATTTGAACTTTCTTCTCCTTCTATAAAAGACAGTAGTGCTCTGTTGGGCTGATCATTTTTGCGAAGTTTCAACATGATATAACTCATAGTACTCTGCCAGATTTGCTAGCAGTAGGCAAGAATAACATCACACAAACTACATGATGGAGATCCACACAATACAACTTTAGTTTTCATCTTGTTTTGGTGATCCATGAAAGAGTAAAATTAATACTTAAATATTGTCCATAAACATTTGAGCTAACATCTTGCTGGTATGAATTGGACAATAACACCTTTTCTATCTGTAACACCTCTTCTACTGGTTGTTTCTGAACCTGCAAACATCACAACTTTTACATTTAATTAAGGACTTCAGGGTTTTCTTCAGTTATAACCTTGCACTTACTTGCAAATATGATACTTAAATATTGGCAACCTTGCAGGAATCATGGGTCACCTTTCCACCATCTACAGAACACCACAATGTGATGCCTATGAGTGTGTTGAATGAACGAAAAAATCAGTTAAGTGGTTCTTGGTAAACTAGAGAACAAATTTGCATGGGAACTGCATAGTTTCCCTTATGACTAAGAGGATATCCAAGCAGAGACTGGAACTGCATAGCTTCATGCCATGAGGAAAGCAGGCCAGGGTTTGACTGATGATTGCTAAATGAGAGGCAGATAAGCATCTTTAGTGGATGAACTACAGAAGTTTGAAAACTGGGGTTCTCTGAAATCTGAGTAGTTGGAGTATTTTCAGTGTCTTTTTAAGAATTTCTGGTTTATTTTTTGTGCATTAAATGTAAAAAGTAAAACCAGTTAAATGGCACCATTTTGCTTACATAAATGTGCACTATGTAAATGTACATCTATCACCATACAAAATAATGTTTTGTTGTGGAAATGCATTTTTATTGTTCCATTTTCTTGCCTCTCTTTGAGTGGAATATGCATATACATATATATAATGAAATATTATTGAAAAAAAAAATCATTTCTATCAGCAGCTCTTCTTTGACCTGCCAAGTCTCATGTTTTCAGTAGGAATTTGGCCGCTATCTCCTGGCTTCCAGCTGTAACTGGCACATTTGTATCCCAGTGTTACTGCTTCTTGCCTGCTGTAGCTGTGGGTGGCAGGTAGGGTCCCATTGCTGCAGGTAAGGTATGTAATTTATATTCCTGCATGTGGAAGAGCTGAAATGGAAGTCATAGCCCTACATACCTAATGTAATGTCAGCTGAAAGGTTTGGTTTTATTCTAAGTTCACCGTGACATGGTTGAATACATAAATAATAAACTGGAACTCAGGGTAGTACAGCTAAGTGCACTCTATAACTAAAATATAAGCTGCTCTTATGCAGTAAAATAACACTTGAGAAAAATAATAGGTATTTAATGGGACTATGTAGGTTGGGTTTTTTATTATGGAAGCCACCTTTTGAATGTGCGTATACAGACCCTGCGGCACAAGGAGATCTAGAGGTAGTCCTAAGTGTTGGTACTTGCAAGATCACCAGACAGTTCCCATGAACACCATGAAATTGTCTCAAGTATAGGAGTAATAGGTGGTGCACCCGGGTGCCTTACATGCTTTCAGTGCTCAGCCCCATCATGCCTTCAGGCTTCCCTCTGCAACAAGGAGGATCATTTGAAAACGACCTTTGAATGAAATTGAAATGGGGGTTCTCGGGAGCTGGCAGTGGCCTGGCCTGCACTGTGGCTGCTGTGGTGCAGTGGCAGCAGGGCACTGTCCTAGGAGCGCGGCTGCAGAAGTGCCCTCGGTCACCCTCGGTGGCGATGAGTGACTTTGTGCGCTTTTGAGAAGCCCATGAGCC
>JAUBNY010000943.1:556097-566448 GCA_032275445.1 Crypturellus soui
GCAGGGGGGTTGGACTAGATGACCTCTAGAGGTCCCTTCCAACCTTAGGCATTCTGTGATTCTGTGATTCTATGAAGATTCCACGTGTAGGAAATCCAATAATAATAGACAACACTTATCACTTTAGCAGCAGTAAGAATTATCTTTTTTTTTCCGTTCTGTGTACTTGATGTGCTTGTTATACCAAACATGATGGCAGAAACCACAATGAAACATTAGAATTGAGAGATGTGATGAGAAAGTCATAAATAAGGAAGTGTTGATTCCCAAAATTGCCCAGTACATGAGATATTACCATATACAATAAAATATTGTATCTAACAGATGGTATTTTAAGAAAAAAAAGCTATATTATATGCTCTTGAGCTCGGAAATACCTGTAAATAACATCTCTAGTGGAGATTACAAGAGATGTATCAAGTTTAAAGGAAACAGAACTCAGTTGTCATATGTAATGTATTCATAGCAATTAAACTGTTCAGTCATGCAGAATGATTTTTAATTTAAAATAATAAAACTCGTAATACAACTTTGACAATATTGTATAGATTCAATTACTTCAGACCAGAATGAAGGCAATCAAATGCATCTTTATTTGAGTGAAGTTTAGCTGCCTATGTGTATACTTTAGGTAAATGTACATTAGGGAAATCTGTCTATTATGCAGACATCCTTTGATATTATGGTAGTCTCTCCATTAATATATATGGGACTGAACAGTCCTTTCCTTATTTCCTCAAGGTGTCAAACTTGAACTTAAAAGTGTAGCTACGTCAACTCAGTATTAATGCTGTCTGTGCTGAGCAACTTTCATACTATTCACATGTGATGATGGTAGAACCAAATTCTAAAAAGTAATTTTTTAATTTTTAGAAATCCATTTTAAAGCTAGTACAGTATCAAATACCCATTTTGGTCATCAAAATTTAAATACATTTAAACATAATTTAAAAAGATTGGAACCGATGTCACAGAGAAATAGTCCATATCTTTTTGTAATTGGTTGTAGTGTTTTATTGCACCAAAGGAGATTTCTATATAAAATGCGAGAAAGGACAGAAGTATCGTGCAATATCTTTTGCTTCTTTTTTTAAGGGCAGCATAAGAGAAACCGCACTGACAGTTGGAGCACTTAACGTCAAGGTAAAGATCATTAGTATCCCTAGCAGAATAAAATATGTGAGTCTTTATCATGATAGTACATAGCACTCTTTTATAGAGTTGAAACATTAACTGTCACTCTTTTCTGTAGACAGTTCAATCTGTAGTTTTGGTTTCATCTCTTAATAGATTTGGTTCCTATAGTGGTTAAATTTTGCAAGACAACAATTATACCTGGGATGCCAGTGAATATATTTTTATGGAATAATGGTGAAGGTATTTGTAATGGTTTTTATTTAAAATGAATTAAAATGGACCAGGCCTTGGAGTTATTAAATGACCTGTGCATCTAAGGTAAATGAACTATTTTAAATTAGGATCTCCTCAGTAAGTGAATCCCCTATATCTTTGGGCGAGGAAAAAAAAAAAAATTAAAACTCTCCAAATACTTGTTTTGCATCTGTTGTATTATCAGCCACATTTTAAATGCATTCTCTTATATAGCTGGCGATTTCGACTGACAGTCAACAGCTAGAGCTCCCTCTGATTCAAACACCATTCTGGTATCTCTCTCAAACCAATATTACAATACTTAATGACTTTTTTTTTTTAATTCATAACTTGGGTAAAAATGGCAATGAAATTTCTTACTTGAATTTTTCATGCTTTCAGATTCCTTAGGTTTATATGACCTTTCTTTTTTGTGTGAATAGTTTGCCTCTAATTTTATTTTTGTTTTCCAATACTTCTTTTGGTATGAAGTGCTTCATTTGAACTGAAATGAGGTGAAATAATTGTAAAGGGGACTGGTAGCACTTTTGAGGTTTATCCTTTTTGGATGAGGCTTTGTTAATTCCTCAAGGATTTTTACCTCATCATTTATTTACATAATCTCTGTCAACCTAGAAAAAATATGTCATAGCCACTTTGACACAAAGCATTGGCTTAGATGCTTTGCTCACATTCAGACTGCATGCAACTCTTTTCATGCTAGTTTAGTCGTGCTTTGCAGTCTTGCAGGTATGGTTGTGAGAATGCTTTTTAAAAAACAAGTAGAAATGAAAAGAGCGTAACAGTACATCTTTTACTGTAAAATACTTGCATCCTTTTTATTACTTCCTATACTTAAAAAAAAAAAAAACATACTAAGTAGATGTGTTTACCTGGAATTAAGTGATCTGTTTGTGCTCATTGCTGGAAAGGGCCATGAGTATAGCAGAATTACATAGGCTCTCCTTTGTTGTATCTGTTAGCTTAAAGCTGTAACAACTTAACTGTGTCATTTAATTGAAAATCCAAGTCTCTACCAAATATCTTTTTTTCAGATGTCACATTCAGGAGTGGTGTTTAGAGTATGAAAGAATGTGCTTGAATGGGAAAAAACGATGAAGGGTTGTTCTGGTGAAGTGTTCCACTGTATCTGATACTCAGTGCACATATATTAATTGAAATAGTCTTCATGCTGTGATTATACTGTTTTCCATATCTGATTATCTGCTATGTTTTATTGCTCTGGTCAGATGAAAAAATACATTTAGAAAATTTCCAGTTTAATTGCTAAACATTATTTCTTTATATATATATATATATATATATATGTATATATATACATATATATATATATATATATTTGTCTCACAATTCCTGTTGAGTTAATGTTGCAGCACTTGGATGATACCGTTTTTCATACTGAGCCATCATTAAACACGTAGCATTATTTGCCAAGTTAAAATACTGATATTCAGAGGAGGAGGAAGCAATATTTTGCTGCAAATAATAATTTGTCTGCAAATGTGACTCTACAGGTCTATGTGGGAAGAATTTTTTGGGAGGCTTAGTCTGCTTTTTCCTCTTCCCTAAATCTGGTCCTTAAAAGGCAGGAAATATTTGCAGTCATTTCTCTATCCCAGTAAAACCAGTTTAGTGCTACTTCCTCACTCACCTGCACAAGACTGCTTCTTTGATGAAGCTGCTTCTGTATCATTCCTTTTATTTATGCATGATCAGATTCTTTAATTCTTCTTGCTGATCACACATAGATGGCTTTGTTTTGGTGACAACTCCATTCTACATCAGTATTTATTTGCTCAGTCTTTTCCAGGAGGATGGAATTTCAGAACATTTATCCAACATCATGGATTAGAGAATGCCAAAGAACTGTACTCCGACTCACAGGGCAAAAGATTCAGTTCCAGGTTCTGTTTGATACTTTTTTTTTTTTTTTTTTTTTTTTTTTTTAAGTCTTTTAAAATTCATGTCACTACCAACTGGTATGCGACTCCCATTAGCCCCTGTGCAGGGCAGATACCACCTAACCGGAGTCATGCAGGGACTAAGTATCAGTCCAAATAGCATTGCTGCTTTGAGACAATGGCCTCCTAGAGACCTTGGCTCCCTGGCAAGTCCCTTACTGATCTAAGGGAACCCCAGGCCAACTCTCTTCCATTAAAATGGACAGTGACGCTGCTTTAACTTACAGTATTGCTACCTACAGTTGCCACCAGATTTCCTAGGCTAACATTTATGATACAGGTTGCATCAGTTGCACATATTGATGTATATTTTGTGTGAGAGCAACCTTTAAGAAAAAATGCAGTATTCCGGATAAAAAGTGAAAGAGCATGTAATTCTGAGTTCTGTGCATCCAGAGTGCAATATATTTTTGTCAAGAAGAGAAAACAAAATCAAATCCTAATTAATCAGGTCTTAGTGTTCCCAATAACTTTATTGTTTCCACCCCTGTCCTCAATCCCTAATAATGCCTCCTGTCTTTAACTAGGGGAAGCTCTTTACCCTTTGGGAGTGTGTTATTGTGCCTTCACAGCTGGTGCTTGTGCCTCCTGTGAAAGACAGTGGGCTGATTTGAATAAAGTAGGATAACTAATTTTAATAATTGAAATAGGAAAGCTGAAAACCTTAATTTTATGTGTTTGGTTTTAATCTTGCTTTACATTCTCCTTTTCTCTTCCTCGAGACTTGAATCAAAATATACTTCAAGTTAAATATTCCACTGTACCTTTAAAGGTAAAGCTAAAGAGCCACTATACTTTTATATTTTTCTATTTAGTATTTAATGTAAAAATTAGGAATCTAATTTTGATCATGAAAAAAATCTCAATAACCCTTTTAATGGCTAATTTTTATTTATGTTTATGTTAAGGGTGTAATTGCACAAAATGTTTCAACTTCTTAGGTTAAAATATCTTATGTATGCTGAATACATATGTAAAATGCATATTTTGCATTTAGAACTGTTCATAACATTAACTGTTAACTGTAGTTAAGTAATTTATTTTGGTTCATCATGGAACTAAATTTCAGAGTTAATTTTTAAAAATGGAGGTTGCAACTTAGACTAAAAAGGCTTTTCAAAATAGTCACTCACAATTTTAAGGAACTAATGCGCTCTTTTTTTTTTTTTTGGAGCCAAGAACTTCCCCAAAGTTGTGACTTGCAGTGAAATGTATGGTCTTTCACATTTTTTCTATTTTGAAGAGTTTCATAGCAATAAAAATATGCCCCCAAGGCCATGCCACATGCATGGCAAAGACCCCCTCTATCACAGGTTATCAGCTTGCTTGTCATTGCTGGCACAACCTTATGTACAATGCACCATGAAGTCTTGCCTTTCCTGACTTCCATAGAATTTGAGGAACAGCATCTTTTCCCTAATGGTTCTTTCATTCTCCTCCACAGATATGCCTTTTCTTCAGCTGTAATTTCTGTTTAAGTTACTTCTGCCACTTCTCTTAGGTATTTCTAAGAGTCACAGTACCAAGCTATTGATGAGGGTTGGGCTCAGAAGCTTGTCAAACTTTGCTGTTGTCTCCTTGGGACATCTCTTTGGGATATTCTGAACTCTCAGTTACAGAATCCAAAACCCAACTAAAATCTTGCAGTGGACATTAACTCCAGTGCCGCCTTCTACTAAGAGAAGGAAGATTGCTAAGCAGGGAGTTGGATAGATTCATATGCACCTCACAGTCTTGATATATACCTTTAAGCTGGCAGAAAGCATACCCTGAATTACACATGTAAAACTTAAAAACAGAGGCTCAAATCAGACTCTGAACCCTCAAGAACTACTCCCTCTTTTGAATGGCCCCTTACTCCCTTACAGAAAGTTTGGATTATTGCAATGATGAATGACGTTTGCTTATCTGGGGCAGAGCTTTCCGATTTGACTTTCTGGCCCTTCATTATGTTCTATTTTCCATGACTTGAAAAACCCATCTTGTGGGTTTTTAGATAGATTCATATCTTCCATTTAGAAGATCTGAGTACTCTCGATTTGGGAGAAAGAAGGTTTTTGAGGGGGGGGATAGTGGGATGTGGAGAAGGCGGCAGTGATTATACTATTTTAAATTTCAGATGAGAGATTTGATACCTTCTGTCACAGATCAACAGGTAATGATTTTCTCCAGCAGTCCCTCATTCAGTATTAGATCAGTTTGCTATCATTAGCATTAAGCACATAGGTTGCCAAATATGTATTCAGACAGTAGAAAACGTATGTGATTGCAGTGGGGTAAATCGTTAACAATACAAGTTAGTGTCTCTAGAGTAATGTGAATCTTGAAGATGCCAAAATGAAGTAACAAGCACATTTGAGAAGACAGTGTATCCATATATGTGTATCTTGGAGAAGATCAGTTGATCCAAGGCATTTTTAATCAGATCCTTGAAGTTTTGCACTATACCTACCACTTGTCCAATAAGCTGGACTTTTTAATGAATTACAAGAATTGTTTCATCCTACCTAAATGTAATTCAAAGTATTCTTGCACGTTTCCAAACTGATGGAAGCTTAACACTTTTCTGGCCCCGCAGTTGCTAAGGCCAAGTGTATAACTGAATCTAACAACTGCAACCAGATTGGTTTTCAGTTATTCACGTGTGAGCCTGTGCTATGTAGTGTTGCTTCTAAGACTTATTTTTATGTTTAAATATTCCACAACATACCTAAAGCCCATGTGTGCTGTGGCTCATTACCCACCTTATCTGCAGTGGTGCCATGGTTTTATGCCATAGTGTGGGTGGAAGCTATCTTGCTTTGCTTCTTCTTCCGTGCCTCTGCATATGTGAGGAGTAATTGGAGGGAGCCCTTAGGTAAAACAAAGGAACAGTTACTTCTGCCTGCTAGTGTATGTGTAGGAGAACAATTACAAGCTGCCAGATGATGGGGCATATTTTATCTGCACAGCAGGATTCTGCAGTGAAATTTTTACAGACTTCATCTGTAAAAAATAAACAAATTCTGCTCTTCATTTTGGGGACAAGAAACTATGAAATTACAGAGTGATGTTACAACATGAGTCACAGTAGATTTCTGTTTCTCGTAAGCAAGTATAGCTGATTTCCTCAGCAGATAACTCATTGTAACCCCAGCTACCCTCAGAAAAAGTCCATTATCATCATTCCATAGAGAGGGAATTGCATTACAAATTTATCTGCCTCCAATGTTGAAATTTCCAGTGTTCCAGGAAACTTGAGTTTAACTTAATTACAAACTGCCATGCTATGGGGTCAATTGTGCACATACATAATTTCTGGTATGATATGCAATGAGACAAGAACAGTTATGGCTAGAATTGGCTCAAGGGATTGGGAAGTTAGCCTACTTTATCCTGATGGTTCTTCAGCTTCTTGTCTATTCCTCTGCTTATGTTCTAGCAGCCATTATAGTGGAGGAGGCCATATAGAAGGTCAGATAATTGTGTCCAAACCTGAAACTACATTATTTGCAAGCCCACATGTGTGTCTGCTGCTTTGGATGTTGCCAACAGATGGCTCATCCCAGATAGAAGAATTTATTCTATAAATCAAACTGCTTTGTAAAACTAACTTAAGCCTACAAATGAAGCAGGTTGTCAGTTCAGTATCTTTAACACAGCTTTTACTCGGCCACAAGGCCAGTGTACCATTTTACATTGAATCACATTGAACTGGTCTCACATTCCAGCACGGAGATCTTCTGTAGATACCGTCTTAGTCAGCTTTTTGTCATCTTCAGCACTGAAGAACCATTAAGAGGTTTGTTGCATGCTTAACTGCCAGGAAGAGATCCCACTGATGCCTGTGGACACTTCATACCATCTGTGCAAACCCTAGTATGAAGTCCTGTGCTCCACTTTCTTGGAATAAATACATAATTTTATTTTCATCAGTGAAATTAGTTACTTTAGCATTAGCCAGATAGTTGATAAACTTACAGCCTTTTATGGCCAATATCCTTATGTCACTCTCCACAAACACAGTAATTCTGAGACTTCATCTTACATATTAGTCTCGTGTCGTATGGCTGAACTCTGGAAGACTACAGGAGATTTTTTTAGAATGGATAGCTCTGAAATTTTGGGTGTGAGGACTGCTGATATTTAAGTGAAAGCTTAGCGCATGTCTTCAGGCAGAAGGCATTGCAAAATAATCTAATAATAGCTATTCTGCGTGAGCTCCTTTGTATAGACACATTTATTCTGTGTTATGAGAGCTTTTTTTCTGCTTAGCTTAATCCACATCACTCTCAGCCTGAAATAAGAGGTTTACACAGAGAGCTATTATGGAATATCAATTATTTTCTCTGTGTATAGAAAACTTCAATAACTGCAATACATGAAAGCCTAGGATATCCTTACAATGGATTGGATGATTGATGGCCATTATTAAATACCAGTTTTACAGCTAGTACTGCCTGTACTTTGTGGTGAGAGTGAAGGTAGCTTGTTAGAATTCTCTCTCAAAAAGAAAAAGAAGTCTCATACTACCGATGTAGTAAAATTGAAGACAGGGAAAATCTTGTAAATGCTAAAGCAGATGAAACTTAGTCCCAACTTCAGAATAATTTTTAGACAAATTTGAGTATTAATTTTGATTAGAGAATAGTTATTTGAAAGTGATTTCAAAGCTGTTAGGAAAGCTTCAGTAAGAAGTTTTACTTCCCCAAAACACAGCTTGGAAGCTATGGCATCTGAGAGAAGGGACATCTTCCTGGGACATCTTCCTGGTGGTTCAAATCTCCCTTGCAGCTGTGTGTTCCATGTTCCAGCTGGTCTGCACCAGAGTTTCTAACGTGAATGCCCACTGCAACAGGTTGCCCCAAGGAGCTGTGCAGTCCCTGTCCTAGGAGCTGTTCAAAGGCTGTCTGGGCAGGCCCCAGAGCAGGGTGCCTGGAGTAGTGGTGCCCCATGGTCCCTTCCAGACCTGCCTTCTAATCCCAGCCTTTTTGGGATTCTCCAATTCCAGTTCTAATTAATACCTGATTATAAGGCAGTGGGGAAAAAAAAGTCAACAGATTAAAAACTCTAGTGTAATGTGATGAGGACGTTTTCCAGAGGGATTTGGTTTCATCATGCTTGGGTAGAAGCAAGATTTGAACACTGTCTTAGGCACTGAGAGATAGCACTTCAGTGGATTTTGAGTGAATTAGCAGTTTAGCAAATTTTAGCCATATATGACAAATAACTGAAATATGTCATTACAGGTTGTTCTATAAGGACATTCCAAGAGAGAAAGAGAAGAGACTTGGCAATAAAAATGAACATATAAAATTCCCCTTGCTCCGGTCTCAAATGGAAACTCAAGTTAGATAAGGCAAGATTTGTGGAGAGTGAATTCAGTTAACTTGACTGCTTTGTTTTTGATGATCTTTTTGAAGATTATGCCCTGAGCGGTAAATTCTAGATAGGCCATGTTATCTGAAACTTGACTAACACAGAAATCAAAAGTTAACCTGATATTTGTGTAAGCTTCTTGCTTTTAATGATTTTATTCTTACCATTTATAGATGCAATGTTTCAAACTTATTTCTGGTGCCATCCTACTGATGGAGTGGGATGAATTAGGCCATTATATGTTTGGGTGAGAAGCTTTTGTGCTTTTGACTGGTACTTAGTTTAATGTGATTCTGAATTTCTTTCTATACAAGAAACTTCTTGCTTGAGGGAGACATATACTAGGAAACAAAGAGAGAAAGAATATGGGAAGTGACAACTTTACTCTTTTTCTTTATGTTCTTTCAATCAGAAATATTTTCTTGACTCATTCAGTTAAATTATTTCCCCTCTAATTTCCTCCACAGAATTTAAAGAAATAGAGATAGGTAAGGATAACTTCAAGGTGATGGTCAAGAAGAGCGGCTGTCCAGCAAGATGGTATTCAACAAGGTGCCTCCTTTGATTTCTATATAGTTTGAACAGTTCCTAGTGGCAAAGGATACTGTATGGAATCGAAGGAGGAACCAACCCTGGAGGAGGAATTAAAAAAGCTTTTAGATATCCATGCTGCATGTACAGGCTCCCCGTTTCTGGTTGACTTTGTGGGCCTCTGTCACTCTTTTCCAGCACAGTAAGGGCTTCTGGGGATTTAGTTCTGCTCATGTTCATGGAAAGGAAACGTGGATCCATGGCCTGCTTCTCTTCCTGCCTTTTCCAGTTCTGTTCCTCAGCTTTCCTTGCTGGTCTCCTCCCTTGTTTCCCATATCTAAATATAACTTTTGTCTAGTGCGCTTTCTAACTTGGTTTCCTAATAAAATTAAAGAGATGTAATACTTGTGTTACAGCTTTTGAATAGTATCTTCTGATGCTCTTAGTTGCTTTCAGCCAGATTTGACAGTGAGTTTGAAGTCTCAAAGATACTAACGTTTCTAAAAGCTTCAGGTAAGGCAGGAGTCAGAGAAATGAGATACAAATTAGCACTTCTTAGATCTGCCTGGTCTCATATCTCCTTGCTCCAGCTGTGTAGGTATCACTGGTGGGCGTCGGGAACACAGATTATAGTGGCTTGGATCTGACTAACCCAGAACTTTTGCGTGACAGAATTCTGTGCAAGAGAGGAAATAATGGAAATTCCTGCTCCATGAAAATAACACGTAACCCTAGTGCCAGTCCCTTCCTCATAGGTGGTAGCAAGCCCTCACCTTCCTGCGCTTAGCTAGCAGGCATTTTTCACTGCTCTGGGCTTTGCACAGGTAGGGTGCTTCTGCAGTCTCTCTTCCAAATGCCCTGTGATAACTACGGCTGATGCTTTTAACGGAAGAGATTGAGAAAAATGCCTCCACTTAAGATATGTGTGTGTATATATACACATGCATTTATGTAGTTTTGAATCCATTGATTCTGTTCTGATCCCTGCTGCCTACCTCACTGCTGTGTAGCTGTTTCCCGCTGCTTAGGCTGGTGTACGTGCCTTCCTGTGAGCCGCGGCGCAGGGCCGAGGCGCCACGTTCCCGGGCCGCCCGAAACGGCCCGGGAAC
>JAUBNY010000943.1:583172-611757 GCA_032275445.1 Crypturellus soui
TGATTCTGAAAATAAATGCAAAAATGGGATTAAAATCATGGCTAGTGTCACTTGTTCATGAAAATTTTTGGTCCTTTAATGAGAAATGAACTGTCCTGTAAAGGAGATGAAGTCAAAAAATAAGAATCCTACCTGAGCAGTGTTATCTGAGAAGCAAAAGTTTATTTTCTTATATTCTAATACATAAGATATGCAGAGAGAAATACAATAGAGGCACCTTCATGATATTTTCTAACAGAATGCCCCAACTTTTTTGTTTGTGTTCCATGCTAGACTTTTAAGCATAGTACTTGAAGTTTAAACTTGTACAATATCCGATCATGTTAGAAGACTGAAAATATTCCAAAATATTGAGTGTATCTTAATACATGAATGACCTCAAAGGGCACTTGTAGTAGCTAGTATGAAATTAATCATTACTCAAATGACTTGAGAGTTATGGAAGAAAGTTTGACACAACAACCTATCTACAAGGATATCTATAAGAAAGTAAAACAGGAAATGTTCCGTTGATGCTGTGTTGCATATTTTTTAAAAACAGCTTCTGAAGAAAGTACTGTAAATAAAACAAGTCTGTGCAGAGTATGGGAAGGCTGTAAACTGCTGACCAATAATGAGTTTATTGCTTAGTTATGTAAGATAATACATTCTAGCTAATAATGAGTAGTGATCAATCTGTGTGCAAAAATTTGTACATCTCTACAAGCTTTCATGAGCACAAAAGGTTTAAAGAACTAATGCTCTGGTTTCACTCCTGCTTTCAGTTTCTCTATCATATGCCCACAAAGTCGTTGTCTCAGCTCTTTTCCTATTTAATGCCATTTTATGTATCACCTCCTGATTCTGCAATTAAATCAGTTCTGGAATTCCACTATCAAGAGAAGAAGAATCCTTAATAAGACATCACAATCCAGTGTAATGATACAGTGATTCCATACTATATAATTAATATATCCCAGACTATATAATTAACCCTGGATATTGTTGCAGTTTGGGAACATCTGGATGGTAGGTAGTGTCATCTTTCTCTGATCTATATTCATGTTTGTGTGTTTCTTTTTTTTTTTTTTCCCTTTTCTGCAAGTACCTTTGTCTTAATCAAGTGCATAGGGAGATTAAATGACAAGCTTTCCAGTTAATGTATCTGAAGAAGTGTTTTTGTCAGATAAATACATTTTTGTTCACTATAGGAGTATTCCAAAGGTGAATGCTATGATAGTACATCTTTTGAAATAAATATTGAAAGGCGGATGAACCTTGTTACCAGATTGAATGGTTCGGGATACTACATCAGACTGGAGTTTGAATTTTAAGTCCAAAATACAGGATGCCCAGCAAAGCTGAAACTGTGTAGAGTGCTATGGATTGGACTTTTTGGCTTCCCTTTTTGCTGTGTGTATAGTGTAGTTGCAGCTTAACAGAAAGTTGTTTGCCATCCTTCATGTATAGGTCATGTGGTGAAGCCAGGCTACTTTTGGATCTGTCTGATGCCGTTCTTTGCCAGTGAGTCTGTGTCCCCTATATGCTAAGGCCTTCATTTGTCCTTGTGAAGCACAGCCTGAAGTTTCACCTGCTATAAGCAGGTGTACATATATATGTGCTTTTATTGCATAATTAGTTCATCAAGTCAAGACTCTCTAATTTACCAAGCCTGTACTCAATATATTTCCTCTTTTCCAGGCTGGCCAAAAAATACAAGTCTTAATCTTTTTGTGCACTATTAGCAGATTTTTCAATTAGCAGTGTTAGATTTCCAATTGCAGTCTGGCAAATAGAGCAGAGTTTGGGCTGTAGTGGAGTTGCCTTTCCTAAATAACCATCCCTCAGTGTGCACTGAGAAAATAGTGTGCTTATCTGTTATTACTCTAAACTTTCTAGAAGCTTAACTTTCTTCTGGTACTTGACTATACAAGTGTTCTTATGAGGCACTAAGAACGTGAGTGATCTTTTGCTATACAGGATACCAGGGAAAGTCAGACTATCAACGAAACTTTGATGTATGACTCCTGCTGAACTTGATCCGTTTTCAAGTCATTTGAAATCCATCTTCATTTTCTCTGTTCAATTTCTGTGCAAGACTTCTATCAGTCTCCTTTCCTTGTGAAGGGAGAGGAATGAGGGGAAACTTGGCATTTAACGTCTTGGAACACTTACAACACAGTTACCTTTGGTCAGGTAAATATTTTTCCTTGGAGATACGGATGTAGAAATATGTATTATTGAATCTATATTGCTAGAACAACCAGTGTGTGCCACTCCTGAGAAAGCAGATAAGCCCACCAAGAATAGCACAGACCAGCCCAGTACTGTAGGGCCAAGCTGTGATGAGGGAGAGTTGCTTGAGCTGAGCTGAATTCAGTCATTACTGGCACTTACAACTCTCTTATGACATTTTTGCACTGGAATCATCTTTTGAGAGCAGAAGGCAGAATAGTTCACATGGTTCTGGAGAGTGAGAATTATGTCATTCTAGAAGGAGAAAGGACTTCAAATACTTAGTAAAAACAGGAGAAGCGCTTAACCAGATGTTAAAGTCTATTATTAGCGTGAGATATCTCAACTGTGGGATCAAGATGCACTGTTCTTTGGTTCTTCAGATTGCCTTCAGGAAAGATGCTTAGGCCCCAAGCTGCCCAATATACTGTTTGTACAGTTAAGGTGGCATTGAAATGTATTTTTTCTTTTCTGGGCATTATTCCATTTGACATTAAAGGAAAGACATTCTTGCTTTTGTGTGACTAGCATGAGAAGTGGCAAGGGGCATCCCTTTTAAGGCTAGATTTGACATCGTGAGCGTGGTTGGCTACCCGTTTGACCCCCAGCGCTAGAGGAGGACACATCGAAACTGTTCTGGCATCATCCAAGTGTCTCACAGGAAGTCTAATTTCTGTAAATCCTGGAGTAAAATGGTGCTCTTGTTTCTTAGGAGCCATCACATCCTGATACAGATATGTTGCCTCATGAGTAGGAAACACCATATTTTCCTACTGAGTAATAAACACTTTGAGGTATGTTGCAGTGTAGCATCTTGTCCTCTTGCATAGGTCACTAGTATGACATCTCACCTGCGTCCACTTCTGTGGACATTTGACTGCTTGGAGTGAGAGGAGCATGGACTTTCTGTATCCTAGTTTTGTTCTTAGGTTGACCTCTAGGTCATCTCCAAAAACCTCATTGCTTTCACATTTGCAACCCGAGTCACACAAGCTCTGATTAGAAGCATAGCTATTTGAAGACTCCTGCTAGTACATAAAGAATGCTTGAGTAACCTTAAAATGATTGATGATATCTATGTAGTATGTTCCCTGTGTGCCCTCTGGTAGGTGTGCGCCCAAGTGCTCAGTCTGTAAACTGTCACAATCTGAGTGTGCTATTAGAGTCTTGTAACAGAACTGAAAATGTATTGAGGGCCAAATGATCTTTGTATGATACAGTTTTGTAGAAACTATGTGTCTTGAGAGGGTGATCTGGCATTAGTGGACTTAATTAGCATCAAAGATGTTATCAAATGCCAGCGGTCTGCTTCACTATTATTCTTTTCCTTGTACTCTATGTTCTTGTCAACTTTTTTTTGCTTCCAGGTTGACTGAGATGCAAGGAGGCAAGACTGTGATCTTTTTTGATGGCTGAAGCATATGGCTGACAGAACTTATCACAGAATCTGTGAAATGTCTTATTCAGTTCTTAGACCATCTGCACGTAGGCTTGGTGTTACAGCAATAACTCCATCCAGACCTATATTACTGCCTCCTGGCAGTGTTGCTGTTAAGTTGCTGAACGGTCTGGATTCCATAAATATCTTTGTGCAGTCATAAATCAGAAGCAATTTTTCTCAAACTAAAATGTTTTAAAAATACTTGAGTATCAGATCCTAGGCTACTACCATAGCTCAAATGGCGGGTGTATGTTTAGCATCGAGTGTTTCTCGATGATATTCACTTGTCTGCCAGCATGGTGATAATTAGTTTTTACTTTTTGTTTTCAGTCTTCTCTTTTTCTCATTTCTTGCTTTTTTTTTTTGTATTTGACAGAGATCTGACTTCAGTATAAATCCCTTGGATTTCCTATGAGGAATAGTCTTTCTGTTCTTACTTTGGATAAAAGAATGAAGATACTTCTTATTGTTTTGTTGCAGAAAACATATAAACATGAATAAGAAAAAGTAGTTCTGAAGTTTAACCCTAATGTTTTTTCTTGTCTTTGTTTTTTCTCATCTTTTGTGTGTGTGTGTGTGTGAGCGTGTATGTAAGTCAACTCACTGATCTGTGCTTTTCTGACACAGGAATCTTCCTAGTGTTTGTATTTTTACCTGGTTACATTGAAGCTCTTGTCTCCTACACATTCTAAAGGATGAATCTTTTTCAACACATTGTTTGTTTAATATTTTCCTAGCATAGTGTATAGCTAACGTAGCTGTCTCTAATCTACCTTTGGTTGATACTCTCATTTTTTGTGGCCTCTTGAGATAGTGCTGGACAAATAGCTGTTGTATTCTTTGTATCATTGTGGTTGCTGCTGATGACACTCATTTTGGCTTGCAAGAGCTTTGAGTCGCATGGGAATTGAGGGGAAGACTCCATTGCTTTCCTTTCTGTCTGGGAATATAGGCAGTATAGGCACTTCTCCTAGTGCCTATATCCAGAGGACTGGATTTCTTGGAGATCCTGTCAGTGGATCTCACTTGGCTAAAGTAGTCAGAGCTGAACTTACTAAAATAGTGCAGTAGTAGGTGCAGAGACCTTATTTTTAATTTAGGGAGCGTATTGGTCAAATCTGAGACTAATAAGAGTTCAGGAATTCAAGTTGTATTCTCCAGCTGACCTTTATTAATGATATTTTCAAAACTTTAAAGAAAATGACCAAAATACTTCCAAGGAATCATAAGAATAATGATACTTGTCACATGTTAAAGACAAGTTTTGTGGTTGAGAAAGATTTGTTCATTCGTCCACTGTTTAACTCTTTACTTTAAGTAATAAATTATTGCTTCCTTCCCTCTGCATGCTCTTAGAAAAGTCATTGGCACTTGAAATGCAGTACTGTAAAAGTGAAACAATTTTTACATTTTTAGAAATTGATCTATACCTAAAACCTGTAGGTAAAGTTATGGGATTGTGTCAAATATTTATGCATAGCATGGCTTCCTGCTATACTTTCATTACATGGCTTGCTGATTAAAATTTCTCATTAAAATTCCTGAATACTACCTAAAAGCTATATTTGTTTGTAAATCAATACATTTACGGCTATAGAGCTTAAAAAAAAGCCCTTTAAAAAGCTAAAACATAAAGACAAGATTAAAATATGCATGAAGACTTTTTGATTTTGAAGCTAAAATAAAATTCATTGATTAAAATGAATTTTAAATTTCAATTAGCACAAAAAAAAAACCAGACCCACTTTTTCTGGAGAGAAACTAGCTCAGGTTAGCACAGATTTCATGATGAGGTGTCTTACAGGTGTCAGGCTGAAATCACAGGTGTACTGAGCGCCGTACTGTTGTGTTGCACTAACTTGTTTTAAAATGTTCTATATTTGAAAGTTGTAACTCCTATTTTGCTTATTTATTTCTGCTGGGCTGTTGGTAATAGTTTTGAAGGTTTAGAATAGATCTGTGAAAATGTCTAGGGTAAAGGAACTTCACTGAACAGCCTTATTCCTCTTGCAAGTAAGGGCTGCATATGAAAATAATTAAAAACTTTATCAATGGACTAATAAACATCTGAAGCAAATGTTAGTTAGCTGATTAGTATTGTTATGAACTAATTTTAAATGTTACTGTACTGTGAACTAGTTCTTTGCATTTAGACCGTCCAGAACTGTCTTTCGGCATATTTATTTTAGAGGTAATTCTAAGTGACTTAATCACCTTGTTGAAGAACTGGACATGAGTCTACTCCAGTGTAACTGAAAAATCTCTGCTGTGCTTTTTTGCTTTCCCCTCTTGTCTCAGTAGTTTAAAGGAAGATACGCAGGCAAAATGAGCTCAGTGAGAACTCAAACAGTGTCAAATTCTTGCCTAAATTCTTACTCTGTTTATGTTGGTTCTGGTAGGTGGGTCTTTTATTTATTTTTATAGTAGCCTAACACATAACATCTGTTTACACTGTTTAAAACCTTTTTATTTTCCTTCTCTAGTTATCATTTGAATAGATTAGTAGAACAGTAGGTATCTGTTTGTATTTTGTTTGTATTTTGTGGAAAAGGAGAGCACGGAGTTTTTGGTGGGAGTAGGGGAAGGGCGAGTAATTGCATAGTCCCTAATTTCTAGGCCTTAGAAGGGAAAACTGCATTGCCATCATCTGATTCTTAGCGTAATGTTGCTACAGTAGGGGTGTCTGCATAGTCAGAATGGCTACCGCCAGGCAAATGCTTTTGAGTCTCCTATATGTTAAGAGTGCAAAACCATTCCTGGCTTTTATCTGTAGAAAACATTATCTTAAAATGTAGAATTGGCAATATTAATATTCTCATTATGGATAAGTAGAAGTACTGAATTCCAAGTCTGAAACCTTGTTTCATGAATTATTTGGTGTTTTTGGAAGGAGAAGCAAGGATATAAAGATTAGTATCTGTCACTACAGCTCTTTTTTTGTTGGTTGGGACTCTGTTTTATCCTGTGAGTTGATTGAAGGCTGAGTGTAACTTGTTCTCTCTTGCAGATGAACCAACACGTTCCTTGAGTGGTCTCATCTTGAAGAATAATGTAAAAGCACATTTTCATAACTTTCCAAATGGGGTAACTGACTTCATTAAAAGTGAATGTCTGAACAACATTGGTGATTCCTCCCCCTTAATTAGAGCTACTGTAGGTGAGTTTGCTCTTATCACTCTTATCTACATCCTGGAGATGTTACTGATAACTTATATGTGTAAGCTATATCAGTGAGGTAAAGAGTTTAAAAAGAAAAAAAAAATACTAAACCTTCTAGTAATTGCCACAACTTTACCATGTTTTGATACAGATGCTTAGTTTTAAATGTGCGCATGCAAAGCTTGCACTTATTTTTACTTCCTCATCTATTGGAGCATAAAGATTTTACAGATCAGTTGATATCTCTTGAAGTCTAACTGAAAATTATTATACTTGGATCTCCTAAAATTCAGCCTGTTGCCAATTTTTGTATCTAAAAATATACTGAGGCGACCGACTTCAGAACTATTCCAGCACTCCGCTTGCATCAATGAACATTTGTGTTAGCCAATTCCCCTAATAAATATTCCCTGCTAATGCATCTGATGCTTTATGTAAGACCATTCAAAAGAAAACTAATCTTTTCAGACTCCACAAATTTCTGTAAGTGTTTAGCAATCTCTATGTTTGGTTCTGATTAAGGAGAGAACTGGCTCAAACAATTTCCAGTGCTCTAAAATGACTTTTACTTCTGTTTTCATCTTTGCCCTCTGACTTCTGGAGCTCTCCAACTTTATTATCACAGCTATGTATTTTTTGCCACAGGAGAAAATAATTTCATGAGGTGGTCTGAATTGCAACCTCAGGGCAAATTCATGTGGTCAGAAAGTGATTAACCTGACTGGAGTTCTCCAGAGGAGACAGTAGTAGGAAGGAACATGATCCAATGTCTCTTGAGTCACCACTGACCTTGCATAGATTGGCTCCACCTATATAATTCAGTGTCCTTGCATGTTTAGAGTTGTAAAGTTTTAAGTCAAAGATAGAATTTTTAATGATTAGCTCTATGATACGAGGAAAGCTGTTGCCTTTTACCTTTTGGGAGAGTGCTACCTGTAGTAGTATTAATTTCTTCTACCTTCGAACCCATCAGAAGTAACTCCATAGCGGTTTACGGATTACACTCACTATTACATTTTGTCTTGAGGGAAAATGGGCTCATCCAACGTAATCCTGGCTCGTAATCTGCATTCACTCTTCCCTAGGATTTTCATATGTGCCAGAAATGGAGTTAGTGACTCATTGGACTATCCACTTTGTTGGCTGGGTTTGGATCAGCCAAATGAACAGCTGATCTCTGGATAACCTGCCATAGTGTGTAAACTCTTAGTAGGTATCATGGTCTTAGAATGTCCTTAACGTTTTGTGTAGGCGCGCTGAGGTTGTGAACACAGAAATTCCTACTGGCTTATACATTCATTGACTTCAGATGTGATCCACCTTTGATATCTGTGCCTTTTTGTATCACAATGAGGTGACTTAAACAAGAAGTGACTTGAAGTGGATACTCAGTGTTATCTAGACATCAAACTTTGCACAGTACTTAACAAATTCAGAGCCTAACCTGTCTGCAGTGTTTGGATGTGATTATGTATTTAATTGACATTACTTTTTGCTTAACTTCTGACAAGTCTTAATCCTTTGTAGTAGTAGCAGAAAGGAACATCTACCTTTTGGATTCCCAAGCCCTTCAGTAGTATTTATAATTGAATGTACTTCCTGCTTTTTATACTTACCAGTTCTTAATAGGAAGACGAGAAAAAAAATTCTTAACTACATAGTTATTTGAGGGAAGAAAACTTGGTATAAAACCAGTGACATGATGATCATTTTTTTTCCATATATCCAATTCACTTAGGCATTCTGATAACAACTATAGCCTCAAAAGGAGAGTTACAGAACTGGCCTGAGCTTTTACCCAAGCTTTGCAGCCTATTGGATTCCGAAGATTACAATACCTGTGAGGTAAGGATACTTTGAAACAATCAAATTCAGACCATGATTTTCTATTTTATGTCTCTTTACAGATATCATATATATATCCATATATATATATATATGAAATATCCTAAGAGAACAAGTGGCTCTAATTTGTTTTTTACTATTCTACCTCATTACAACTGCATTTCTTTATTTTTGAAATGCAAACTGGCCTTTAAGCACTTTAGGTAGGATCAACTAGATGACCATTGAATGCTGAATTTAAAATTAATACTTATTGATAGATTACCTACTCGCTTAGCTTGAGATTTTACAATGAAGGTATAAAGTGCCTGAAAAGACACTGAAAATGTTTCAATTTAACTGTTTTAAATGTGCTATAGTATTAAAAATCACATATTCCAAATAAAACCTGGTACAGTGCTTTCTTTGGAAATTGAATGAACAGTGTTGTGGTTTTTGCTTGTTTTTTGAACAGGGTGCATTTGGGGCTCTTCAGAAAATATGTGAAGATTCTGCTGAAATTTTAGATAGTGATGTACTGGATCGACCACTCAATATCATGATTCCCAAATTCCTACAGTTCTTCAAGCACAGCAGTCCAAAAATAAGGTAGGTTTAGATGATGTGCTACAATTCTGTGTTAAAATTTTATTTACATGAACAGCAAGGTTGATATTTTAGAACTGTGTATATTGTTCTAAATCTTTTTTTTAAGTGATCCTACATGTGCAAATGTGAGAAGGCACTGAGATTCCATGCACCAGTAAATAAATAGGTGCTTACAAAAAGCATGCTTATCTGCTTTTTTAATAATTGGGTTAAAATATTTATTAGATACATTACAATATCAAGTGGTACTTAAACTCTGTCTTCTCAGAAAATGCAAGATTTGGGGAAATTTTCCTTGCAAACTGGAGGTGTCTGAGGGAGCAGTGGATTTTATGAAAAACAAGCAAGAATTTGCAAACCAACTTTCATTATCTCTTTCCCCCTTGAAAACATGACAGTCTTATGTTAGTGGGCAGATTATTCCCTTTTCTTTTAGAAAATATTTGCTCAATGTGTTGGGTTTTTTTTTTGTGCCTGTGTAAAGCTTAGGAAAAGGATTTTAAGACGTAAAAAATAACATGATATATGTCTACTGTTTCATTTGTAGGTCCCATGCTGTTGCATGTGTCAATCAATTTATCATCAGCAGAACTCAAGCTCTTATGTTGCACATAGATTCTTTTATTGAGGTGAGTGTGCGTTCTCTTTTACCGTAGGGGTTTTGTTGCCTTACCAAGAACTTTGAATAGTGCTTCAGAATACATTCAGGATTCAGAATAGTGCTTCCCTGCAGATCTGGCTTCCCATTCCTATCATCATATTGATCCCAAATCAGTGCAGTTCCTTCCTTGTGCCTGTGTCCTGTGTGTGTCATCAGTCTAAATGGTGTCCCAGCTAAGGAGGCAGTAGCTGTAGAAGCGCTTCCTTTCCATACATGGAACCTGTCATTCTGTAAAGATGTAAAAGCAATGATAGAAGTCTGTCACCCATGATGAGCTGAGGCAGAGTTTCTGTCCTGGGATTGTCTCACTGAGCCCATTTGAGGTGATGGGGATCTCTAAATGCTGCTGAATATGGATTAGAAAAGTTATATTTGGAATTATCTGGAGTACCTGATTTGCAGCTATTAATAACTGAAGCAATTTTATGGCTCTAGATCCTAATTTAAGTTTAAAAAAAAATCCAGGAAATAATGTTGTGATAGTGTCTTAATGTTTTGATCGTGTGTACTGTTAATGTTTTTGAGATTATGAGAAGTTCTTTGGTCAGCTGGGTGTTTTTAGGAAATAATGTGGTATTTTGGTGAGGTGCAGAGGTGGAAAGGGAACAGAAGTATTGTATACTTTAGTTTGCTAGTAATGTCAATTTAAATAAAAGATGCACTGGATAAATTGAGGCCTTTCAACCAGTATTGCTTTCCAACAGAATCTTTTCGCATTGGCTGGTGATGAGGAGCCTGAAGTTCGCAAAAACGTTTGCCGTGCTTTGGTAATGTTGCTGGACGTTCGAATGGATCGCCTTCTTCCTCATATGATTAGTATAGTTGAAGTGAGTCTTGTTTCTCAAATTGCATGCAAAAATCTTTTTGGAGTTTTAGAAATAATTACAAACAAAAGATGTCCATTGAAATACGTGTATTGTTCTTAACACTTGCCTGCTTCTCATTTGCCATCAAGGTTGAGGCTGTAAAACTCGTTTTAACTACTTGCTGACTTGACATTTCTTTGACAATACATTCAGCAGTTACCTGTCTTCGCTAAGATGATCAATCCTGAAACACGGCCAGGATCAGTTATAGTGTAGAATAGCCAGGCAGTTTCTGTCCACAAGAGAGAAGACCGTGTTGATAAGACAAGAGCCAAGATATAGCCTCATTTTTAAATTTGGCGCTGTCAATGCTTTTTTTTTTTTTTTTTTTTTTCCAGATGTGTTGACCACAATAAGGATAGGCGTGTTAGCTTATATGGCTGTGAACTACTGAGTTTGTTTCCTTCTCTATTTAGTTACAGAGATTGATGTAATTGTTTAGCTCATAAAAGCTCATAGTTTTTATGGTTTGTGCAAATGATATCCAGGAACGGTGGCTGTTGATCAGCATTCACTAAGAGGTTTTTTTGCTCCTTTGACACTTGAATGTTTCTCAAGATCAACACTGCTGATGGTGGCTGCTCTTAGTAGGCGCAAAGAGAAACATGTATCTCTGTGCTACTCTATATTCATATGGAGAATCTATATTTTTTTAAGTAGGTAAAATTCTTAATGATCCAGCAGTGATTCTGAAGAGTTTGAACAAAATCACTTTGAAAAGACAGATTTAATATAATGCTTATGCTGTGCTTCCAGAGCACATAGGAATCTTTGATTTTGTGTTTTGGGTTTTTCATTTGTTTTGATTATGTGTTTCCAGGTGACCAGAAATAGGTGTTTTCTTATTTGTTTGTTTCGTACTGTTTTGGACGGCATGGCGTTGTTTTTGGTTTGGGATTTTATTTTGTCCCCTGAGAACTTTCTCTGTTAGGGAGTGGGCTTAGTTTCAACTGCTAGATTGCACTTGGCATATTCACAATGCGTATTTATTCAAATACATGACTAATCAGATCATTCTCAGGAGAAATATATTGAGTTTAGACTGTAACACAAATAATGCACATTGAGAAAAGAAATAGTGTGAGGAATGTCTTCAGTTAGATTACAGTTTGTTGCTCTTTATTTTTATCTTCCTCATCAATGTGTAACAAAATGGTGTATTTTCAGGTATTTGAGGGGAAATGTCAGATGTTGTTATAGTATGTTTGTAGTAATGAAAGCTTGCTTGAAATGGCTGTGTTAGCTGTTAGTTGTCAGCTTTTCAGAGAGACTTTTCAGAGAATATTGTTTCGAGAGACTCAAAAATTTTGGTTACTACCATTGAGAACTCAGAGAAATATTGTTTTGACAGCCAAAAAACAATATTCTCTTTGAGTTCTCAATGGCAGTAACTAAAATTTTTTATTTGCAGAGTGTATAGGGAGGTAATATTTGTCTCATTTCTATTCAGTTTTGGGAATAAACTGGTTTTCTGAAGTAACTGAAAAAAAAACAGAAATCTCTGAATTGTTTTTTGCACTAATGAAATATAAGACTGTCTTTTTGTTAGGAGTTCTACTTAATTATATCCTGTCAGGTCATCAACATTGGTAAAAGTTGGTTTCTGTGTATTGGCTGGAAGCATTTTTTTGTCACTTTCATATTAAATATGTAGTTATATATTCTTTATTAAAGTTAAGAGGCGGAGAAAACTTTTCTATAGGAAACTACCATTCATGCAGAAACATGCCGTTCACAAGTGTCTGTCTGTAGTTTCTTGCTAATAATGATCTAAGTTAAGTAATGAAAGATATTTTGGAATCCGAGTAATCTCTCACTAAGAAATAAAATTATCTTACCTTATTCCCAGTGTACCCTTAAACAGTCTCTTCAGCTCAGCCCTACTCAAGAAGTGAAGTGACTGGTAGCAAGATACTGGTGCCACAGTCAGCATTTGCCAAGATAGTTTGCAATATGGTGTGTTTTAACTGGGCAATTAAAACTCGTGTCTTATACAATAATTTATTTCTATATTGTGTAGTATATGCTTCAGAGGACACAGGACCAAGATGAAAACGTGGCTTTGGAGGCTTGTGAATTTTGGCTGACTTTGGCTGAACAGCCGATTTGTAAAGATGTATTATGTCGACATCTTACTAAGTAAGTATTAATGATTACAACAGTTAGTCATTTTTGAAATGGTTGTCTTTAAAGAAATGATCTTTCTATATCGTGTTTATTGCTGGGTCTTGATTGACAGGAATTCTATAAAAAATTCATCAATGCTCTTAATTTTATATTAAATATGGGAAAATATTTTCTAAAACAAAAAAAATATTTGTGGGGTGTATAACGTCTTGTTCTTGTGCATTTTGCAAGAAAGCCTGCAGATTGTTATGCTGGATAAGTCCTTAATAATTGGTATTAATTATTAATTTGAATGCTATCTTTTCTTTGATTAAAAATTCTGCAGGTAATATGCCATTGGGATATTTTACTTTAGAAAATATTCTCTTTATTTGCAGAACATAAAGGGATTGACACCTATACTTCTGTGTAATTGTAGTCCATAGGCATAACCAGGTTAATAACTGGGTGAAGTTCTAGGACAGATTAGTCCAGGTCTTTTCTATGTTGGGGACTGAAGTAGTAACCATAAAAGATGAACGAAGCTTAATCTAGTGAGACTTGGATGCTCAAGATCAGTAAGATAGGGTAGAGTCCTCAGCCACAAATACAGTGACAAGTGATAGCCAACTAAGGATGGCTGGGATATGTTTAGTACTTATTTATCACATATATTGTGAGAGTTTGAATTCTTATTCAAAAGCTTTAAGCTTAGTTTTTGAAAGGTGCTTCTGGATGAACTTAATCATATTGAAGGATATTCCATTTTTTAAAGTGTAAAACTTGGTTCTCCAGTTGGCTAACTCTAGATTGTAATTTGAAATTAACAAGTAATTTGTAATTAAAATATGGATACACCTCATAAACAGAGTTTGTTTTAGGTACTAGTATTTGTGAGTAAGCTACGTTTTCTTGGTTTGAGGTTTTTGTGTGGCAACCAAAATTATGGTTCAGGTAGCTGGAAATTGGCTTGCTTTATGTGTTGTTCTGATACGTATCCTTTTTCTTTATAGGCTGATACCTGTGCTGGTAAATGGTATGAAATATTCAGAGATAGATATTATTCTGCTGAAGGTGAGCACTAATTTATGATACTCTGTAAGAATATCTGCTCAGCATGTGACCTGTAATTCAGAATGGTTCAGCTGAGAGAACAGATCTGGTCTCTACCATCTGTGTTGTGGAGAACTAGCTTTAGCAGCACCCTATGTTGTTCCGAAATCTAAATGCTGCTGTTACTATGTCTGTTGTTGTTGGATCTGTGGATTTTCTTTGTCACTATCTCTACCCATCTCAAACTTGCTCATGAATTACTGCAACATTGCGGCTTAGAAAGAATGCTCAGAACTAGCCCTAATGACTTTCTGCACTGAATGACGTTGATTGTTGTTTAAAAAAAAATATAAAAGATGCTTTCGAATAGAACCAACTACAAGAATTTCTCTAAAACTTTTCACATGACTTTCTCCTAATTCAGTCTCATTAGAACATCTCTTAACAAAAGAGATACTTTGTATGAACTTACTTAACTTGCTTATCTTCCTTATTTCCCCTTCATTTTCGTGGAAAACACTATAGTAAAATGCAGGAAAAATGGCATTTTTATTTACTTGGGCAACACAAATGGTGTCTGAATCTTTAATACGCTTATAAAATCTTCAGCTAAATTTTATATTATATTCTTAGTATCTTTCAGCATTACAGTGGTACTAGTTTATCTGATTAAACCATTCTGATGACAGGGAGATGTCGAAGAAGATGAAGCAATTCCAGATAGTGAGCAGGACATAAGACCTCGCTTTCACCGCTCGCGAACGGTGGCACAGCAGCATGGTGTGGTGACACAGCAGCATGGTATTGAAGATGGTATTGAAGATGATGACGATGATGATGAACTTGATGACGATGATGATACTATTTCTGACTGGAATTTAAGTATGTGAAAATAATGAATAAAATGTTTTAAAATATAAGTAATTGTGTAATACGACAATCACGGAAGAGAACTGTGTTTTGTGTAGCAGTTCGGAGGCTTTGATTTTAAACAGAAGCAGGGCTATTGGGAAGTCTATCAGATGTGTAACAAATCTTACCTGTGTATCTGCACTAATAGAAACTAGCCATCTGTAAGCTTATTTTTATGTTGAATATGACAGATGGAGCTGCAAGTATCTACAGGATGCAATTTAATAGAGGCCTTTTGGCTAAGAACTTTAATTCTATAAGCTAATATGAACTGTGCTCACATTAAAAAAAAGAAAAAGGTTTTACATTGATCTTAGCTTGAGGAAGCTAAGTAATTTTTTTTTGTATTTTGCTCTCCTCTGTAAGATTGTGAGTGTGTAGTTTTTTTGTTGTTTTGCTTTTAATCTATTTTTTCCCATTTGAACTTACTACTACTATTATCAGCAATTACAGTAGTTGTTTCTATATGCGAGAGATTTGCTTCTTAGCAGGATCTAGAGTTCACATTATAAAGTGATAAGAGGGAAAGCATAGTTTTGGTGGTCTGTATGTGTCATAGGATCTCTAGGTCAATGTGGCAAGGAAAGAAAATGCCCCTAATTTTTTTTTTAAGCTTAGTTATAAAGGACTGTGAATGGAATTCTGATAAATCTGACATAAATATACTTGGCAGTCAGTCAAACAGCCTCATCCTAGAGAAGTAAAAGATTTGTGCTTTGACTGTTTCTGTGTGAGATTTGTGATGACCACTTTCTCTTTCTATCAAATCTGCTGGTAACCATCTGAAAAGGTAGAGCAAGTTCTCAGGTCATGCCCATCTAAGGGTTGAATTCTCAGTTATGATTTGTAAGACTGATGATAAAGTCTGACAGCTTGAGAGTGTTGGAAACCTGCGTGGTGATATGGATTGATCTGATAAAATATATATTCCTTTTGAATCTAGAGCCTACAGATAGATTTTCTTAAAAAAATAAGAAATTGCAATTTGTGTCAACAACTTAATATGTTATTTTGAGCTACTTCATTGAGTTCTTAAGGTGTAGAAATGTAACATCTGATCTTGGTGTCTGTCTCAACTTTCATTCAAAAGCTTCTCAACCCATTCACTTTATTTTGTTTTTGACTGTTTTGTTCTTTCTGCTGTATGGTGAAAAGATCTTACAGAAAAGTTTTTTCCTTCCTTTCACGTTGAAAATTTAAACATGTCCACATAAAATCATTTTCCAGAATACTGTTTTTTTTTGTTTGTTTGTTTTTTTTGGTGGCAGATGAATGTAGCTCAACGCTTATGCATCAAACTACTTTGAGTCGCATCTGGATTTTTATTTTTGTTATCTTAGAAGAAAATATGAACATAAATATATTCCTTTTGTAAGATCTCTTACTTAGAAAACAGTATAGCTCTAGATCCACAAAGCTGCTTTTGTCACCATTGTTTGGAGACATGGCAGAACTAAATACAATTTTTTGACAAAGATATTTGAATTTGGGAGAGGGTGCCCTCTGATCCAGAGTTTTGGTGAGGAAATTGAAGTTGACCAGGAACGGTGTCTGGAAGGGGAAAGAGCAGGAGGGAGGTAGGAGTAAATCCATATTGACATGTATCAACTGGGTTTAAGAAAATGACAGTTATCTGAAACTGGAAAATGATGTGCCCTATTTCTAGGACCAGAGTAGAAAAGTTTGGCATTTATCATTTGTTCTGGTAGTTGCTACTTTCCAGGTGGAACTTTCTATGCCTGTTGAGGCTTACTAGCATTTCGAGTTGAGGATTTTTGAGTGTTAGCTTTGATACTTGTCTTGTATACACGTTCCAATTGGATGCTTTTTGACAAATCTATAAAAAAGTGAGATCCTGAGCACATAAATGCAGTTTAAATTCTCTAATATAAGCAATCTTGTAAACAAGCTTAGTATTAGTTTTCTAATACTCATTTCTAATGTGACACTATAATGCCACAGCAGAGAGCCAGAGTTAAGGATTTCTGAATCATTTTTGAAGCTTTTGCTGCTGTTTTTTTATGAGCTTCTATTTGCTACAAGTATAGGATTAAAAACATCTAAAACAATTTTTGTGTGTGATCTTTCTCCTTATGTTGGTGTTTTAGGAAATAGGACTAAAGTATAAGAATTTAGTATAGAAGCTAATACATTCCTTGCAGTCTCTAGAGCTTTATGCTTCTTTCTTTGACCGATGGATCACTCTTGAACTGGATTAAAAAAAAAAAATTCTAATGTTTTCTAATGTTTTTCTACTATTTTTTTGCCGCAGCTGCTTCCCCTTACTTTTAGTTAGTATGTTACATTCACGTCACAGACCTTCCCTCTTCCTTAGTGTTACTCCATCCTGAAATTATGTAAAGTATGTAATGCTGCAGTGTAATGTTGGGACTCTTATCTTTGTTTTTTATATATCCTTAGTGTATAAGTCTTATTAATGGCTATGTAAGTGCAGCAAAACTGACATGAAGAGCCACAGCATTTTTATCAGAGCACAATGGGTCACTGTGTCTTGTAGTAATTTAGAAGTGTTCTTCCTCTTCATGCCCAGAGACTCCACTAGCAGCTGAAAGTTAAAACAAGGATTATACTGTCTGAGTAAAAGGGTTTGAATAGTATGCAGAGATTAACACTCTGTTATATCTCCTCAGGGAAATGTTCTGCTGCTGCTCTAGACGTCCTGGCCAATGTATTTCGTGATGAACTTCTGCCACACATCTTGCCCCTTTTGAAAGAATTGCTCTTCCACCCAGAATGGGTAGTAAAAGAATCTGGCATTCTTGTTCTTGGAGCAATTGCTGAAGGTAAGCTAGCATCACCTGTCAGGCTGCCAAAATTTCTGACTGGTTCTAAAGAATCTTCGTAATTCTTTTAGGTGAATTTACTCATGCAAATAAGTCTGTCTGTCTTGATATGGTTTCAGTGTGTTGATTAATACCTGCACCTGCTACTTGCTGACTGCGGGTTTTGCTTTAATTTTTCATTTTCAAAGCTATGTATTGTTGGGAGGCTAAATAACTTGGATGGTTTCCATTACTCCTTCCCTGTTGTGTGTTGTTCCCTATGTATTTATAGGTCAGTCATAAAAGGCTATCTTAACCAGATGTAAAAGGAACATTAAATAATTTTAAGCCTTAATGCTTTCAGAATTGGAAAAGAAAGTACTCCCATGACTTGAATCTACTGAATTGCTTTTTGTGGATAGTTCTCATATTTAAATGCAGTGATTCAGTTTCTTTGTACTTTCTCAGGCTCAGATTTTTTTTTGCCAGTGTTTGTTGCCTCTCTGTGTATTTTGGAAACCGTAGTAGTATATTGGGGACTATGCTGGGATTATCCTTGGTTTTCCATAGTATATATATTTTTTTTGTTGCTAGAGAACTTTTTTGTAGGTTTTGATTTCCAGTCAAATAAAACAAAAGTAGGCACTTCGGGCAAATCTCAATTTACTACTTCTGCCCTTGACAATCTGTAGGTGTAGATTTTTTTGGTGGCCAATACTTGTGTAAAATTAGGAGAAAACAAGAAGACGGTATCTGTAAGAATCATTTCTAATGAAGTGACTATATGCTCTCAAAACTAAGTCTGTTTTTTATACTTTTTTGGGGGCAGGGTGTCACTCTGAGTGGGAGTCACACCGAGTGGTGTTTCTGGTAGGATTAATAAAAATGTGTTTATTTGGATGTACTTACTGTATAGTAAAATAGAACCTCTGTTTTAGAGTTCTGAAAAACACTGAAGTAGAAATATGACTGAGAAGCATGTAAAATTGATTGGGTACTTTTTAAGTGCTACTTATGGGAAAGAGCTAACCATGAATTAGGTAGATTGTATGTGATATGTTGTGAAATGTTTTATCACATTCCAAAACATAAATAAATGGAGGCTGTTTCTTGCTAACTGTGCCTGTGCAATATGGTGTTTTCCTGGCAGGCTGCATGCAGGGTATGATTCCATATCTTCCTGAGCTGATCCCTCACCTTATTCAGTGCCTCTCCGACAAAAAGGCTCTTGTGCGCTCCATCACCTGCTGGACGCTTAGTCGCTATGCACACTGGGTAGTTAGCCAGCCCCCAGACACTTACTTGAAGCCATTAATGACCGAGTTGCTAAAGCGCATCCTGGATAGCAACAAGAGAGTACAAGAAGCTGCCTGCAGGTGAGTAAAACAAGAAAAAGCACTATTTTGAGCTCTGCGTTTTCATGGGGCACCCTTTTAATGCCTGTTTTGACAAATGCATGACTCCATTTTTAGCCACCATTGTATTTTTTATCTTTTCCTTTTAAATTAAGTTCAGCTTGTGGCATAGTCACAAATTCTTCTGAGTTCTGGTAAAATGAAAAAATGTGTGTAATGGCTGGTTTGATTTCATAGCATGTTAAAACACTGAATGGAAATAATATAATATAGTATAAGAAAGCTACCTGTATGTGACCCCTCTTTTTTTCAATGTTTGAAGTTAACATGTTTCATCGACAACACCATTATCACTGATACTCTTCATCTGGCTTTTATATGTCTATGTACAATCAGTACAGGTGACAATGGAAACCATCCTATCATTGACATACCGGTGTTGCTTATGCCTGACTTTTACTACCTGTTTTATATACCTGTTGCTTACACCTGGCAACTGGTGTTGTTTATATGTTATTTTATAATTCACTGAGAGAGAGACTTTCGTCCTCATGAAAGGAGGATCCTGGGCTATAAGATTCCCTTTTACTGTTGTCTACTGATTCTATTTATTTGTTAGTAACAGCCTCATCTGCATCTGAGTATGCACCTAAAATGTGCTTTTTTCAGTTTCAGTAGTGCATAAGCGCAAAGCTGAGGTCAAAGTTCTTGTATTAGGTGCAAGCCAGTAGATGTATCCTTGCCTGAGAATGAATATGAGTTCAATGAAATTTATTAAGCAAGATTTGTGTATTAAACATTTTTTTCCCTTTTTGCCTCTAAACCTTGTTAAACATTTGGCTAGCAAATTTTCCTGCTTTAATTCGAGCTATTTCCTACCTCTCCTCAAAGTGATAATCTCCTGTTGTTTCCAGAATGAACATGAACATGGCAATACAAGAATATTTGTTTCATAGATTTTAATTCATGGAGTCAGAGTTCAGCAAAATTGTTATTTATTTTTTAAAAAATAAAACTTTCTTATACAGAACACAGTTAAAATCTGTATGTAGTTTAAAAAGATTTGTTGCAGTTACTTGGAGGGGAATGTGGAGCTGTTATAAGTCAAGCCATACTTGTTAGCTTTATGAATTGTAAGGACACATGGTGATTATAGTTGGAGAGGAGCAAAAAAACTTGCACCTCTACAATGAATAGGTACACAGATTTTTAGCATGTGCTATATTGAAAATGAATATAGAGCATTACACATTTTCATAACCAACTTTGGTGTCATCTCCGATATCACTTCCTTTTCCTGCTGCTTTAACTGGTGGTGCCCTGAAAGCTCTTTGACTTATGTATGTTCTCCTCACATCTTACGTTTTTCTGAAAATGCAAAATCACAGATAACACTGATGTTAGCCGTTTAAAGCATTCCCAGTTGTATTGCTCAAAAGGCATTTCTGTTGTTTGGTAGCATTAGCAAGGGGATTTTCACCAAAACTTTGCAGATGATACATAAATGTTTACTGGTTGAATAGACTAATAGTAGTCAGGTTGAAAAAAGCAAGGCAAGTAAATCTTTTAATAACTCATGATTTAAAATGCAAATATTTCTCTGAAGTGATATATGTGTCTGTGTTTTTTGTCTATTATATGGACAGCAGACATAATAGCACAATCCGATGTGTGCTTTGATCAAGGTGGTCATGGCTGTTTATGCACTGTCTTTGTTTTCTGTGTCTTTATGTGTTTCCCTGTGCAGTGACCTCAAGGCTATCCGATATTGACCTTGTGTCTGGCACAGTGATACTGGGGCTTGTAGGTGGGACTGTAGCATACAATAAATGTAACAGCTTGTTTTCTGATTCCTGATATTTCAGTTAATGTATTGTAACTTCTGGTACAGTAATTTTAGGGATTTTTCATTTCCTGTGTATGCATTCAATTTATATTGAATAGCAATGTGTTGTGATGTTATTTTCTTGTTTTGATTCAAGATACTGACTGACCTGCTCTTTTCCCCTCAGTGCCTTTGCTACTCTAGAAGAGGAGGCTTGTACAGAGCTTGTTCCTTATCTTGCTTATATACTTGACACTTTGGTCTTCGCATTTAGTAAATACCAGCATAAAAACCTGCTCATTCTTTATGATGCTATAGGAACTCTGGCAGATTCTGTGGGACATCATCTAAACAAACCAGTGAGTACCCCTTATTCTGTAGAAGCACTGTAGAAGCATTTTGAGAAATAGGTTCGGTGTGCTTTGTGTGTTACAAAATGGAAATCCTGATCTTTCTATTTAGTTTTGGATTACGTTAAATATTTATGTGTCAAATACCTACATAGACTGCTTGTAACTTGCTCACTATCTCAACCAATCTCTGTCTTCAATACTATACTCTGTTTTAGTCGCTTTTGAATTATGCTTTGAATTTGACCTTTTTTTTTCCAGTCTGAACATTTTTCAGGACAAAAGAGGTACCTTTAACAGTGCAGATACTAAAAAAGAACTTTGGAGAAGTAGGTGGATTGTGTATGTGAATTCCTAACGACCAGTGTCTTTAGGGGAACAGCTTTCAGTGCAGCTAAGCCGTTCTCTTGTGTGTCTCTTTCTAATGTATTGGAGCGCATTGTTGCCTGAAACTGCTTTATCAGGTGGTGGGAGAAATATACACAAAAACACATCCTTTGGGCAAAGTACAGATAACATATAGGCACATCATGTATTTTTTGTAGCATGTGTACTTATTAATAGAACATACATGCATGTTACGTGCATCTTATGCTGGCTTTTAGAATTTGCTTTGTCTCTCTAATTTTTCACATGACAGACACTCCAAAATAAAATCATTTGGTTTGTTGTCATGACGTTTTACCGCACATCCATACTTCTGAGCTTTAGAACATTGTCTTTGGTCACAACACTAGTTTGCAACGTCTTCCAGAGCTTCTGAATAACTGGAAGCGGCAGGTGCTCTAGGGACACCCTGCTCCATGTCCTTGTGACTGAGCAGTGGCAGAGAAGATACCCATTCTGTATCAAGGTTGTGGAGTGCTGTTGGAAAAGGGTCCTTCTGGAAGGATGGAAATTACAACCTTCATTAGTCGTTCAAGGAAGAATATCACGGATGTGGATGGGATTGTAGCATGAGGACAATAGGACATTGCTGAAAAAAGCAGATGACAGATGGCACAGCCAAATTGCATTGCTAGTAAAAAGATTTTTCCATATGCCCTGGAGTGATGATATGGATTTATAAATTGGAGAGCCACTGAATGTTGCTACATTGAAACCAAACCTGGAGGAAAAGATTCACTTTGCAAAGGGTTATGTAGCTCTACCAAAAAAAAAAAAAAAGTTGTTAAACTGAATGGAGTATTGTTTTTCCCCTTTTTATCAGATTCAGAAATTATTGCATGGGTATTGCTTTACGAAAAAATAATTTCCAGATTGAGACACGTGATGTATTTCCGGATACAATTAAACACTTGTGGTGGCAGAGCCATTCTCTGTTATTTTTAATATCATACAGCTTACCAATAGCATAAGGAAAGACAAAGCTACTTCTATATAAAAGCTTTTAGCTGTATTATGTCGGTCACTATTTCTTACTGCCTGAAGCCTAGTACTAGAAACAGTCTGATTGATATTAGTGTTTAGGTGAAAATCATAGGACTTAAATTGTAAACACTGAGATTAAACTTTCATCAATAGACAGAACAGCCCTCATTCTTTAAACAGATTACAAAAGTAATTGAGTTAGGGTATATCAGGTTTTGTCTTTTGCCTAAATAAAAGTATAAGTGATTCTGTATTTCACACTTAGTATACTCTGAGGTTGGAAAACAAAATATATTGGAATTGTTTCAACAACTGATGCATTTTCATCCTAAACAGGAGTATATTCAGATGCTAATGCCTCCATTAATCCATAAATGGAACATGTTGAAGGATGAAGATAAAGATCTCTTCCCCTTATTAGAGGTAAATGTTAAAAATTGAATATCGCTTATCAATTTCTTTTAGGAATTAAACTTGCGTTGCTAAATAAACATTTACTGAGGTGTATAAAAGCTGACAGCATTAGGCATTTTTCATAATGGATAAAATCTTATTGTAGTGAGAAAATCTTGGGCTAAAAAAAAATTAGCAAAAAGTTTAGATTTTTGCTGTTTTTGATTAATTTATTTGGAATTCTTGTAAAAGGAAAGAAAAGTGTTTTTTATCTTTTTTTTTTCCTTTTTTTCTCTCCTTTCAGTCCTCTATTAAAGCACTTATCAGATGAGCCAGAGGTGTTAACTAGACCATGTAAACTGTTAAACTTTCAAAATCTGAGCAGGAAAACTTCTGGAAACCGTAGTTTTATAGCTTAACTTTAATACTAAAGCTTATATGTGAGCAAGATGCTGCAGGGTCAGAGCAAGTGTTAGCTATGAATATTGTAGTAGCTGTGTTCATATTCTCTTTGTTGACCACATCTAAGAAGATACTACTTCTGAGAAATTTTCTTAACTGACATAGTTAAGAGAGAGTTACAGTTAGTTGACTTGGCTCAGCAAATAAGTACTGATTTCCTAGACTGTGTTTATTTAATCAGCTTTATATGACCATACTTACAATGCTGACACTGCCCATCTCAACCCCTCATTCTGCTAGTAAAAAAGTGCTGGGGAGCATGAGGAAAATTTGTGACCTTTTCATTATGTATTTATTCCAGTGCCTGTCGTCAGTTGCTACTGCCTTGCAATCTGGCTTCCTTCCATACTGTGAACCCGTGTACCAGCGTTGTGTAAATCTGGTGCAGAAGACCCTTGCACAAGCCATGGTATTTTTCTATTGCTATTCGTAGGATTTCAGAATATACTCTTCAATAAATGTATTAAGTGTGTAATATTATGGCTATGTAGAGAGGTTTTATAATATAACTGTGCAATGTCTACATGAAACTACAGTCATGAGTCTGTTTTTTCTTTCATGCAAACTTCTGAGACAATCTAATACTAGTTTTGAAAATGCGTGCTTCTTGTTGCAGTTGCACAATGCCCAGCCAGACCAATATGAGGCTCCAGATAAAGACTTCATGATTGTGGCTCTTGATCTACTTAGTGGTTTAGCTGAAGGACTTGGAGGCAACATTGAACAGCTGGTGGCTCGCAGCAATATCCTGACACTAATGTACCAATGCATGCAGGTGAGATGAACCTGCTTAATCCCCAGATTTTCTTTCTTAAGAGAATCAAAACTACTGCTTGATTTTTTTTTTCTTTCCACTCTTTATTTTTTTTGTTGTTGTTTCTGTAGGATAAAATGCCTGAGGTACGGCAGAGTTCTTTTGCATTGCTAGGTGATCTGACAAAGGCGTGTTTTCAGCATGTTAAGCCTTGCATCGGTATGTTTCTTTTTATGTATTAAACAATTTGTTTTACAAATAGTAAGAAGCTGTCTTAGGCATTGTTAAGCCATTTTCTGTGACTGGTCTTGTTATAGTGGTGTTAGTTTTCATGAGTCTTTATCAGCAGACGTGTAGTCTTGCCTTGTTTGTGTTGAAAAATGCATATTTTCCTTTTAATAGACAGTGAAGAGGTTCAGTTTTTCACTTGATTTTCATAACACAATTAGCTGCTTGTTTTGCTGGAATAAAGCAATACAGGTAGACTTTAATTAGAACAGTTGCTTTCTTTGGTTGAATTCTTCAGTTCGTAACTTCTGTTGATCCACTATAATTTAATGCTATACAACTACTTATATACTAAAATTAAAAAACTTAGAAAAGTTATTTTTGAGCAGGGAAGTAGCATCAATTACTTCCAAAATATTTGTTGTCTCCACCCTGAAGTACCCTAGAAATACCCTAGAGATGCCCCCAGCTTACCAAATGAGTGTTTGAATAAACTGAGAACTGTAGATTTATTTTGGTAGATCTCATGATCTTACCTTTGTGAATAACAATTTCTTAAAGAGACTTTCATCAAGGAAATTACTGCCTTCTAGGATTTAGTTTTAAGTATAGCTAAATAAGTAGCTCTCTACATGCTTTGAGGGTTGTTCAACTATCTTATTAAAAAAAATAGAAGTATTTGCTTTGTTTTTGTTTTCCCCTTCCATCCCCAGGAGAAAGGGAGACATATTTTTAGGTTTACATAAAGGTAAAGCCTTTTTTGAAACTTTTCAAAGCCATAGTTTGAAAAGGGTGTGTAGAACACCTACCATGTGTTTAAATAGGCTTATGTGTTTAAAAAAAGAGAAAGAAAAACTTATTATTGTGAGCTTACAGTATTAGGGCATGATGGTTGTATTGTGTGATGATGACGATGAGATTTTAAAATGTTATTCTTTGTAGCTGATTTCATGCCCATTTTGGGAACCAACTTAAACCCTGAATTCATTTCTGTGTGCAACAATGCCACCTGGGCGATCGGAGAAATCTCCATTCAGATGGGTAAGATTCTTTCTTCCTTTTAAGAGACTTTATTGAATGTTTTTGATTTCGACATGCTTTGCGTGTTCTGATTTTTCTGAGTGATATTTTCACATTGAAATTTAAATTAAATTTGAGATTCTTCTCCTGATATGAAGTTCAATGTACTGTATCAATTGAGATAATGTGTATTAATGTACATTTTCTTCCAAATTTTTGTTTTTTGGCTATTTTAGGTATAGAGATGCAGCCTTATATTCCGATGGTGTTGCACCAGCTCGTAGAAATAATAAACAGACCCAACACGCCAAAGACGTTGTTAGAGAATACAGGTACCCAAAAACTGAAACATTCATGGTGAAGGGAATTAGGTTTTTTTTTTTTTTTTTTTTCTCCTTTGTTCTGACTTCAAAAAAATTACATAGGGAAATCACACCAGAACTAGTTTGCCTAGTGTGTATTGGACTTTTCTAAACAAAAACAAAAAAGTTTTGCAGAAGTTCTTACAAGTCTCAGTCTTGCAGCAAATCATCTATCATATATCTAGATTATTAAAATTTTTGCTTTCTCACTGTGTAACTTGTATTTATCATCTACAGTTTTAAGTATTAAAATTTTACTTGTTTATTCAATGTGACAAATGTATGCAGTAGCATTTTTAAGACTTAGTGGCTTTACTTTACACTGATTTTAATGTGTGCATGTACTTACATATAATGTGTACTGTATATATATGTCCAGTGTTTGAAGCAAATGTAATTGGCACAAAGAAAAAAAATGAACTATCTTAATTTACAAAAAAAGACTAGATTTAAATATATATATATAATAAGCATTCGATCTAGATATATGATGGATATTATCACCACAATGTAACTGAAATTATGTGCAATGTCTATTACCTGACATGATACAAATTTCTTGAAAAAGGGCTAACAATGGCATGCGTGTTTATCCTCCAGCCAACAACTTTGACTTTCAAATTGGGAGCAGCCCATAAATACCTTATCAAATCCAAATTTCTGAGGCTTGTTTCTTTTGCATTTTAGAGGGCATGTTCTGGTATGAAGAGCACCTTCCATACTATAGCGAAATGCTATTAATGCCTTGAAATCTTTTTGTTTTACTATTTTATTCATAAATAATCTTTCAATTTTTTTTATGCTGAAAGTGATAATTTAGTCATTATAATCTGACATGATTGAAAACAATACAAATTCAGTGCTACAGTTGCATTCTTGTGAGCTAAACATGAGATAAATTGGAGAGAGATTTTTCAGTGCGTATTTCCCTCCAGTATTTGGGGAATCTTAAAAGCTCCAGTTTCCCTATGCCCTTCTCTCCTTTCCCTTTCTTTCCCAATCTAGTATGGAAGGTGAACTTGAAGAAAAATAAGCTAGATGTTTGGCATATTATAGGTATTGCATTTTTAAAGGGATAATTTGGGAGTTAATACTCACTATGAAGTAGACTGTGAAATAGTATAGCACTATAAAAAAATAGTTTTTTTTTTTATTTACGCCTCTCCTTGTTTTCCCCCCCATTGATGGATGTGTAGTACCTGTAACTGACAGGCATCCAGTACTTAAATGCGTGCTTCCATCACTATTAGAGAATTTTTGGAAGCATCCAAATACTGACATTTTGTTTTTTCTCTTAATAGTTACTTTAAATGTGGATGCATAACTGCAAATAAATGTTGTGTGGTGTACCTACTGTAAGTTTGTTGTGGGATATTGTGCTGCATGCCACTGGTATATGCTAATGTATTACTGTATTACTGTTTCCTACTGTGGTCTTCTCTGAGCTATTAAGACACACCTCTTTATGGAAACCTGACAAGACAGTAGCTAAAATTGCATAGAAAATGAGTACATGCAAAAATTTCAGCTTTGACAGAAATTATGCTTGCTTTTACAGACTGTAGCTGTGAAGTTTTAGGGATGAAACCTCCAAGTGCATCTTCTTGTAGATATAGTACTTTAATTGCAAATAACCGGTTTATTATTAAAATAATGCTTGAATTACATACTTAAAAGCAATCTCACAAAAAAGGCAGTTTCACAAATTAGATCTGTTGAAAGCTTTAGATGCTGAGCACTGAAATTGAGTAGTATCAGAGAAAAATAATAGTACAATACCAGTGTGCTGCAGCTTCTGTGGAATGAGTACACTTCAGGCTGCCGGTATATCCTACACCAAACTTTTTTTGGAGAAAGCATCATCTGCTTTATTGCATGTTTCATGAAACTGTTCACAAATGGCTGTTTAATTAGAGTGTTGCATAGTATGTCTCTTGAGCATAGGTTTCCTTTCACTGCTTCATATAAATCTGCTGGATTTTAGTATTATTCATGTATTTTGCTTCAAGTAATCCTGATACATTATTCCCCACCCTCTCCTTTTTCTAAAGATTAATCTTCTGCGAGTTGAGCAAACACCATTAAAACACATTTGTATGATGATGTTTCCTTGTGTCTGTCCCTCGGAACAAAGGCCTGAACAATTTAATCACGTGGAGGAGCAGTTCTGCTCTTTGTGTGTGCTAGTGCCTTTGTATCAGCAGTCAGATCCTGGAGTGACTTCTGTGAAGAAGCCTCTTGTGAACAATAGAAAAATTGGAGTTAACTGATTTATTACATGCAATTAGTTGCCATAAACAACTACTTTAAAATAAAAACTGCCACATCATGAAGAAAATAAGTGTTTAGTGCTTACTGAGAAGGGCATCATTTATTACTTTTTAGGTAGGCCCCAATATGTACACTGTAAGCATGTTTCTAGGTATAGCTGTACTGATAGTAGACCAGTTAAAATATTGAAATATAATTTTTTCAAAAGTTTGTAATACTTAATATTAGATTGCAAATGATTGCCTCATTCATTTTTATCAAGAGTATCCACAATAGTACATTTGATTAAAACTGAAAAGTATACAGTAGTTAAATTGAATGGGACTGCTACCTGTAAAGAGGGCAGAATGACTACTTGTTTGAAAAAGCCTTTGGATTTGAAATTGTGTTTTTGGTGTTCTCTCATTTACTTCTTTTTCTTTTCGCCCTGGAGAGTATACCATATATGTTGCTGCCTCTTATTTAGGGGGTGGTAATAAACAGCACTGGTGAAATCTTATGTTTATTATCATACACAGATTCTGTTGGTTTCTGTTTCTGAGTTATTTGTTGTTTTTTCTTTATTT